>JACXIL010000251.1:4371603-4971603 GCA_014737365.1 Bombus soroeensis | reverse complement strand
TTTCATTAGGCTAATTAGGACCTCTCGTTACCTGCTCGTCCGTAATTACGGCCGCGGAAACGCTTCGCGGAATCCGTGTAAGACAGAAAATCTATGTAGACATTCTGATCTCGTTCCAATTTTTATTCACTTTTCTTCCATCGCGCGCTTTTTCCCGCGAGTTTCCGTCGCTCTCAACTCTCGTTTGAACGTTTACGAGTATTTGGACTTTTCAAATTGTCGAAAATACAGTACGAGCTCTCGTACGAGTCTTTTACGAATATGTTACGCGTATTACACGAAATATTCTGGAATTTCGTTAGCGTCGTTATGAGACTCGACTGTCTTTAATTATATTGGTAAATTTTGAAACAAAAGTGAGAATTTTCGAACATTTGATCTCAGTTAAAGGTTCAAGAATTACATCGGCGAAGAAAGGTTCCTGAAGAAACGAGATCGTTGCTCTAACAGTGAAAATGTAACAGATATAACGAGTTACACCCGGTGTCCAAATACTCATGCACGCCAGTGTACGTCTATCGATGCTTCGTTAAAGGTGCAAATTACAAACGACCCTGGATCTGCGCACTCGAGAGTGTTTCCACTCGATTCGTTGAAGTAGGATGCGTCTCGTGGTTGAAATTATTTAATTACACTGCTATCGATTATCGGTACCCAAGGGCGGTTTTCCACACGTGACGAGTTCAGGTGGCGCGCGCAGGTGTAACCTCGTCTCATGCGATTCAGCGGTTGGACAGGTGCGAAAAGAGCGCATGTACGTATACCTGCGTACACCTTATAACCTCGATTCGTTCTTGTTTTTCTGACCATGGTGTTTTTCACCATAACTCTAGATTTCCCTCTCGCGGGCAAATAGGCTGTAAAGATAAGCGAGATATCGTGCGAAGATGGAACGCGGATCGCGTTACAGTGTTCAACGGGTTCCTCTATTCGCGCGGCCGACCGACCGGTAATTTTCGCAATTACCGGTGTAGTTAGCCGAACTGTTTAATTAACTGAAATTGCGCGGATCCGTTAGCAGATTCGACGAGGCCAGGGAGCGAAGATCGAACCAAGAGGAACGGCAGCCTGTTTGACTTCGGTTCGAAACGACGATGCGATCTCGTTGGCCGATGTTTAGAAAGCGATTCGCGTATCCCCGTTCATTTTCTCCATGATCGTAAATCGCACCAGAGAGCCTCTCCTCTGTATTCACCGAATATTCGAGCGCAGCGTTTCTCGCAGCCCGCGAAAATGCAGTTTCTATTTAAATATCACTCGAACACGTATACCGGATCGGTGAACTCCGCTTATCCAGCTACCGGCCAACGAACGAGCCTTCGTTTAACAGTAGCTGTTTACAGGTCGCTTGCTTGATAGAAACTTGTAAGAATTAAGTAGGTACTTAAAAAAAAAGAAAAAAAGGAAATTTACATTGTGAAATTTAATTTACATATAATAGAAGGGCTTACGATAAAAAGGAAAGCGAAAGGATACTTGGATATCTTAAATTTCTGTTTGATACGTTTCAATTACAAAATTGTCATCATAATCGTAGACTTATTGCAAGTAACGGTTCTATAATTTCACGATTAAACACAGTTCTTTCGACACGATATAATTACAGATGCATTTAGAGTGACCGTGCAGTAGTACGAGGAGTATTTTGTTTTAGAAAAATGAAACGCATTACACGGGAATTAATTCTCGAGTTACTTCAAGTTGTGATATTAAATTCATATTAAAGTAATATTTAATTCATATTGAATCGATGTCATCGATGATCTCTATTACGTAAAATACAAAATACAAGTTAAAACGAAGTAGCTGTTATAGAATCAAGTAACTCGATCCAAACGTTTGTGGTTCACCTACGATGCAACGATACCGATTGAAAGTTAAAAACTTTGAAGATTCTTTCGATTCTCTGAGAAAAGACGAACACGGATAAAGGTTGCTTCCATATAAATTCCGCAATTATCATTCGGTCATCTCACGATCTACGTTCAAAGCTAGTTCGTACAAATGACAGTCGAAGCGTGTGTTTATCTGGTGAAACGTGGTCGTGTTTCGTCGCGTCTACTCTCGTCTACTGGTACGCGAACGTGCAAACCCGGAGAAGACTCATCGACGAGATCGCGGACACGAATGCAATGTGCACTGGCCCGCTCGGCCACGCTCTGCTTGTCCTTGCAAACGCGACTCGTTACGATGCGTCTCTCTCTTTCTTTCTTTCTTTCTTTCATTACCTGTTCCCCTACCCCTTCCTCTACCCCCTTTCCTTCGTTTGCCATGCTCCCACCCATCGCTATATCCCTACGTTTTTATTTTTTCTTCCTTGCCAGAGCGGTTCGGCCTTCTATCCAGATTGCGTGCGCGATTAAAATAACTCGTGTCGTCGACTGGTAACCTTATTTTACCAGTTTTTCTTTCACTCCCGGCGATACGTTCGTCTGCCGCGAATCAATCGCGAACGACGAATACATTTGCATAAACGAGTTCCCTGCTAGACGAAGAGAACACCTTTAAACTCATGGCCTGGCACTCGTCCACTGTGCAGACTCTTTCGCAATGTTGCCTCGACGTACGCGTTTAACGAGTTCGAACGTAATACCCGGTAACCGATACTTTAGGAGAAACGAGTTCCTTATAGCCGGTGTTTGGAAAAAGAAAAGCTAGACAGCGAAGGAAAACTCGTTATCAAATGAGATAAACAAGATCATTCGTAAATGCTTATCTTTTCGACGTCCGCTGTTACGCTAACGGTAAGTAGTAATTTCGTTTAATTACCTGGTGTGGAAAGTGGCACGGCGCAGGGCAAGATCGCGGGCACCAGCCTGAATCTGGTACAAATATAAATATCCGAGAGGTGGCGAGGATTCTCGTAACTTGAAACCGCCCACATCCTTTCCACAGCGCACTACCGGTTCTCACGCGAGAAAAGCTTCGAAAGGGTTGTTCCTGGCCGCATAACTTAACCCTATCTATCGTTCGCTCCTCGTATTACACGCAGACAAATTCCCTTCTGTATTCCGAAATTCCTTTAAACGAGTGGTAATTTAAAATTGGTATGCGAGACGAACGTAAAATGAGTGGATGAGGAGCGATGGACGTTTCACGTGTCACAATGTAGACGAGATTGTCGTCCAGTTTGTCAACGATCGTTGCATCCGCGAACTGGAGCACCGGTCTCGTCGATCACGATTCGCGGTTTCGAGGTTCACCGCAAATTCGATCTCCAGCAGATATCGTTTTTCACAAACGCGCGACGATACGAGCAGGAAGGCGGTTGCGAAACCGCTCCGATAAATTCGACGAGGCACGCTGACATCCTGTAAGGGACACCTTTCACGTACGAATATCACGGTATCCGAGATTTTACGCTGCTTGTTGAATATCGTAGGTGAGAGGTTAAGCTTTGGGTCAAGACACAACAGCGAGCCATGCTACGAATTTACCTCAGTGTTTCCCTTAGAATCGTTCGAACGATTTTAACCGCTTTGATTCTAACACGACACGTATAAAATGGCTACAAGTCTACTTATTCAAATAATGGTTAACACTAGAATTACCGATAGTTAACACGAAGCTATTTCTACTAAAACCAGTCAAAGTGACTGATCTTTAAAAAATACGTAATAATAGAATATTTTTATATTTATTGATTTATTACTTTCTTACAGAAGCAATTCCATGTTATGTAGTACATTTTCCTATTGTTAATCCATCTGGGACGCTAAACGAGGGTTGACACATTTATAAAATTGTACAACCAGTCAATTTGACTTCTGTGGTATTTCTAGCGTTAGCATCTGGCGATTTAGCGATCGATCCGGAATTTTCCTGATATGTGATATCATCATATCGAATGATACGCGGTAAAAATTTGAAAAACGTGTGGCAAGTTGTAGGAAACAAGGAAACTGGTTAATAGGGGTTCGATGAACAGATTGCAGCACTCTTTTACAATTTTTTTAATCGTATATACATACAAAACTTAGTTCAAAACTGTCCCATAGTAATTTCTAGTTTACTATTATCATTAATATGAAATTGAAAGAGGAATAAGGAGAACGGTCCGATCAAAGGGCCAATCTTTGAGACTTCACATCGAACTGGACTTTTCGTTGCATTCTTTTTGCTATTAATATATAAAATCGATTATTCTGTACGGATACTTACTTTAATACATAGTAACGCATCAAAGTAGACACATCGTAATCAGTCAGAAGAATTTATGATTACGTCCAAAGTACAAAGGGAATATTTGAACGCAACCTATCGAGTATGAACGATAAAATGTAGAGAAGGGTCAAAGAAGATAATTTGAAAGTTTCGGAAGAAACAAGACAAAAGAAATTAAGGACGAACCTAACCGATACGTTGTCCCCTTCCATCCATTAAAAGACCCGTGGACTTCTTTTTGTGGCCCAAGCACAGTCAAGCGAACTTTATTTTCTTCCGGCTCATTTTGTCTCTGGCAAATACCAAGTAGAGCGTGTTGTTTTTCTTCTCGCAAGTTGCTAAACAACTTGGTCGCATTTCCCTGGCGGATAAGCGCGTTGCTTGTAAACTATAAGCGGTTGCAGGCGAAGTCGTTGTCCTAATACAGTCAAACGCGATGCATACCCGTCGCTTCTTTTTATTTTCATTCGACTCGAGGCCCGCGTTTCCTTCGTTGCACTCCCTTCCTCACCTCCCTGTCCCTTATAAATTCTGGCTCGTACACGATCGTTAAAGCGTAAGAAGAAACGGGTTTTGTTGGCCCGTAGGAGGAAGCCTGCTAGAGGCTTCCATTACCGTTGTAAGACTACGAGCTCAGGGCCGTATTACGCAAGAGGTCCGACGAACTCGACCAAAATCGTGTTATGTTCCCATCCCCCCTGTCGAATGGAATCCGGACCAACCCTTCTCTCTTTCTCTGCACGAGTACGTTCTTCCGACCACCTCGAAGGATATCGCCGCGTACGAATCGTAACGTTTGTAGGGCTTCCGGTGTTTTGCAACACTTTTATCGAAGGGCTAGTCCCCTCGCAGAAGGATCTTGCGAAGATTAACGAGGACTAGTTTGTAAAACGTAATTAACTGGGATGGTTGAGGTGCAGCGACGGACGAAGGAAAGTTTAGAAGTGCTACTTTGTTATACTTTTCTAATATTCCAAAACGGATGATCGTTAGATCGTTACAAACACGGTGAAAAAGTACGTGGTATTAGGTTGTCGGAAAAGTGTCTTTCTTTTACAGACACGTCTTTTACAACGACGCATCTTTATACAATCATGAAACCTAATTTGTCGAATGTTGTAATCTTCATCTTGATAGAACAAAATGGATCATACGTAATTCGATAAAATAATATAAAACGGAAAATGTTGAGCATCCATTATTTCCTTATAACACGAAAGAAACTTTTCGGACGACCTAATGCTGTTGAGAATTATGGATTTTAACTGGCGAAATAATGGTATAGGAATACTAGATTTACACTTAGAATTTATATTAGAATAGTTATATATTTATTTGATAAACGATTTCAAAGATATTCATCGATACACACTTGCACGCGTCTCAGCACTTTCTTTTCTCACCATCTTCCATACCAGACTCTTAACCGACTGAACAGTTTACATTCATCTGTCTTTCGAGACGCCGCGCACACACATACTTCCACACACTCATATTCACATACATGTATCACTACTACGCGGCTAATCTAGTCTAGCACATAAAATTATACGTATCTCAATAAATACAAAGTCGCTAATGATCATATTGAAGTTCCAATTTGGAGCTTTCTTTCTTGACCACAATTGTATGTAAAAATGTTCGTTTTAAACGTTGTTGCGTATATAGCGAGATTCCACGAGTCAGAAGGTTGCACAATGTCGATGCTGATATTAACCCCTTAACCTACGATTTACGTTCGAGAATTTTGCATCGTTCGTGGTACGACGTGATATGCTCGTAATATTTACGTTTGGTCCGATCATCTACTATGGGCTATGCCCGTAATATTTACGTTTGGCCCGATTATCTACTATGGACTATGCCCGTAATATTTACGTTGGCCCGATTATCTACTATGGGCTATGCCCGTAATATTTACGTTTGGCCCGATCATCTACTATGGACTATGCCCGTAATATTTACGTTTGGCCCGATCATCTACTATGGGCTATGCCCGTAGTTGTAGATTAAGGGGTTAACCCCTTGGCCTATAACCACGAGGGAAACTCGTGGTAAAGGATTTGTGCCATAAGCAAAAACCATGAGTCCGAACTAATAAATCGTTTTTGTTAACTGCTCAATTGATCATAATTACACCCTAGACGTTTTAAAAACACTATTTGTCCTCAAACGTTGTTTATTATTTCACAATTCCTTTTGTAGCCCCTAAATATACATGTCATAAGAAGTACACATCTTGCTCCAGTTCGGGCACACGGCTGAACATATGAATGGCACGATCGAACTTCTTGCTTACTATGGCTCGCGCGATCGCATGAGGTGTAGATAGTTATGGTGATGCTGCTGGCTGGATGTAGTGTAGAGACCGAGATATGTTCCGTCATTGGTGTAAATGGCGCTGCTGGGGTACTGCTGTATTTTTTTCTCATTTTAAGATCGTCCGAGAACCCGGGTCCCGAACGTTCGTAACCTAAGGTGCTAACCACTGCGCCATCGTCGTCCGACCACTAGTTGGTGTTGAATGGTGGTAGTCGCTTGTCGAGTACCGCCACAGGCAGATAGCGTGTAGGCCAAGAGGTTAAATTGGTGCGTACGAAGATTCCACACGACCATCTTTTGGTAGTAAGGACGTAAGATGTAGCGTTGCGAAAAGAACGATTGTATAGTCGAGGAAAGATCGCGTTAAAGGAAATTGCGCGTTGCTGATCGGCTAGATCGAAGAGAAGTTGTTCGTTAAAGGGTTAATCCGACTCTTAGATGCCATCGCTGGCTGCGTTCCATCCGATCGTATTAGTTGCTGACGAGGGTGCGAGGTATCGCGACATAACTGGGCCACGATTAACGATGTCATTCGTTGGAACAATGGGCGGAAGATGCGCGCGATGCCGAAGCGCGAGGAGGCGAACAATCGCATTAAGGAAAAACGAGATAGTCGGGGCGAAAAGAGCGAAAGCGAAGAGCGAAACAAAAATGAGACGAGCGGTATATCAGTCGTTTCGTTTCCCGGACACTGTAGTTTGCATTTCCCTTTACATATCCAGACACTCTACGCCCACGTTCCATTCCGTCTCCCTGATCCTTTCGTCACTTTCCCTCCTCCTCCTCCTCCTCTCTCTCTTTCTCCCTTTTCTGTTAATATTTGCCGAGTACTCGACGCGTGCTTTTCGTTGCCACGCGTGTGCAAAGGTTCGCCCACGAAAGGAAAAAGTAAAGAAGAACGCGCGAACGACGCTAAGAGAATGTTAAACGCTCTTTGCACCGTTTAAACTTCAAACGCTGATTGCCGCGTTCTAATTCGACGATCGATCGTCGTGAATTTTTCAAATAGTAATACTCTTAGATATAACGATGCAAAATACAGGGTGAAACGTTGCGAAAGGTACCTAGCTTCTTTTCATTTCTCCAGATACATAGGTCGAAAAGTTGCGAGTGGCCCGTGTTTTTTTGCCTTTGTAAAGTTCTATCGTACAGGTTGTTAACGAAGTGAATATTTTTAAGTAACCGAAGAAAAGGAAAAATGACACGAAAGTTCTTATTTTACTTTAAAACTACGACTGAGGTAGACGCGTGTGATTAACGGCAAAAGAGTGCTGCAGGGAAACTCGAGGAGAATAAAGATGATTCGGTACGAAGATATAGATACCGAAGAGGCAAATCTTCTACTCTTTTTCGTGTATTTCGAGCTTATTCGTTACGAATCTGCTAATCGCTTAGCACTCAAGCGTGGTACAGGCTTTTAGCCCGTGCATTGTATTTCTTCGTACTTGGCAACTTCAAGTATATTCAACCCTTAGGTGCTTTGGACTGTTTCGAGAGACAATGAGGAAGGTCGAGCACGCGATGTCTCTCGTGCCTTCGCATTTGTAAGCTATTGTTCGGAAGATTAGTAGCGTGGAAATTCGAGCGAGTTTCTAGTCTGTTTAGGGAGAGTAAATGGGGATTAGGAGAAGCAAATAGAGATAGAATTTTATCGACTATCGCAGAAGCGTTACTCCATTTCTAGATCTCATCTGTAGCGTGAAAGAGTTAATGGGCGATGTGGAATAGTTGGTTCGGTAGTCGCGTTAGTTTCGAGAAGAGTAAGCCGCGCGTTATCGACTCGCGCGTACCTGGAAAGGACGACGACCTCAAAACATCGGAGTGTTGCCGGAGTGTTGAGAAACGATCGATAGTTGTCTCGGCGTTCTATCGCCTTCCAAACACCTGTATCCACGTATTTCCGCTATGGAATAGAAATCTTATCGTTGGCCATTGTTCCGGGCTACTTATCGCCTGCTCTCGCTCTTTTCCAATGCGATGGAATTTCATCGTTGAAATCCCTTTCGAATTCGAGCCGTACTCGTTCGTCACTCCACTCTCCATCGTTAATTCCATTCAGCTCCCATCCAGTTAATTACCTGCACCGATCTTTTGCTTTTCCGTTTACTGCGAAACCGTTACGATTGTTAACCGCGATTACCAGCCCGATGTAACGCGTTCAGCGTACCTTTTGTCTGGGCGCATGTATTGGAAACTCTAGTTGAAAGAAGTGGGTTAAAATTAAGCGCGAAGATGCCTTCAGAGAATCATCCGGCAGTCGTCGACCGGGTCTTATAAAGTACGTGACTCGTCGTCGGCGACGATCCAGCCGAATGCAATGTGGAGCGAGCTGGAATACCCGGAACCAAACGGATTGTCTTGTTATTATCGAAAGCGTGCCTCGTTGATCTCCAACCGCGTGAAAAATTGTTACACCAAAGAAAAGGGTGTTGGATGGAACGGTCTTTTCTCATCTTTTTCTCTTTTTTCCTTATTACGGTTGAACCTGGGCTCTTAATTCGATTCTTAAGAGAAGAGCTAAAACATGGGAGTTACGGAGATTTTGCTTGATCGAGTTTTCGCAGTAAACGAGAACGACTTGAAAGAAGCTTCGTACAACGGTTAATTCTGCGTAGATTTCGAGATAGAATTTTAAGACGTCGAACGTTAGGCGATTCGAATCACCATAATTTGCTTTACTTCAAAGTTATTTCAATCATTTTCTCGTTTTTCATATTTCTTGCTAGACCTGAAGTACACGGTATTTCCTCGTTCTTTCGGTACTCTATGGAAGACTAATCTCGTAATACGCGAGTGTGATTATTCCGTGCAATAGAATCTTTAAATTAAAAAAAAAGGAAAAGCTACATGAAACAGTCCCACCTTGTCCTACTATAAAGAAATATTTCAATCATTTTCTCGTCTTTCTGTTATTTCTTGGCCGATCTGAGCTACGCGATGTTTCCTTATTTATTCCTTGATGTATGAAAGACTAATGGTGTCTCGCAATATACAATTTTGATTACTCTGTGCGACGTTTAAAATTCAATTTTAAGATGTCGCAGCTCGGCTGACTCGAATAACCTTTGCTTGCTACACCGACGTTCGTAGCCAACGAGGCGTCACAATTAAATTCGAAAAACGTCAGCCGGAAGCGAAACACGTAGCAAGAATCGCGGCAAGGACGTGTGGAGCAGCACCTAGTTGGAATGTCGTCCTTCGAGGTAGCCGCGAACGTGTTGTTGGCGTTCGCAGCTGGGTCGCCGCTGCAGCACGCTAACATCCTTCTGCAACGGTCCGAAGATAGCTGCCGCGATTCACCGTGGATTAATGACTTCCTTATGGCATTTGTGTTCGTGTGCTCGCCGGCTGTACACGTGCGCTCGGCTGCAGCCGCGCGAGAATCAAGAACGAGCGGAATTTAGAGTGAGAGTGCATCGCGCCACGGAGAAAGGTATTCGGATTAGATGCGACTTTTCGCGGTTATGGAGGCTGTCGTAACTCGAAGTTTGCCTCATCCGGTTTCCCATGGCGCGCCAGACGCAACGTCGAGCGATATCCTTGATGCCGGTGAAAGGACAAGGACTGATCGAAGGGAGATACAGGAGACGACGAGTGTCGGTGCAGGGATCTCATTGTCGACCGGACCCATTGTTGCCTCGAGCTCCATCCTCTTTGTGTATTTGCTCGATCGCGGGATCAACCCTCCACGCGATTAACAGCGATATCGTGGTATCTAGAATGAGCAGAAACTAGCTGGCAAATGGATGTTTGCGAGAGTTGTCTATAAGTTGGCAAGTTCAGTGGAGCTCTGCAACTACGTATTACTGCGTGTTATATCGCTGTTGATAGGTATATGTATATTTTGCTTGACTTAACGAATTAACGATGTATATCTAAGCAGAAACAGCATGCAGCTATGTCTTTGTGGAATCAGCAGACTATAAGGTTAAGTAAGGCCTTAAAAATGTAACAGTAAGGCGTTTATTATGTACAGCGATGGACACAAATAAAAATATGTGAAATACATATGAACCGTTCGTTTCTAATCTGGTATTATCGTACCGTGGAATGAAGTATACAAAAACGTTGTGACGGGTATCGAAAGAATGCGCAGCGTTTTAAGCAATAACGGTACAAACAAAAGATAATTTCAGAGAAATTTAAATATCGCCGCCCGCATTAACGTTGGAAGTCCTATTAATTTAGAAGGTTCTTCTTACTTTAACCTGTGATCGAAAGATAAGAGAATTTTTGAGATGAAATATCGTGGCCAAGATCGTCGCAATCTAATTGAAACGCGTCTTATCAAAAATTAGCAAACGTCCAGATACATTTGTCTCTGAATAATAATTTTCAAGTTAATCGTAGTTCCGTTCCTTCAGCTGGACTGAGAAGTTTAACTTGTTAACCAGAAATTTATTTGTATCGAAGCGTCTCACTTACGATACGATCTCGGTAAACCAAACAAGAGCATCCTTCAACGACACCGACTATCACCCGCAATTTCTCAACTCGTATCGAAGCTGTGGCGGTGAAGCTCGCAAAGCTTTCCCGGCCAGAACACAGGATCCGGTCCGAAGGGGAACAAGATGAACGGCTACTCGTGTCGATGCAATCGTTATCGTAGCTGGCTGAAGGTGTATCGGGTACACTGACAAGATAAAGAGGCTACGTAAACGCGGATTTGCGCTCGGGTTACGGTAGATGGAGGAGCGCGGGTGTGCGTGCGTTCTACTCTCAGAGTGGAGGTTACCGTTTTGCATGAAGAACCGTAATGATCGTAGCTCCGTGTTGCAGGGTGGATACGTGGAGAGGACGATAGCGAAACTCGTATTATCCAATCGTCGGCAATGTTCACGAATGGCGTTTATGGCGACCCTAAGTCGTGACCGATCCTTTGGTGGGAATCCGCCCTGAGATCGACTCTCATACGCCTCGAGAAGGAGTTTTCACGTCTTCCTTCTCCCCTCTCGTCCCTCTCTCTCTCTTTTCTTCTCCCTCTCTCCCTTTCGAAACACCTCGTCCTTTCTCTTCGATCTTCCTCCCGAGCTTTCTCGCCTTGATACACCGTCTCTTTTCCTCTTCTTTTCTCTCGATTCTTCTACGTCGGATCATTGGCTCAGCCAACCCCTCCCGTTTCGCGTAATCCGTGTGTCCTACTAATGGTTGGTCGGTGCGCGCAAACGATCCGACCGATCGGCTCGTGTCGCGGACTGCACGCGAGCGCAACAAGGAATTCGCTGTGCATATTTGGAACACTTGTCTTCAACAGTCGTTCGAGTACAGCTTGCTCGTTCGCTTTGAAGATAGGAATTTAAGAGATACGGTGTAGCGTGGCTGTAACTGTAGCTGCTCTCGTGCTTCCTTAACCGGTAAACGGATTTCTTCTAGTTTGTAATTGCTTTAAGACGAAGTCCGACTTTACAAATTAAATGGGCATCGCGGATGATTCACGTACGGTGAGAGGTGTAAAGATATTTCATTCGCCTTTCATTTAAGGTGACCAAAAGTAAAGCCAGTCTCGGTACTTTGGACGCGCTGAATGGACGAGTTATGGCCGAAAACGAAATTCAACCAAAACTGTTTTTATCTCTTAACGAAGAGCGAGAAGGAGCGACGTATTTTCGACGGTAGCTGAGCCTCGTGTCGATGAAACGGCAGTCGGTCGACGCGTGTTACGATTTGCACGAGAGAGGAATTTTCTATTCGCGTCGCTGGCCCTAATAGCACGTTTTCGCACTGAGACGCCGGCACGTTACGCCAATTCTCCGTGGAATTTCGAAGCACAGTTCTCGGGGAACGTTCCATTCTCTATCTCGTTGGCTTCCTCGAAATCCAAACGAACTCGAAAGCCGTCGTTTCAGCGGATGGAACTTTCTTAAAATAACGTTGGGTCACTGGCGGGAAAAAGGTGGTGGAAATCGCGAGATCACGATGCTGAGATCCTCGCTCACGAATATTCCTCGCGTGGCGTCAACTTCGTTTAAATATTTAACGAACCGACGAGATGCTTGAAAGGCCTTTTCGACGACGCTACATCGCCGGAAATAGACGAGACTCCGGGAACCATCGCGAGACTGTTATCAATTAAAGAGCCACTTGATAACTCTTTTCACGTTCTTTGTGGGCTGCTATGGTTTCCTGCGGGAAAATGATAACGCCCGTTGCCACACGCGGTTTCTCCTTTCCTTTTTTGCCATCTTCTCGCGAGTCCTCGTTAAAGGTTGTTCAACTCTCGTATCTCGGGAATTATAGAATTATATAAATTTGATCGGTGGGGATCGTGTTATTTAATCTTGTAACGATAAAACGAAAAGACAAATAACCACTTTTTTCCTGTATATGATGATAAACAAAATTAGTTTGAAAAATAAAAATCGCGCGATTGAAAGTAAGCGCTCGAAGTGGAAGCTCACAGCTGTTTCTGTAGTTGCATAAAGGCTTGTCATCCTGGTAATCCTGCTCGTGTTACCTGCAGTGTTAGTCGGTGACAGGTGGAGGAGCGCGGGTTGGTTCATGGTGGCGTTGAAGCTACATCGACGAGAGCAATTAACGTGCCAATTAGCCGAGCGAGGAACCAAGGCGTTTGTGGCAATTAATCCGAAATTGAACGCGTCGACGGCACCGGAAGTCACGTCGATAACCGCGCTTCGTTCCAACGACTCCGCCCGATTCCATCTCTTCTCCGCTCCGGTGAAATGTATCGAAAGAGTTTAATCGTCCGTTTTACGGACTGTGATTCGCGATTCATAAAAATTGTACGTACGTGTGCCACCAAAATTCAAATTCTCAGAATCTTTGTCTACACACCACCGCGTGTATCGATGATTTTCTATTCGTCGATCTTTCTAAAAGTACCAGTCGTATCTTCGAGACGACGGAGAGGGACGAGATCGACGAAATTCAATTTGGAAAATTAATAAACTATCCTTGGCACCGCCTTCCACGGTGAACAAGAATAAACTCAATAGCAATTATCTCATCCTCGCGTTCGAGACCTTTTCTGTTACAATCGACCTCCGGATGCTTACTCATCGCGAGAACCGTGAACGTCGCGATACCAAGATCGATTCGATTTTATATTTCTCTTTGTGCATTCGTTCGAGCCACGTTATTAACTCCTTTTGTTATCATTACGACGATGACGAGCAAGCTTGTCGATTTATTCGAATCGCTCGTGGGTGGTGTCGGCTCGGTTATATCGGTATAAATGGTATACAGCCGATATACCGGTCATCGATTATCGTCCTACCGGTTTTCTGGATGGCCGTAGCTACGTAACGGTTTAAACGGACGGTGCAGGCTCGCAAGGTTCGGTTAACAGGACCGGTTCGCTGTTTCTCTGCAACCCGTTCCTCGTTTCTTTATGGCACAGGGAGCAGGTGCACCCTACGATTTTCACACTAAATTTTCTGCACCCAGTAACGCCCCGTCAACGGACCTGCGATTTAAATACGATCGGCTGGATCCTCCTACGCAGCGTTTGCCAACCTTTTCCTAATCGCGACCTCCTTTTACAACGATCAAATATGTAATTTACAATTCGCGTCTTTTATACGAAAAGGCTTTTTTAATAGACGATCGCTGGAAGAAAACGCGATAAGTCACATTTCTCGTATCTGGAAGTTCGACGTTATCGATCAACTTTATATTATGCAGCAATTTTTTGATTTTGTTTGATTTTGGTAGATACACGTATTATATGTCTTCTTCGTCAGTTCGTCTCCTATAACTAGGTCATCGATGTTTATACAAATCCGTATTTTTAGAAACGTAATTAAAAAATGTGGAGACTGGATAGAAAATTGTTCCACCTACTACGTATTATAACTTGTACCACGTCTTATACATTTTATATATCTTCGAATATTATGTGTATTTTTCCACCTTTAGATCTCCCATAAACGCGCAAAAATCCTCACTGTACTAATCGTGTAACTGTCGACGTACAAAGACGTATGATACGATACATCGTATAAGAATCGAAAATTTTTGGATGATTTGCCAGTCACAGGATGCGATGTATTTACATTAGGGAAATTTTACGACGTTTCAATCCTTCGTTAGAAACGGATATACGCATACCATAGCCGCTTTCGTAGCTTCGCGGCACGACTCTCGGAAAAACCGCATAAATACTTCACGGTGACCTAATAGAACGTCGGCGTACAGAGAGAAAGAGAGAGGGAGAGAGAGAGACTCGTTACGCAAATACGCGTGTTCTGACCAATAGGAGAGCGAAAGCTTTTCAAGCGAACTGGCTGGTTCATCGATAAAGCGTAACTTTAACATAACACGGTGTCGTTGGACTGCAATTATAATACCTTGCGTGGGAGCGATTTTTTCGTATACTTTCCTCTCTTTCTTCCTGTACTCGCGCTTAGACTTCTTCTCTTCTTTTTGCTTTACTCAGCGTACGTTCGTACGTTCTAACGGGGGGAAATTAGAGAACGAGAGACGCGCGGCTTTGAACATGTACACGAGAGGCCAGGTGCTTAACTGGAAAACCGCGAAACGGGAAAACGGTGCTTCTTTCTCGTTACCCGCGTCTAATTTGCGGAATGCGAGCCACGGTATGACGTGGTTACGTGTAAGAAGATTCGCGTTATTTTCTCAGTTCCTGGTCCGTCAGACGATGTTTCACGATATCGTTTGAATATTTGGAAACTCTTTACGAGTGTACTATGTGTGTTACATAAAAGCTTCTGAGGTTTCGTCGTAACGAGAACGAAAATCGTGATTATGTTAAAGAGATGTTCAACGTGTCTGATAATTTGATCTGGAAATTACGAGATACTTGTCGCAAACGTACACTTCGCTAAGATCGTCAAAATATTTGAACAGTCGATTATCCGATATATCGGTATGCCACATTGTTCGTGCTGTGTACTAATATTTTTAATTAACTGTATATTTGCAATAAATGCTTTGTAATCTTTATATGGTATAGTATAGTATATTTATTAATTACAGCCGGTCGGCCTTGTAATGGACTTGGCTACATTGTTCTTTATCTCGCTCATACGACATTCCTGCAACCTTCATGCAACGCCATGATGCGTTCTAGATTCTGCGACTTGGTTGCTCTTATTGCTAATTATCACTACTCTTATCGCTAACTCCTACTACATTGTATTAGATAATCGTTTCAATTTTAATAATCTTTACATACATTTTCGGGTTGATTTCAAATTGTACCAATAAAATCGTAACAGTCCTGTCTCATTTACAATGCAAACGAAATCTAAAAAAGTCTCACGTAACGCGCATAATATATTCATGCAAATTTTCCATCGTGTACTCGAATACTTTCGTCAGAACGATGCATTTTTCTGCGTGTAGATGTACGCAAAACTCGTTTTAGTCTTCTTTTTTCAAATGTTCGCGCATAATTACCTTTGATCGATATAATTTCTCGCCTGTTTGTGTCCTTTCATTGGTTGCTATCGTTTTATCCTAAACGCCAACTACGAGATCGATTGGCAACAATAATCTCGCGACACAAACAACAATGACCACGATACGATATGATGATAGTACTCTGCAGATTTCACACCGATGGATTATCACCTATTTAGGTCGATGCATCTTTAGTTGGACTTACTAGACAGTACTTTGAAAATGTTGCAAAAATACGAAAATGTCTCAACGTTTAATTTCGCGAGGGGATCGGAAACTTGTCCGAGAGTTGTACAAAACGGGAGAAAATATTTCGAATTAATATTTCGACTTAATTTGTAACGCGTATATCACATATAGATAGAAGGAGATGAAAAAGAAGAGACTGGAGCTTTTGCATACACCTGAATCTTTATTTGAAACGAATATGTAAATTCGGAATGTTTTTTTCACGAAGTTGTATCACAGGGAATGGAAGAACGTCGCGCAGGGGATTGCAAGGAATTTACGTTGCGAAGGTGGCTCGACCGAGAAACTTGGTAAGGAACGATATGCTGAACTTGGAAGCGGCCGCGAGAACGAAGCACTGGCCCGTGGAAAAACTTTCGAGGTCGGCGAGCATTTCGTTCGAAAGATATTGCTCGTTCAACCCACATTTTATACGATTAACTTTGCTCCTTAAGTATTCCACCGTTCCCGATCGCTTGGAAAACTTCTTCGAGACAGTCTCCGACGATGTTCCTATCGTCGTCCTGCCGCTCGCTTCCAAACTTTTCTTTCAAGATAATCGATAGACGTTGGAACTTGATCGAACGACAGATTCCTTATATATTTCTATGATACGTTGTATTATACTGACGTGACTCGTTGTAGCAGTGCAAAAAGTGTCTGCAAGAAGCTTCTCGGTTTAACTGTTTTGTAGATTGACTGTGAAAGAAAAACGTATTTAACACTAGAACTACCAATAGTTAACACGAAGCTATTTCTACCAAAACCAGTTAAAATGACTGATCTTTAAAAAATACGTAATAATAGAATATTTTTATATTTATTGATTTATTACTTTCTTACAGAAGCAACTCCATGTTATGTAGTACATTTTTGGTATTATTAATCCATCTGGGACCATGATCCCTAAACGAGAGCTGACACATTTATAAAATTGTAGAACCAGTCAATTTGGCTGGTGTGAATTTTCTAGCGTTAGCATCTAGTGATCTAGCGAACGATCCGGAATTTTCCTGATATCTGATATCATCATATCGAATGATGCGCGGTAAAAATTTGAAAAACAAACTGGTTAATTGGGGTTCGATGAACAGATTGCAGGACCCTTTTACACTGTGACAAGTACCAGTCATTTTCACTAGTATTGGTATAAGTAGTCTTGATATAAAATTATTTTCAGTTTGAATACATAAAAAGCAAAATAAAATTCATTATATTATTCTTTTAGTTATAGTTTAGAAAGTCATTCATGAATTATATCATTGCAGAAAGAAAATATAACACGAAGTAGGAATTTTAAAATGAAATTGTAAAACTAGTCATTTTGACTGTTGCGGTATTTCTAGTGTTAAACGCTCGGAAATTGGTTCAGGTTTATTGGCGAGGGGAAAAACGCGGTGTGTTCGGAAACAGAAAAACGCGGAAAACTGTCAAACTCGCGAGCCAGGTAACCACAGTAGGAAATGGTTTTGTCGGCATGAACTGCCGGCATTCCTCGTTAAAGACGACAGACGGTCGATCGTTTGTGGCAAACGAGCATAGAAAAGCCATTCGCGAGGCACATCTTACGGACTAACCGTCGACAGAATAATTTCATGTATTATTTATCGCACATTGCGCGTGATTCTCCGTTTTTATACCGGGTGTCCTCGATAATGGAACTTTTGTGTGGGCTACGGATAGACGCGTACACGCGAGTGTGCGTGCGGTTTCTTAAAGTTTCCTATACAGGATTTAGATTAGAAATCTGCAGGGGCCAAAGCAATTACGATAACTGACTGCATTACCGTAACTCTCTTAAATGGATCTAACAAATTTTTGCTCGTACACATCAAATTCTAAATAATCCGGAATAATTGGAATTTCTTACGTTGCATTTAAACTAGAAATCTGTGGAGGCCAATGTATGATTATTACAAATGATTATTATATTACCGTAACTCTCTCAAGTATATCTAGCAAATTTTTGCTCGTACATATCAAATTCTAAATAATCAGGAATAATTGGAATTTCCTACGTTGCATTTAAACTAGAAATCTGTGGAGGCCAATGTATGATTATTACAAATGATTATTGTATTGCCGTAACTCTCTCAAGTAGATCTAACAAATTTTTGCTCGTACACGTAAAATTCTAATTATTCAATTAGTTTCCTGCAGTTTCCTACGTTGGATTTACATTAGAAATCTGTGCAGGTCAACATATAGTTCTTATAATCGACAAGTTCAATAAATTTTTGCTTGCTACGTATAAAATTCTTATCCATCAATTACTTCCTCGATACTTTAAATTAACTGTCTCGTTTCGTACAAAGCCAATAGATATCGTATCTTAGCTCTACGTATGGACTACAGTTATGGGAGTATAAAACGAGGGCTGACTGTAATAAAAGAAAAGGAAAAAAGATACAGACGTGGATAGACGATTTATTTTCAAAGAAGTTCGCTTGATTAGTGATTGATGTACCGAGGTCACCCGTTAGGTTCGTAGTGGTGAACCAGTCGTTTCCATCTCTCCGTGGGAATATAAAGTTCTCAGTAGTCGTTGTCTAGGCCTAGGCCTCCGGTTGCACCGACAATCCATTCCGATGCTCTTTGATGGCAAGCTGCAGCCTGAGAGACAGAAAAATCCACCGACAGCCGAGATCCTTCGCAATAAAATATTTTAACGGTACTTTGTGGGCCAGCGACGTCTTCGAAAGCCGGTCCGTACCCACGATCGATCTTCCTCCCGGTAAAAACGCTTTTCACAGTCATTTCTTTCTGTCGATAAACATTCTTCTCCGCTCGGCTTTCCAACCGCGTCAAACTACTCCACAACCGACACTACTGCAACCACGTCAAAGTACATCGACGGTGACTTTCAGACGGGCGAGCACTTGTCGAATGCATCAGAGGTGCGAAGCCGAGTTAAAATCTCGAGTATGGCTGCGGTGTATAGCGGATGCCTGTTCTCTTGATCTGTCATTTCGACGAATAAAACATCTAAAGATTTATATGCGTGACTATTATTCGTAAGAATCTATGTACCGTATACACTATCACTGATCATATGTAAGTGTTAAGTCGCTTACGAAAATTTCAGGGAATTCGAAAAGTTATTAGGAAACTACGAATTATTATTTCGTTCGAAACGTTGGATCGCAAATATCATATCATGTTCGATATTATAAGAACAATCTCATTCATTTTTAACAAAGTTAATTCTCTCCTTGTGTATCGCGTATGTCTCGTCTTTTCATCGTCATTTCGATCAGTCTCGATATTCGTATCGTTGTTATATTGGGTTGGCAACTAAATGATTGCGGATTTTGTCATTAGGTGGTATTGACAAAATCCGCAATCACTTAGTTGCCAACCCAATATTTCTTTGGTTCCGTGCACGCTACGAATGAATCGACGATGTACAATATCTTTGGATTTCGAGCAGATTTCATAGAGTGTGCTATCTAATTCATTTTTATCAACAGAGTCCAGATTGGAAAACTGTCGACACAGGAGTCTATTACGTTATGCATGTACATATTTCGGTGCTTTGACGTATTTGTCACAATGACAGTTGGTGCGAATACGCATTCACCGTGACCACAGCCTAATACCTAAAACGAGATGCGACGTTTATGAATATTTTTCACGCGTCTTCGTACAGAAGATTTTCATTTCGCGCGTGCTAACGACGAACGAGCAAAACGTGTCCCCGGTGTCTCTTTAACAAGTGTCATTGACCCGGTGGAAAGGTCAGGAAACACGAGAGACGACGTATTAGCGTAACGCGTTTCACGAGTTGTACCGCTCCGATCTCTCGGCTTTTCCGCGTTTAATTTTCCGAGTAGCGTGCTATTTATCGACTCGTGATAGATTCTCGTCGTTCGACGTGTCTTTGTCCATTTACACGTCACCCATATGGCCTTAAGCTGCGTCCTCACCGAAGCAACAACGGAGCAACGTTGTGACGGAACGTCAATTTCTCGCGTTTCTTGAAAACTTTGTTGCCTGTTTAATGTTTCTCCACGTTTCTTCGCGTTTCTACCCTAACGGAAGTTGCTGCTCGTTGCTGTTCAGAGCAGGAAAATTCTCAATGAGTTGATTAGGTGTAGAACGTGTAGGGTGTCAAAGAAATACTTGGCGATGTTTAACAATATATTTATTAATATATTGATTCGACTCTTTACGTACAACTCTCGATTCCAACTGACGATTCTCATTTCTCGGTCACAACTCAACTGTTTTCTTGATCCGATTCGTTTCTCTTTATCGCCCCTCAATATCTCCACTACGCAATCGTTATGGGTCCGTAAGTTTTCTTCCAAATATTCAGCGGAAGGACCGTAGTGATATGGATGGCTCGTTAGGCCTATCGGCACTTACGTTTCGGTGATATATTTGTACCGACGAAGCCTTTGGAAAGTTTTGTTGTCGAGTGCCGCTACAGCAGAAAAATAAGAAACACGCAGCGAGAAGAACGAATGTCTTCGGTGTATAGTTAATTGCCAAGGACAAATGTCGCTTTAAAATCGAAAGGGAACCAGGGATATGTAAATATTCCTCCGACTACGTTATTTGAGAAACGCAGAAAATGTCTCTGTATTGATATTAAAAATTCGTCGTTGTTGCTTCAGTGAAGAGAATCTAAAGTAGACGATGTTTTCTTTCGTTATTGGAATAAAGATTAATGGCATCGCATAATACGTACACGTACAACAAGCTCGATTATTCTGTGCAAAGTTTAAGATGGAATTTTAACACGTTGAAGCTTAGGTGACTCGAACTACCGTTGCAAAACTGTTACTAAGACGTACAGCGGCAACAAACAGCGAATAGTCGCTCGTTGTTGCTACAGTGAGGACGCAGCTTTAGGGAAACGCGAACCTCTCCCACCTTTTCTCTTTCTTTGTCCGGTCGATCGAACGATTCCGTTCATTTAAATACCGTTATACCGGAGGCGGTATACGTTTCTTCGTCTGGTCCGACCGTTACAGCCACTTTCGCTGGAACATCTCTCGCGCGTCGTTTTTGTATCCGCACGAGAGCGTCGTTCATGATCGACGATAAATCGTGCAGACTTTCCTCGCTCGAGAACGACCAATCTCGCACAGCCTCGTTTTCCATTTTCATTTATGTAGTTTCTGTTTGTCTCGCTGACTCGCGATTCGTCGCGCAACGTCGACACGCGTTCCGTTTTATAACGCAGTCTCATCGTATGGATGGACGCCTATAAAGAAGCGTTCTACGAGCACTGAAAGGAGACGAGGAACGTGCAGGCCAATGGCGTGTTCAGTCCGAAGGAAACGAACAAATTTCCACTCCATTATAGATTTCTAAAAGGAGCGGGTAATTAGCGCGCTCGTTAAAGAATCTACGCTACTTTCCTTTTAACGGCCCCCTCGTTTGGCAGACGTACGGGCCCGATATCAACGTTTTCTTTTGCGTCGTTAAAGCATATTTGTTAATCTTATCGAGAGGATAAAGTTGTCTCGTTCGTCTTTTTCGTCTGCACGAATATTATATGGAAACGAACGCTATGTATTATATAGCGACTGGCGAAAGTAGTTGGACGTTCATTATACAGGTCTTTCGTAAGTATGTCTTTTTTATATGCAAAACGTTTTGAAACTTCTTTGCTATTGTAACGAGACGATAGGAGTATAATGCCGGACAGTTTCGTGACTCTGTTCGTGTTTCCAGTAATCACAACGGGAAAACAAGTTGGAGAAGAGCGGTAGACGATAAATTGCTTCAAAGGACAATGTATTAGGTTGTCCGAAATGTGTCTTTCTTTCGCAAACGTGTTTTTTACAACAGTGCACCTTCGTACAAACGTAAAACCAAATCTATGAAATGTTTATCTGTGGTGTTTATCTCTACAGAACAAAATGGATCGTACATAATTCGACAAAATAATATAAAATAAAAAACTTTCTTCATAACATGAAAGAAACTTTTCGGACAACCTAATGAAATATGGTACGAAATGAAGGAGACGATAATCTTGTAATTCGCTAAATATTGAAATTCGTAATTTTAACGAAATTGATCCTCTCGATAGAATTCGGTATTTCTAAAATTCTAAAGCTATTTTCTGTATCACCCTGTATATCGACGATATTACGAAAACGTGGAAATACAAATGTACGCGTAAAATCTGCTTGGACAGAAAATCCCGTGAACAAAGATCGCAATTCGACTCTGCTGGAAATAAACGTTCCATCGTACGTCGTGGTCGTTGTGGTCGTCGTAATTGAGTCGTTTTGAAAGGCGAAGGATAAAACAAAAGAAACGTTTGACGAGGGTGCGTTTCCGCGAGCAAATCTCCGTCGTCCTCTTGGTTACACGACGTGGGTCACCGTGAATTCATTGCCCGACGAGCCATCTACGAGGAAACAATTTCGCGTCATCCTACTCTCGTCCATGACGATCCAATTTCCGCCACCATTTTGTCATTAAGTCGAGAAAGGCTGCGCCTCTTTTATATATCGGTGACGCCGAGGCGGGAAGGAGAATCTAATTTTCGTTGATTGATACAAAGGACGGTACCCAGCCGCGATAACTCGTGGCGGTCCCGATAGACGACCGGGTTACGCGCGCAAAGTGACACCAGTGACACGGTGTCGGTGAGTCATCGAGTGTGTCGAGTCAACGAAAATTCCGTACGCACGGGCCGATCTTTCTCGAGAGTCGGGCTTCCACTAGCTCGCTAGCTTAACGACCATGGTGACGCCTCTCGTCGAATCAGATTATTTTTGGAGCACGAATTAGTCATTAAGAAAGCATGTTTTCGAATATTTTATCTAGAGAAACTTGTATAAAATCGGATGTCAGAGTGATCTGAATAATTAATAAATAAAAAAAGCGACTATTTGGCAATTATTTTTCACCGTATTAAGGCATTTCTCCATAGAAGTTTATTCCAAAAAGAACGTATATGCGCTATGATGGATTACTAAGTTTCTTGTATCTTCAACCGTTTGAGTCCCAGGAGTCTTTGAAAAAACAGGATCGAAAAATGCTGAACAGCGCGATAGCGATCTTAATCGATTGCGAAGAGAATCAAGCAGCGCAATAGTCATATTTGTTATTTTATGAAATACTTCAACTTTTATGAAATATTTCGAGTTGCGTTCAATAAAAATTATTGAGAAGATAACAGTGAAATAGAAAATACCGTCAGTCGTCCATAGCGTTCAAATGTACTGGAACTTTTCGACACAAAATCTAAATAGCGCGATCGCGGTCAAGTGCTCTGATCTTATTTTCGTTAGTTTTCGAAGGTATGTTACAGCGTTTTGGTAGCCAGGAAATAAGCAAACTGATGCAAAATTGATCGAACTGAATTATCATATTTATCGTGATCTTGGAATCTGCGTTATAATAACTTATAAGAAGCTGTAAATGCAAAAAACGTCCAAAGCAGCGTATTTTCTCTCCGCGTTAAACCTACCAGAAATTGTTTAGTTTCTATGAGAAGAAGATTGGAACGTTTCCTCTCCAAATATTAATGCAAGCAGCACGTTTGCAGAACGTGTGTAACGTTTGCACAAGTGGCTGTTCATTTCCTTTACGGACAACGAAAAGCCGAGGAGCCGTTAATTCAAACGGAGAAAGGCGTCGTGGGTTGCTAAACGATGAACAATAAACGTGACTCACGGGCCGACTGGCCGTTTCCTTTATTCGCGAGTGAACCGTTCCAGAAGCGAACTCTCTCCCTCGACTTGGCCTGCAACTTTTAATTAGTTTGACCTCTGATACGGTCGATACGAGATCTTTGAGAAGACGCTCAAATTGTAAGAAAGTTCTAACGATCTTATCGATTCGACTCGAACATTGCACGACAATTTAGACAAAATTATCAGTTTCAGAATCGGAAAATTCTTCAAACGCGGTATAAAATAATCTCTATGTACTGATAAATGAAATTTAGGTGAACTCGACGATGTAAAGCGTGAAAAGATAATTTTAGTAACGTTGACGTTGATCGATACTCAACGTACTATCGAGCTTTAAAATTGCTTTTTCCCTAAGATGTAGAAAATGTGATTTATCACGTACATATTCTTCTCCTGTAGTCTTTATTCGTTTAGATTTCAAAAGACGGTGCCTCGAGCTCTCGTTGAATCTGTCGGGATTCGTTGGATCGTGGGTGGCGAAGCGATTTACATAAAATCGTGGTCCTCGAGACTGGTACGTGGGCGGTCCATCGAATGCTTGAATTCGATTTGAAAAGAGACCATCGCGTGAGACTTTTGAGCCGTGTCTAGCATCGCTAAAGACGCGATCATCCAGATACTAGCGTTTCCGGTACCTACGCTCCAACGATAAATTTCGATTATACGATTCAGTGTTTTCTTCTATTATCTAACCGTTCGTCGATGGAACGTTCTTCGAATTTCTGACAGGTCAAATTTATTTCCACTTCGCAACGGGCTACGCTCACTCGTTACTCGTTTCATTTGTCGGGAATAATCCGAAGATAATTCTTGACCGCGTGTTATTCGATCGGAGGTCAACGTACCTCGAGTCAAGAGGTATTAACGATACTCAAACAATTCGACATCTACTTGTAAGCATGATCGAACCTCGAATTCCAAAGGAAGATCTAAGATCTTTGAATTGTGAGATCGAAAGATAAATGGATGCTTTGTTCAAGGCTTAGTATTTTTCTTATTGTCACGAGTCGAAGGAAGACAAATACAATTTTTACAGGTCAGCTGTTAATTCGTCAAAATAAATAAAAACGAGGAGTATGGTGGATGCAGGTTGAAATACGATTCCTCGTTGCAAAGGTGTAGATATGCAGGCACATGTTACTTCGAGTTTTAGAGGCAGGTGGTCAGATTTGATCTACAAACGTGAATTTTGATCGCGCAGCTTGGCCTTCTTTAAATTCCAGCTACAGAAGTAAACTAACGCACCCAAAATCCGTGGCAACTAATTATCGAGATAAGATACGTAATTTAGTTTCTTCGTATAGTAATAAAATAATTTCAATCCTCGTCTAAATCGTTAAAAAATATTGCCAACGGATTATTAGAAAAAATAATTTAGCTTCTTTGTATAACGATAAAATAATTTGAGCCAAGTTTATATCTCGACGTATAAAGATTCTGATAGTGGAGCGAAGAGCAGAAGAGCTTTGACAAATTCACGCAGTATTTTACAAAGAAATTTAATCTGAGCCAATATGGACTGGAAATTCCAAAAAATTAAGCTGGTATCGATGGTGGTATCGGTCGCAACACTGCGATAGACCGGTCTCTAATTTAATTTGCTGTTATCACGAGTACGCCCTTCCTCGTTGCTCCCTAGAGATCGTCTTACTTATCGATCTGCCGGTCAATTTCCGAAATGACTTTCTTTCCAAGATGCGTGTGCACGCTGCATCGAGACGGTGACTCATGTTCGTTCGAATCGACGCCATGCGTTTCTGTAAATCTCTGAAAACGTCCAAGCAAGCTGGAGTGGAAGAAGGGGCGTGAGCGCCCTCGTGAAATATCGTTGAACGCGAACGAGCAGTTAGGGTTTCGCGGTAAATGAACCTGATATTGTTAGAACTAACAGAGTGGTTAAAGTGACCGGTTTATAATTCTTCTTGGAAATTTCGTAGATTCACTACGATGTATTTTTAAGAATTTTTTAAAATGATGTTCTACCAGGTATATGAACAAAGACTTGTTTTCATTTCCTTTATACTATACATATTCTTTTTAGCATATCGTTCATTTTAATTTCTCCGGCACGTGTTTTATACTTTAGTCGTCAATTAGTAAGTGGTTTTTCAACTTCGATTTAATATTTGTATTTCTGGGTCACACGGCTCTTAATGCACATCCGTATAATAATTACTTTCTGTTTTTCGTTCTGCATCAGTTTCTCTAAAAGAACGAACGTTTTATAAAATAATGAACACGCCACAGTGCGATTATACCTATATTACTATATTTTCATATAAATACATATAAAATAAATACCCGAGAATATCAGAAGTTGAATTATAAATACACGCACGAGTAATGCCAAGTACATATAATACGCGATGTCTTTTTTATTCCAAGCGATCGATACATCACATTATCTTTTATCGTTTTCTATAAAGCAGCCTCGACAAATCCACTTCAAAATGAAACAAAGCGCAACAAGTTCGTTCCTTTGCTTTCCAATTTGCCTCGGACAGAGATGAACTATTTTAGAGCGTCACGAATGGCATGAAAACTGTTCTCGGTGAACGATGGGATACACGTGATCGTTGTCTTAATTCGTTTCGCTGTGAAAACGGACAGACGGCCGGGTGTTACGCAATTAAAGTCGCGTTTCAAACGAGCGTTGTCGCGTGCATCGGCAAAGTGCGTCCAGACAATGACAGCGTGTGGTTGATGGCGGCGTTGGTAATGACTGGCGTTGCTAGGCCAAAGGAATAGAAGAAGAATGGAGGAGAAACGTCGGCTAGACTTCTCTTCTCGTCTCTGTGTACCGCTAAAAGAAATATGTCAACCGTTCTAGCGCAACAAGAGGAACGATGCACAGGCACGGAGAAACGAATGGCACACGGGCCTTGTGCCATGGCGAATCATCCTCCGGTATTGCCTCTTCTTTTGTTCCTTTCCACCGAATAATCACGAATACCATGAAAAACCAGTCGCAATTGCTTCCTCTGCCGACTTTTCTCATTTCCCGATGCGCCTTTCTTTCCACTGAAACGGGATTAACGTTGGGCGTCGGCTTTCAAATTCTTCTCCTCTCTGTCTCTTCGCTTCTTTCAATTATTATTACTTACCACCATGTTGTTCCCTCTTGACGTTGTTGTCAATTGGATAGGTTAATTCTGTCCGTTTGAAAGTGGTCGCTACTCGAAAACGTCGTTACATTTGAAAGACGATGAAATGTTACGTTAAAGAAGATTCTTGTTCGCTATGTAACTAGCTTCTTATTGAGAATCTGGAAATCCATACCGTAACTAGTAGCTGATATAATCGTTTGGGTACCTGATGTTAATAATCACTCGCTCCTGGCTGAAAGAAACAGAAAGATCGCTATAAATCGCAATTATTAGGTTGTCGGAAAAGTGTCTTTCTTTTACAGACACGTCTTTTACAACGACGCATCTTTTTCATAATCTGTCGAACGTCGTAATCTTTATCTTGATAGAACAAAATGGATCATACTTAATTCGATAAAAAAATATTAAACGGAAAATATTGTGCATCCATTATTTCCTCATAAAACGAAAGAAACTTTTCGGACGACCTAATACTACTGCGGTATAGAGTTGTGATCGTAAGATAAATATCAACTAAACTGTGGTTCAAGAAGATGAAACTATAACGTGTAAACGTTAAATTGATGCATACGAAACGGTAGTGTCGTTCTTTTCCGGATAAATTTTTAATTGCGTGTAGTTTGTTGAAAAGTGTGTATATTTGATAAAATACGTTTCATACGATGTATGTAATTTTACAATTATCAAGCAACTTTATTGTTCAGTCTCGTAACGATTATTTCGTCTATTCTTTCCTCATAAAGAGAAAGAAAGTTTTCGGACGACCTAATAGTTGGTTGCAGAGGTATGCACGAATCCTAAGGAAGAAGATCAATATCCGGAGTATCTGTTATAATATTTAATAAATAAATCGAATTTGTACTTTGGTTGTACTTCAATTATGTTGGTAAAAATATAAATTTATATAAAAATCTGTGTAACTATCTGGTAACGTTATCTGACGAAAGATGATTTTATCGAAGGCAACTGGATCGTGTGCTCCTCCAAGTTTCATGCTGCATGTTATCGTATTTCTTGCCATATGGAATTACGCGCGGGTGGTATACAGCGACATATAACAAATTCGATAACTCGTGAAAAGGATTCCGCTTTATTTCCAGTAGAATCGTCTTCTTGGAAGATGCGGCAGGAAACGTCGGTTCGACGAAAGAAAGATAGATTCTTCGGTTTGAATTATGAAACGAAGGCAGGGAACGAGTCGATAGGTAGAAAAAAAAAGGAAAAGAAAAAATAGAGGAGTTGCATCGGACGGTATCTCCGATCGAGAGGTTCTTTAAGCGTAGAAGAACCACGACCACAACTATTTTCTACCACGCTTTCATACCGAGGGACGAAAATATACCCGATGGTACTCGTTTCAGAGCAGACGTTTCTTAAATAAGCAACTGCACGGGAAGTCCCTTCGAAAGGAAGAAATGCACGCTCCTTCTTTCCACTTCCGGGCGAAGCGACTTCATTTTGGAACAATCGTCCCTCGCACGAATTTAGAACGGCCGACGAATACATTTCGAACGCTTACCACAGGAAATTTTTACGTACATATCGTACGTGTTGTCTACGATATTTTAAAGTTTCATTGTCGCCGTAACGAGACACGGAAATCATGATCATATTGGTGAAATTTGAAGCCAATCCGAAAATGTATATAGAAATTGCGAAATACTCATCGCAAACAAGTAAACGAGAATGCTACTGAAATCGATGGAAGCTTGCAAATAAGAGAAAACTTATTGGACGATTCAATAGCAACGATTGTTGGTCAAACACAGATCATAGAGATGCCCTTTAAAGAAGAATGAAACAGCGTTCAATCGTTCGAACGCGAATTAGCGTACACAGCTTTTTGTCGACGTGTTCCAGGGAGCGGTTCCCTCGTTTGTCGGAGTTTCGTCGACGAAGAACAAAGCTGTTTACGAGCGTAAAAACTACGGGACGTTAAAAAATTGCATTTCGCCGCGAACAGTTCCTCCCAACGTCGACTTGTTTTATTTTTTGCTCTGTTTGCAGAAGAGCGATGCACGCCGTGGATATTTATAGCCAGCCACAAATATGAGAGGCACGGAACACGAATTATGTCGGTGATCCCTTTTTTCCCTCTCTTTTCTCCTTTTTTCATTTTTTCTCTACCTTTTTTGCTCCTCTTTGCTCCATCCCAGAATTAACCGGATCAGCACAATGTGCACGCATATCGCACGTTTATGTTCGCGTTCTGACCCGATGTGTTTTAACGTTGCCCGCTACCATGCCGTTCGTTCACTCTTTATAAATAGACGCTTTAAATTCTGTCGCGTCCGGGCGTGGCAGTCCGAGATCTACGAGGATCCTAGACGCGGAATAGATCACTCGTCGCGATCCATTCATTAGACGCTAACAGCCTGTTTCCCCCTGTTTTTCTTTCTCCGACACTCACCATCCACCTCGTTTTCCAAACATTTTTCCGAATTGCGATTCTACGTTGAAAACGATTCACTTTCGCACCAGTTTCTGCTTCGTAAAACGGTCATTCTTTTTATTTTAATATTTTTAGAATTTTCGTAAAATTCTGTAGTATATCGTGTTATTTACCCACATATTATTTTTACTTTTACGATTAAAATCCTTGTATGATTTGTAATATTTACATTTAACGCGCCGTGAGTTACTTACTTTTTTCAATTACGTTTGTATTCATTTAGATTCGTTTTCATCAAAAATTGTCGTTATACCCGGACAGTTTTCGTAGCTTGGAAATTTTAAAGAAACTAGGCGCTGAAACGACCTGGTTTCGTAGCAATTTCAGCTTCGCGAAAGTCGATGTGGTACCTCGCTCGACATTTTCCAGATTCTCGTGAAATCGAGATTAATTAGACTGTTTATTTAAAAACGCAGACCAGCCGAGTTTTCGTTTGAAATTTTCAATGAAACTAGGCGTGAATTGTCGCGGAGACTTCCTGCCCTATCGCGATGTTACGTAAATCAGACGGGATTCTCGGCGCGACTACACTGTGCAATTTACATGGAGCCGTGCACCGGTGCAGCACCGTTTCTAGATCCGACGTATTTTATCGTCGTGGAATTCGTGTCGGTTTTCAGGCAAACAAGATTCAGGGTACTTTAGTTTTCTCGGATTACTTAGAATTAAAACTACCTATGTACATACGTAGTCTATGTACTTCTCTATTTATTTGTGATGTTGATCTTTCGCGTTCTGTTTGCAGATATTCGGGGCACGGCAACACGAACCGTACCTGCCATGTCGGTTCCTATTTAAGGTAAGCACCGATCATTATTTTTTGTAGGTTTTAAAGCGGAGCTTTAACCACGCATTAGACATTTTCGACCACACTGGGCTGATAGACTGCGCAAAACAATTGGGGAATCGTTATTACGGCTGGTTCTATCGCATCGATTAAACGAACAGAAGCAAAAGAGTCTTGTGGTCTTGATAGGTTGACATGTTACTCGTGTACACAACAAACACTTATCATGTCACGTGTCTGTTATAATAAAAATTGACTTTAAGACAACCGTTAAAAGAGACGTGCAGCTACGAACAACGAGTAGGTTGTGGATATTTATGGAAATTTGTATTTTTATGAGCACGATCAAAGAAATAGGACTCAAGTAATTCTTTCACATTTATCAATTATTATAACCGTGTACATAACGTGTACACAACAAACATCTATCATGTCACGTGTCTGTTATAATAAAAATTGACTTTAAGACAACCGTTAAAAGAGACGTGCAGCTACGAACAACGAGTAGGTTGTGGATATTTATGGAAATTTGTATTTTTATGAGCACGATCAAAGAAATAGAACTAAAGTGGTTCTTTCACATTTATCAACTATTATAACCAGTAATTTACTTTGGATATTTTATTTTATCTGTATTTCTGCATTACGAATATTCCCTACATTCTCTCGTTTTTCGTATTTCTCGTAAAAATATAAATGTCCACGATCTACCGATAGCTGTAAGAACGAAGGCGACGAAGCGAAAATCGATCGCCTGGTTGCCTTGCGCGGTGCATTATTTAAATTTTATTCCTAGTCTCCGAAAATCCACTAACGTTTAATGCTACCTATCTCTGGATGTTTGAATCGAACGAACGATAAGATCGCTGCATCACGGTGGATAAAAGCAGTAATCGGATAAAGGTGAAATCCGAAGGCCGTTTGAAAAATTCCAAAAACCTTGGACTCTATTCAAATCACTCCGGGAATGTACGTATATATTTCCCAAGCGATATCGCCCGAATTTTCCAAGCTTCCAGCCACGATCGTAGGAAGTCGCCGCGCGTAACCACGCGATTCGCTGTCTCGTTCGCCATAAAATTTATACAACGTAATCTGGCTACAGGCGATAACGTTTATCGTCGTCCTGATCTTAATTACGGATTACGTCAGCGGTTGGTTTCAACGCAGAATCCATCGAATATCTGTTCCGTGTTTAGCGTAGTATACCGTGTCGTGACAACGCTCGACGTAATTTCTCGTCGAGAATGAAGAAACAAAAGGACGAAACGTGAAATGGCGGAAAGGAGAAAACGCGCTACGATGGGTATATTGTTCTCGACGACCGTAAAAGGCATCCGAGGAGGATGGCGCTTCGCATCGGCTCATCGTGCCTGGATACTTGAGCGATGAGAGAATCGATGCTCGTTATATATGGCTGTGAGTGTGTGATTGTTCGACAGAACCGGAAGAGTGCAATTACACGAACGTTCGGCGTAAAACTGACTCGAACGAATACCACGGGCCTTCCTGAAATGGATGCGCAAATCTTGCGTAATTCCATCGTCGTTGATGCACGATATACTTGCAGGGACGGGCACGTAATCGCAATCATTTCGATTACTCCAAAGAATGGATTGAGTCGAAATGACGGGTTTCGGATGTCCTTTTTTCTTTTTGTTATTAAAAACATACGGTACTTTCGAAGATATTAAAGTCGGCTTGTATCGAGATATAAACGATCGTATTTCATTATCAAGATCGGCAAGAATGCAACGATTACTTGTTCCTAATGACGAGTCTGAGGCAATATGTTCGTGGATGAATGCTGTGAATCAGATTTGAAGAAAAAGATGTATTCTAGGAGGATTATGTACAGCAAGCTAATATCTTATATTTCATAATCAAAGATGCCTGTTAGAGGTAAGAGTTTTTTCCAAAGTAGAAAAAAGAAAGAAAATAGGTAAGAGAAAGTTATAAAGGTAAGAGTAAATTTGAAGATTTCACTTTTTGGCGTTTGACAACGCAATTAAATCTTGGCGAATTGTAAGTCAGATTTCCTGCTTTCTCTTCGGATACGAAGGACTTCTTCCATGGCGCATGGTTAATTACCCTCAGCTTGTACAGCCTCTGAATGTCCCCGAAAACTGTAATTACGAGCGACGTTGTAACGAACGGTTCGACGCGAGTTACTCGACGGGACGTAGGAGGCGAATCGAAAGTCTGTGTCAAGGTTAATTAATAAAGAATTAATAACGAAAAGTTCCTTGACGGCGATCGCCGTGTCAGCCCCGGGAAACTTCTGTTTCTACGATCGATCGAAAACTTTCGTGGCTCGTATTTGGAAGAAATGTATCGTCATCAAGGTGTATAAATGGTTGACTGAATCAGATACGAACGAAAGTATCGTTTTATCGGAGGAAACTGTGCTTCTCGTTCTTTTCAAATAAGAAAGTTAACTGCTTGTCAAACTAGTTAAATCAGTTAAAAATATCCAATGCGTGCTAAACTTACACCATAGAAGATAGGAACAAACGTGAGTGTATCAACCTTCTGAACTCTTATAGCTTAGATCGTGGTGCAATAGGAGAATTTTAATTTCTATTCCTCTTCGTGCGGAACAGGTTTCAAGAGATTGGTTTTGAATATATATATATATATAATATTTTATTACGTATTGCAAATATTCTCTCTTTCTCTCGTTTCTTCCTTTTCTTTTCTTTTACTCTATTCCACGTTACCTTAAACTCTTCTATAAATTGTACTGTTATTATAATACGTACTACCGTTACTTTTGCTATTATTTTACTATAATTATCAATTTGTGTAGCCACTAGTGCGTATTATTATTGTTTATTTTATTAGTATCAAAATTATTACTATTATTCTGATTTCGTTCGTTGTTCGTATCATCGTGTTACTCCGCGTAATTATCCTGCCCCTCGTTTAATTTTACTCACGTTACGTATATTGTTTCACTTGCGTGACTGCCACTCGTAATATTTGGATGAAAGGGTCCGTCCTATTAACCAGAGCAAATAAATTAAATTTAATTACATTATATTACCGAAACTGCTTAAACATTTCGGTATTTTAATGTGATGACAACAAGTATCATGTATACATTTAAAAAATGAATTAAGTAATACTACTAGCGCTATACTAGAATCACAGTGTTAGTATTGAGTTCGTGAAATGTCCAAAGGTGTCTATCGATGCGTCAAATTCCAGGAGATTAGTATTAGAGCAACGAGTTAATTCATCCTCCTCGGTCAACAGGTTAAGGAAAAGGAAGATCGTTGACTCTTCACGGCTAGCGTATAACTGAATTTGAGAGAGTATGAGTATGAGAGAGAGGGAGAGAGAGAGAGAGAGAGGACGGAACAATGCCGGGCAGCCCCGAATCTTGGTGTGGGTTGCACTTTAATCAAAGCGGGTGACGCTAATACCAGTCGTTGCATCGGCGACATAGTTCATGGCAGCTATGTCAAGGCCGTGGCAATCTCCCGACTTTATCTAACGAATCTAGCTCGATTAACGTTTGCAAGCCTTTGCTGCTCTTTCATTGAAAACGCTTGCATAAAATCGTCGACACTTTCACCTCAGCAGCTATCTATAAAAATAACAATGCGAACAATGTGAACGAGTCAATCTGAGTATCAACTTCAATGTGAATGCTTTATCGAAGCTAATTCGGAGGCGAAAAAAAGTTAAAAATAAAAGATCGATCCAGTGAAATTTTAAACGTCATCCTTTGTGGGGGACGATGGTTGGACGACAAAGAGCGTTTAGCCTTTAACCTTTATCAGTTGCTCCGCAAACAAATCATGTTTCAACGGACGTGCGCTATTCCGCAGGCAAAACTGACGATTTACAAAAGCTCAAAGGAAGCTCGGTAAACACATCCACCCTTCGTTGCCTTAGGAAGATCAGATACCGCGCAAAGGTTTAATCCCTTAAAGCTTATGTTTCTCTCGCTCTGTGTGAAGAAACGTGGATCACTGAAGGAAAACACAACGAACAAAATTTTCGTTGGTTCTCCGATTCTAACATCGCCTTGTGAATTAACAGGAGAATTTCAATATGACGTAATTGGAAATGAGAACAGTCTGTCGGGTCTACAGAAGTCTTTTAAACATAGCCGATAAGTTGACAAAGTTTCATGGAATCCAAAGATGTAACTATTGAGACGAGCAATATTTGAATATCTCCGATGTTGCATCATTACGAGGAGTATTTCGAAAATTTTAAAGAAGGCGAACATCACACGAGAAAAATACGTTGTGCCGTTTTAAATTCTAAATAATAAATAAGTACATAAAATAGATAAAAACAATAGAAAGCATAAAATATCAAAGACATGGTTCCACTCAGAATACTACACGTATACCGTCTACTCCAGCAATTAGAATAATCAAGTCGCTGTCAGAAACGTATCAGTTACCGTCTCCGTGAAACAACACGACCTTAAGTTAACACGTGGAAACCGTCACCGTGTCATCAATGCCGCGCCTATTTCCGGGTCACCGTGACACTACCATCGTCCTCGCGGTCAGGCTCAACCCACGGCCAAAGCGGAGGATACCAGAAGCGAAGAGAAGAGAAACGCGGATGCAGCGGTCCCGCACTGGGGGATTTAAAAGGCCCACCGTAAAAGGTGTAACGCGAGCCCGTAACGATACCTTAACGAGAACCGGCAACGATAATTTCGCCCGACAACCTTGCACATCCCGCGGCGCTGCACGCGGATTCGACGTGGTCGTCAGCTGTGCGAAGGTCAGGGTCATCCGGCAGCCGAGGGTGCAATCGATGCACGATACCACCGCTCCTGCACCCCTCGCTAGCTGCAGTTACCATGGAGACCATCTCCTGACCCATTGCTACAGAAAGAGAGAGAGAGGGAGAGAGAAAGAGTGTCGTTCTGTCGACACGCAGAGGCTGCATCGGCTATTCGTCTCTCCGTGAGAGTGTACAAGGAACCTAAGCCTACATCGACACGCACCAAGAAACACGAAGGAGAGGAAAGAGAGATCACCACGATGTGACAGTGACGAGCGTGCAATCCATGCTTCCATGACCCGTCTCCGCTTCTCGCCCTTTTCTTGCCAGCCGTGAACGGAAAATCGGTCAGGAAGCTGAGTACCCCGTCCTCGAAGTTCGTCAACGAGCTTCGTCCGGATTCTTCAAAGCGTTCAACCGGCCTCTCGTTGGCAATTTTGGTCTTGACAAGCTCGACGGAGGCACGACCTGTGACCTTGTATCGTGAAACACGAAGACGAACCGTGACAGAGGAAAGTGAAACGCAGTGGATGCAGTGACATAATGGTGTGTCGTAGGGCGGATCGTTAGGTTGACGTTCGAGACGATGTAACGACGTTGTTACGAAACGACCGAACGAACGTATCCGAGTTCACACGAACTGTTTCTTTCAATTCTCCACGGCTAGGGTTAGGTTAACGTTGGTTTATTTTCGCTTATGGTAGAACGGGATAATGTTACGCGAATGAAAAAGAGAAGAGACGCGTGCTCGGTGGTTGAGCAACGAATTCGAGACTTGTACGTTCCCAGGGGAACCGGTCGCCGGGCAGAGCGCGTGGATATGGTAACGAGGCATTGTGCAAGGTCGGTATGAACGGAGACTAAGGTCAGCTGGTACAGATCGATATCCCGAAATTGTCTCGGCATAGTTGCCTCGTACGCGCGCCGCTTGTGAGATCAGTGGTGCTTCGGGGGGCGGCGGAAATAGTGCGGGAGCGTGCTCGAGCGAGAAAAAATTCGGCCGATCGTGGTAAACGAAAGACGGGAGGATGGATGGCTGGAAGAGCTGGAAAAGGGCGGAGAATTCGTTTCTCACAGCATGGTATCAGCGTGTCACAGAGTCTTACGTGGCGACATGGTTCTTCGGGGTGTTTCAGACCAGCAGGATGTCGACGAGCACCGCCACCGGAGGTGGAGGCGGCGGCGGGGGAGGAGGAGGTAGTGGTGGCGGCGGGGGAGGGGTCGGAGGTGCCCTGACATTGATGGGCTGCGTCAGGGAAGCGTCGCCCCCGCCGCAGAATCATCAGAATCAACATCATCGAACGCACGGCCTCGGCGAGTACTCGGCACAGAACAGCGTCGATCCGCTTCCAAAAGGTTCGTTTACATTACTAATTCTATTTATTTAGTGACTAGAGTTAGTTTAAATCGGTTTAAATATTAGCTTGGTGCATATGGAAATTTTATCTCGGTTTGGTAAATAAAATTTTAGCCGCGTGTAGCTTTCTTCAAACGTTGTATATTTTTAATCGACGTAATTTTTACACGCTTTAATATACTTTTCCAGTGAGTAATTGTCGTAACTTCGTTATTCCAACTTTATAGAAACTGTCAGTTTCAAAACTGAAAAATTCGTGGAAGAAAAATGTCCGGTTATTTTCTGGATACATTTAATTAAAGTAATTTCTGCGTGATTTAATCCACTTCTCCAGGTAGTAACTCTATATGTATAGTTTCATTATTTCAAATTTATAGAAATTGTCAGCTTTAGAATGGAAAAATTCACGCAACAGTGCTGTTTGATTATTTCTCAATGGGAAAGTGAAAATGAACTTCCATAGGACTTTCAAAATTTGTTGACTAGATATCATACGGTTGGTGATACGTAAAATTGAAAACTCTCGATCGATCGAAGCATTGCGACGAATGTTTGGTAGGATAAATTAAGGTAAAATTGCGTGCTCACGGCTACGGTCTAGACGGTAGCATTCGGAAAATGACGTTTCACTGGAAGATCGTATTTTCAAGGTCTCAGACGCGGATTACAACGTCGCGTCGCGGCGAAACGAGCCGTGCTATGAAAAACGGATTTACGTAAACGTTACATTCTCCGCGGTCCCGCTCGACTGTCCTATCGATTTCACAATTTTGTCCGCGATTTATCCGAGGAACACGAGCAACCTTTATTCCATCGTACATCGACAAATATTGTACATTTTCATTATCATCCATAAATCACACGACATCTTCAAGTAGTACGCTTGAAATAAGCATATTGTAGGCAATGCTCGACTTCATTTAAGCAAAAATTGCGTAAAAAGTTGTAGTTCTTTCAATGTTATGCTTGAATCGATAACTATAATGACCCTTAAACGATTCGTTTCTTTCTATATTGCCAGAACAACGAAAAGTTGTATAAAGCAATTGAACCGTTCAACTAGAAGATAAACTCGATATCCACATACATCGTCGTACAAAAATATACAGACAATTTGCTTATTTTTCACAATCGCAATTCAGGTTCGCCATTCGAGTTCTATGAAACTTCATCGCGGAAGTAAAGATTGGATTCGATATTCGGCGAAAATAGAAACGAACGCGAGTTAAACGAAAAGCGTATTGAATCGCGAAGCGGAAACGGTAAAAGCGTGGCAAGCCCGCAGCGTTTCGAAAACGCAGTTTAAGTTAATCGCTAATCACGCGGCCGATTGAGATATTAACTTACGAGTTAATCTACCCCGGAGCCTCGTAATCTACCGGAGGCTAATGAAAATAAAGAGGTCGTTGGACCCACTCGGAAACGCAACGTCCCGAGTAACGGCAACGAAGTCACGTTCCTCCAACGACAATGAATAAAGGGCACTCTGCTGGATTACCCTTTAATAACTCGTTGCAACCGTGTCCATTATTCTCATTCTCGCAGCACGCTCAGCCGTTCAACGGAACCAGAAATCTCTTACCGGAAACTTTCACCTTAATCCCACCATCTTTCTGCTCCAGCAGAAACTTTTCGCGTGTTTTCTAAATCCCGCCCGAGATGGTTTGCACGCGATCGATCATCGTCGTCGAGTATCGTAATACCATGATTACTGGAGGGAATTTCTTTTTAAACGCGACTTCCGTCCATGAGTCGCGAAACACTTGCTAGTATTAAACACAAGCCTTGGTAAAATACATCACTAATGAAACCTTCAGAACGTTGTATAATTTAGTTTTCCTTGTGACACGCGCGGTTAATTAATATTCATTTCATTTTGAAATTGAAAAACTTTCTGGGGAAGGTTCTGTAGATTTATGATAAACATATAGTTGCGAATTGCGTCGATTAATGTATTAAAAATTGTGATTCCGTTGAAAGAAATATATTATACGATGGTTCTATACGATCACCTGCTGAGGAGATAATTGCACCACAATTCGTGTTCCATTTTTCCGTACAGCGAGCACCGTAGTTATCGTGTGTATTTTTTGATCATATAGTTCGATTATTGCAAAATATTTCTCTGTTTCATAAATGTAAAAGGAGCAAGATTTTTTTATCCGTTACGATTATCAATTCAAACATAGCAAATGTTTAAAAAGACTAGAACTCGACTGTCCAATGCAATTCGTTTAATTGTCTCTTGTACCTATCTTCTCCAAAAGAATTCCTGCGCTCTTACAACTCGAGGTCTCTCGCATTTAGAATCGAACGAGTTTTACCTGTCCAAAGCTGAAATATAGGCGCACGATGACTGTAAAGTGATTGACGAGTCATTGAAACGAGATCAGCGGACTCGTGTAACGTATAAAACGCCTGCGGATTATCCGGTCGATTCGAAGTTGAAATTAGGCAAACCGTGGTTACGTAAACGGCCGTGGTACACCGTTGATTCGGTTCTATCCGGAGAACGTAGAAAACAGCTGTTTTTATTGGCTGCAGACACAGGCTACGTCGTGCGATTCGCGCGTGACGCTATTTTTCACGGTTGAGCGATGTCGCAGTAGCTGATGCGTGAAAAATATACTCGCAGAGAGTGTCAAGTACATGCGAAACAGCCGGCCGTTTTTCTTTTTTCTTTTTTTTGCGATCAACGTTCCCTTTTGGCTCTTCGGCAATTTTTCATAGAATTATTGACAACCGAAGAATTTCCAGCAATAAAAAGGCAGCTTTGATATTTCAAGCGTATTTGAGTTGTTCAGAAATCACGTTGATCAACTCCGTAAATCGTAACGTTGAAAAATATGACGATCGCAAATTTCAAGGAATCTTGGAATGGAATCGTTACGGTTTCTTTTATCCAGGTGCAAAAAATATTCAGATAGAGTAGAGGATATCTTTACTCTCTCCTAAAATGCAGCTTTCGTGATAACTTGGTTCATCGAATTTCAACTTCAACCAAATATCGCATATACGTGGAACTAATACCTCGTTCAATAAAATACAAAAAATATATTTTCTTCGAATTTTTGCTTAAACTTCGCCACCAATACATTGTGCCTTGTACCTTCGAGTGTTATTCGACATGGAGGATATTCGATCCGTGGAACGACAACGTGCACCTATTAACAGAAAAGTATCAGGTTTCCTTGCAACCTTACTTTTTAAACTTCGTTCGAGTAGAAGTTGTTGGCGAGTGCAATCGAGACGTTGAATCGAGTGGGAAATTTGGTAAAGAAAGGTGGTGGCCAGTCGATATTGTGCAAGAACACGCACACGGTTATTTACAGAATCGGCGTAACTAGGCCATGGCCAATCGTGGAATGAATGGCCACTCGAACGCGCGTATTAAGTTACTCCGTGGCGCGGAGCTTACCCAAGAATTATAGGATTTCCAATTATGCGCAGATACTATCCGCGACTTTCGTGCTCGTTTACCAGTCTGCTGGAATAGATTAAAACGGTCACGCGCGCGTGAAAGCGCACAAAAAAGGTGACAGCTTGGGATCGAAGCGTCGCGTAATTGCCGAGTGAAATTCTCGCGGAGATGCGGTTGTCCGGAGACGACACGCGCTGATAACGTTCAATGCAGTCGTTATACAGTAGTTGATGAAAGTATTTGAATACTTATCATAGGAAAGCTGATTGTACTATCGCGTTACATACAGCGGTGACCGTGTACTTGTATAAGAAGCTTTTTCGTTAAACACAGAATTGCTTTTCGGATATTTAACGTATTACTCATATTATTGACTACACACTCGAAGAGTTAATGGGTCACATTTTCACGATACGCGTGTATCGACGCAGCCCACAACTCTGAAAATTAAATGTCACGGCTTATGAGATAAAACAAAGGACAGAGGAGAGAAACGTGTTAGATCGCTGAGCGAAAAATAAATAATTTCTTCAATATGGGTCTGGAAAAACGCGATTATTAGTTTATTTTTACCGTATAAGGACTAATAGATAGGATATCATATGGCAGAAGCGTATCTTATCGATGGTTACCTTATCTTAACGATGGTTCTATGTTATCGAATTGTCAAGTTAGTAAGGTTTATACCGTTATGCGCGATTTACAAAACTATATCGTCGAAAACTTACCTGGATGCAATTCTACGAGGATTTCGCAGACTTCTTTGGTAACTTGCATGTTGCCTATATTCAGGAACACATAACCGTAACCACTTCGATTCTTTTGTAAGTAACGATTTTAGTTAGAAATAGATTGAAATAGAAGTTGCATAGTTTTATAGGGGAACGTAATTTGACGTAATTAGTTTCCTCTGAAGATCAATACGTAAATGACACATAAAGATCAAACACTGTTTTATTTCTTCTTTAATGGAAAATCATATGTTTTTTATTGTGATAAGCGACGCAACAATTTCTATAAAAAAAGTGTTAATATATCGGTTTAAAAGATATTTCAATTTCAATGTAGAATTTATCTAAAGCAATGTAATTTACACATCCTAAACTAGTGATATTTTTATGTGAACAGATTGATACGTTTTTATAGAGAACGACGAGCTATAGATTTGCGCTGTTAAAAGATAAATAATACTATCAAAAAATAAACAAGCCTGATTTTCGTGTGTCTTCTATACGTTTACAGAAAAAGATTAATCATATCAGATTATGTCCTCTACGAAACCATTCAACATTCATTTCAAATATTTTTCACTAAAATCATTCTTTACAGAGGACTTCATTTACTTGAATTCGTCGGAAAACAAAAAGTTCATATAACAGAAGTTCATTGATTCACTACATATGATTTTTCCTTCTTGTAACGTGAATTCACGTTCATATAACTGATTCATTCATCAAACGTATATTTAACCGCGCACTAATTAAGATTTCTTTGTAATAAAAGTGAAGTTTAGATAAGTAGAGTGATCGAAGTTGTTCCAGTTATATGCTCCGGCAATGTTATCTTGTTCTTGCTAATCGTGTCATCCTATATATCGTTATGCAAACGCCAATAAAATATCTCACAATCAGCAAAATATTGAAGATATTCGTGGACCTAGATTCGTGTTACGAGTAAAGTCAGATAACATAAATAGATAAGTTTCCGCAATAATAAACGTTAAAATTAATCGTTTATTATAAAACCCACAGCTTCTACCTATTGAGATTATCGCTTAAAAAAAAATTTGTAAAATTCAAGTTCGTCTTTTTTTTATTTTCGTCCTATTTCGAGCCTTAAAATCTTAATCTTTAAATCAGCCTTCCTTTATACGACGAATTTACACTCACATACATACATATGCATACGCGTAACGCCTATATTCGTGCCAATTCGCCGTGATTTCGCGACCGCGAATTTAGAGGGTGCGTATCGCAGGGAAATTGCGTGTCTAGAGGGACGTGCGGTTGTCGAGTGGATTGGTCGAAAAGAAAAAAGCAGCAACCCTTTGTCGAAACGACTTTGGTGAGACTCGGGTCTCGAGAGGAAAGACATAGCCAGGCGGTTTCCGTGCGTTGCGTGTGGCTTTTAATCGTGGAGGACTGAGGACGAACAGAGGGTGTTGCGGTTAACCCTCTGAATCGCACCCTCCACTTCTGATCCTATTCTTCGTGCCTTTTCGACGATTCAAAACGTGGTTCGCTTTGCGCCGGTGCAGTCCTCGACCCCCGGATTTTTTTTTTTTCTTTCACCTTGCCTTCGCCTCTTTGTCGCGACCCTTTCTTTCGATACTTCGCAATTAAAAGGCATCCGTGCGTTAACGAGTGCCACACGGTTCTCAAGGACTCGTATTATTTGCTTATACAGCATCCCGTTGTCGCTACCCGATAACCTGTCGTCGTCGTCTTCAAGTGTCAGAGTTGCAGAAGAGAATTCTCGATCCCTTCATCTCGAAAAAATAATACGCTCTCGAGAGAACGAATATATTTTATTATATCGTACTTTTTATTTGATTTTTATATATTATATATATGTCAGCGACTTAGACCACGAAATTATTCGAGTACTTGTGGAAAACTTTTACGAATACGTTATGTGTGCTACACATACGAAAAATTTTGAAATTTCACTGATATTATTGATATCGTAACGAAAAACCAGAATTGTAATTATATCGATAAAATATGAAATAAATCTAAAAATGTGTATCACGTATCAACTGATCTTATATGAAACGTGATAATTATTTCTTTATTGTCAAGTACACGATTAATCTATCACAATGTCGTGTAGCTGTGCAAGGTTCAGATACACGTACGTATAAAGAATTTATAATTTTTTAATAATTATGTCTTAGCATCTATCATTTGGTTATGTAAGTTTTGCACGATATACATACGTGCGCGCAATATACGCGTGACTTTTTATTGACTATCAAGATTGACAGGTAGAAATCTTTTAGAGTACAAAGAAAACAGAAATACAATCAAAAGGAAACATTACAGGATGCTAAAAATAGAGATAACTTTCGTCTGAAATTAACACGTGAACAAAAAATATTAAGAAACCTGTACAAAATTATAAATTAATAAATGTACAATTGAAGTTAAACCGACCATGGAAAGTCCTATGCTGTCTCTCACGTAATAAGCATTCGTGTCTTAAAACTGATCAAAATGTGATTAGTCCAAGTCCAAAGGAAGAAACAATTTTAGGACAAATAACAGGATCATTCAACGCGTTGTCTTCAAGCGAACAATAGATCAAACATAGAACTACGAAGCTCAAGAGATAGTTTAGAGACGTTTAAGACAAGCGTTGGAATAATTTCGTACGTGTAAAAAAGGAATGGATCACCCACGTCGAGTCGGGAAACGTTCCGTGGAAATAGGATTTTCTTTGCCCCCCGGCACGTAGCGTGAAAATTGTCGCGAGGTTAACGCAAAGTAGGACACACGAGGAAATACGGTTCCCTTTCAACGTGATTCATCCGTTGCTGACATCAAAGACCGATGTTCTGCTTTTAGTAGAGGGATTATCTGCGAGATAGACAGCGATCCATAAAGCTTCGATCGATAAGCTCTTGTACGTACATAGGAACGCAGTCCCGGTGTGATTATCTGTTTGCTTTCAGTCGAACTCGCTTGTTGTCAGATTTTCTTCGATTCACCGCTAGATTTTGAATATTTGTGTATTTATGTGATACTTAAGAACGCAGAAATGCGCAGAATTGTATACTTTACGGGAGATCGATCAGGTTATAAATTAAAACTTTTACTTCACGTAGATACGAGGTGAATCGGATCAAAACAAGAATTCAGTTCATTTTTGTTATATCGCCATCGTTTTAAGTCGTTGATCCGATTCGCTCTGTGATCCGATTCGCCTCGGTCTATTCTACTGGTTGCCATGGTATCTTGTAGAAGTTGTACATATCGGAAACCTGGGATATTTAAAATAATTTAATTGAAAATTATAACATTCACTCTGTTCTGCAATCTTGGTACTGATAATTTTTAGTTTGTTTTAGTCACTGCAAAATACTATATATAGAGAGAGTACAAAATTTAGCAGAATAACGAATCTCAAAATGGCAGAGAAATAAATCTCAGATAAAGTGTAATATCCGAACGGAAAAACTTTTCATCCGAATGTGTCTCTTCGCGGACGTTTTAAGTCGCTAATACCGGAAATGAGGTTTGTTTCTCGCGCAAATAAACGATTTTGGAAATTCAGGCTTATGAACATTTGGCCATAACTGTAAAAATACGCGTATGACCATACGTGATCATACAGAGCGGTAAACGGCAAAACAAGCGATGGCGCATCCAATGCCAATGGCTCCAGATGCCAATTTTACCGCTTTCCGCTCACCGCTCTCTGGAAAATAAAAAATTCCACAAAACTAATCCGACACTCACGATTCAAATGCGTATAGAGTAAGCCATATAGTATGTTAAAAGTGCCATATCTTAAAAAAGATTTTGTCAAATTCCAGCAGGATATCAAGCATCAACAGGTTGACCAAAATTTGTTACGTTTTATTTCCGTGAAAAACGACCGTCGTTTTTGTCTTCAGCTATCTCAAAAACCCCTAAAATGTATCGTTCTAGGCGAATGTCTTGCAGTCCGGATATTATAAATACTAGAGACTAGATTTCTAAACGATTATTCTAATCATCGTAAAAATATGAATCTTGAGAAACATCCGCGGTCTATTCATCACGAGTGCTCGAACGAATTATCCGCTAATCCAGAGGCAATTTCATCGAAGGGGGCAAAAAATAAAAGCAATCAGAAAAATGACCGGGAACAGTGGTTTCTAATCGAGAGAAACTTGCACGCGACGAGGGGTTCGTTTCTCTCGATCGAGCTGGCAGGTTTTCACTTCCCATTGATAACAGGTTCGCTCGAATCCACTCGAGTCTGAGCGCAAACATCGCGACGCGACGCTTGTTACGCAATCGCCAAAGAGAAAGTTCATGCGAGATCGGCCCGGCTAATTGGCTGGTTCTTTACGATTTTGTACGATGATCGCGCGTGTAATGTTTCCACCATGAAGATTGTAACGTGTAAGTACTAGGTGAAAACGATATAGCGCGATCATAAAATCAGCGATGAACGTGGAAATACGTACTTTGAACATGTAATATGTGAACCTCGTGACAAAACGTTCCGATGATTCTAATACGAAATAACTTCCGTAGTCGAAGATTGAAATTGCTTCTTCTGTGTACGATTCTGAATGCGAGTAAGCATCGATGGATGTTCCTTCTTAAAGCTTTAATTTACGACCGCAATATATCATCTTTATCCATGCAATACAAAACAGTAGGAAAACAGCAGTAGGATAACAAGAAAACGTAGGGAAGTATTACTTTGCGTTTTTCTTTCACGCGTTAAATCTTACAATGCTAGAGTCAAAATATTTCCTAAACCAATTGTTTCCATGGACACGAGAAGTTTCAAACCTTATTGTACAAAGCAAAAGAAAATAAATACATCGATTAATATGTATGAAATATATGATTAATTAAATTTTTTATACACCTTCGTACCACTTAAAATCATTAAATTGCTTAAAATGAAACCTCGCCTACTGTTTTAACATAAGATTAAGTAAATTACAAAAACAATTGATTAAATAAAATTTAAGCAATTAATATACATACGATGTATGTACGGATGAACGTGAGTTAATTTTTCAGTGAAGCAATCTCACTTTGTAGTCGGCAGGTAACAATTAATAAAGATCTGTCCATCTAGAAGCGTCTTTAAATAAATTTTATTTTAAATTCGTGGCTTCGCCCAGTCGCAAGAAATACATTTGCCGTATACGTACCGTTGGTCTCCACAGAGCCAAAGAAGCGTCGCTTCCATCCGCTTCGTGGCCTCAGGAGAATCTTTCGGCGTAAAAGTCGAGGACCTGCGGATGCTCGAGTGGTCACTAGCCATGTTGATCGAGATGCGGAACTCGTACGACTTCCGAGGGAAGACATCACCGACAGACATCCTGCGGGACGTCCCGAAGAGGCTCGCAGCAGGAGCGCCAGCGAGCTACTCACGGACTCGTGCGATCGGGACAGGTGAGTTTTGCCACTTGTTGCCTAATTTCTTGTTGTTCTTTATTCTCATTCTGATCGTCGAGATACGCTGGTAGTTCGTGTTCTTTCGCGTTAGGTAATTGTTAATTCTTTGCGCTTGGAATTTCAGCTCAGTCGAATGGAATACGAAGTTTTGTTTGAACGATGCAAGAAGCAGTAGGTACTTATATAACGTTACAGAGAGTTAGGTTTGGCAGCTGAAAAATCAGCATTGAGAAAGATTTACTTAGTAAGAAAGGCTTACTGTAAATTTGGTGAACATCGACAGAACTTCTTAAATATTTCACCGCGTAAAAGTGAAAATCGCAATTATTTGCGTAGCGGATGACCTCGCCGATTTCAACCACCTTGAAATATGTTGTCAAGGTGTACATTCTGAGCAACTTTTCCCTATGCGAGTTACTGTCGCTCGGCCTTAATTTCCGAGATATTCGCAAAAAACTTCAGTTCAATTCACGTTACGATTACACTTCACTTTGTCACAGAACTGGCATACTTTTGTATAATTTGATTATATTATAATCAAATCTAACTCACTTTCGATAATCATATTTAATTCACATAAGAAAGAAAAATCAATGGATTAGATTCAATCGACTGGTTAGTTTCAGTTAGATAATTATTCGCTACTATCGCTAAAATAAGTTAAGGTTTTAAATAGTAAGACAGATACAGTTCATACTAAAGTTTATACTATGTTATTGCTATTTGTAATTGGAGACATTTCAGCAAAGATATTGAAAAAAGCGACTATTCGATCATCAAAATCATACTGTCGACGAAACAGAAACCTTTGCGAATATCTCGGCAAGTAAAACCGAGCGATTGTAACATGTATAGAAGTTGTTCAGAATGCAGACCTTGGCACTAAATCTCAAGGTTATTAAAATCGACCAGATCGTCCACTTTATAAATGTGTAATTATCGTGAAAATATTTCTATTAGAAAATCTACTTTTATATTATTTTTATATTATTTCATACTATTTGTATCATATTATTTTAGTAATCTGTTTCACATATTTTTTTTTTATAAAGACATAATTATTCGTAGTCACTGTACGAGTTCTATGGCTACAGGTCGATTCGTAACAGTGTCGAAACGATCGTTCGCTTCCAAGTTATAGTTGAGGTTTCGATGGACTCTATATTTCACAGAGTAGCAATTCTACAAATTGCAAATGGCATAGATATAGCTGTGTTCGAGTATCGACGAATAAGCTTCGAGTCCGGTAGTCTAAGCGCAAAGGATTAATTACAGTCGTTTATCTTTATTTAAAGACAACCGGAACGAAGGTAGAGAAAATCGAGTTGTATCGCATTGTTACCATTTCAGCGGGCAAACCGCATCGAGAAGGTGCAGGTTGACGACATCCTCCAAGTCGCACCGCTCCTTCAAACAGTAAATATCATCGACAGAAAATTCCTTTTGAATCTCTTCGTTTAGTAGCTTCTTCTCTTTTGTCGTCGCTCCGCAGCTTTGCCGCTTGCCTGGCTCTTATCACCTTCGTAATTGGCTTGTTTGTTGTATAATCCTGTGCTGTTCTCTTCATTTATTCTTCGAGTTTTGGATCTCTTCAAGCCATGCTAACTCAGTCGACAAAAGCACTTGGGAATATTATATTTACAGATATTTAGATATTTCAGAAACGATCGCTGAAAACGATGAAGAAATGGTTACTATGAACGATATAATTCCATCGACCAAGCAAATACAAGTAAAGAAGTTCTAAGAGATGTCATGTCATTTGTACGAATATTACAATGAAAATTAACTTTCGAACAATCATCGAACGAGTATGTGCAAACGCAAGTAGTTGATGTAGAACAACGTAACAATCGAAACTACCCTCTAATTGTTCCAAGCTATAAAATAATTATTGAATATAAAATACATTATATCAAAATGTTGAGTCTTGAAAAATACATATTTTTCTGAAAATAAACTTATGACACGATATATTAAATACTTAGTATGGTCAAATAGACTCCATTGAAAACGATCATAGTGCACACTGGTCCACTGAAAACGATCATTCTCTTTCAAATTTAGATCTTAAGAAATAAATACAAAGTACATAATGAAGTAGAACCTTGAACTAGAAAAGAAGAGTTTAGATGTACTTAAGGAAAACTTCAAATACCTCGATAACAAAAACAAGAATATTTAAAAATACGATATCTACAGAAATATAATTTCTATTTCGATTTCAATCTTTATTGTACACACACGTATAGACCCAAGAAAAAGAGCAGAATTAAAAGAGAAATATCACTGATGACTCGTTCGGCAGTGGATAAGAATGCGAAGCGACGTTCGTCGAGTTGGTGGCGCTTGCGTTTCGCAACCGATTCGCCGACAGGAAGAAAAGTTAACCGCGAGTCAATATCCTTGGCCTGGTTCAAGCTGTGCTCGAGTTTTGCTTTTCTGTACAATTTAGCGGTACGGAAGATCGCGATGGTTCGCGTGATAATTCGCAATACGCGTGCTTACACGCGCCGCGCGATACCTTGCTGACCTACTATCCTTTATTTTCGTAATTCGATTGCGACCATCCCGCGGATAACTCGATCAAAGTCACTTTAAACCAAGACGCTGACTGTTATGCCATAACCTTCTCAATCTGAATCGTAACGATCCGCGAATGATTTCGCGTTACATTGATTCGACCGATTCACGTTGTTGTATGATCGACCTTTTGATCCTCGAGTTTTGTAATTGTGTGTACACGCGAGATTCGCGAAAAAGCAGTTGCCATTCGCTGCTTGCCGCTAGATTATCCGATAGGCTACAGCTGAGTGGCGACTAGAAGACGCTAGCACGCGATTGAGAACCGAACGAATATTTATGTTAAATTATCGCTGGTTATATAGGAGTTACATTAAAATCATGCGCATTGAAATTTGATCGCAATTACGTGGTAAGATTATTTGTTACGCAGTATGATCGAGAAACGAGAGAATTTTGTGCAAATCGTTGAAGTGTTAAGAGCGAGAGTCAGAGTTAGAGAGAATCGAGTCGTGTCGAGCGAGAGTCATTGAAAAATTCAATTATCGTATCATTATAATTTGATTATCAGGTACAGTTCTCGTAATTTTGTTCTGTATTAAACGAGCAAAACTTAAGAACGTGCAATGTGCGGAATTTACGGTGCTTGGCGATCGAATTAGTACCAGTCAAGATTTCCAACGTATTTTAATTTTTCTTTTTTTTTTTTTTTTGGAAAAATTCAGTAGAGTAAACGAAGTCTAACGTTTTATTAATTAATCATTAAGATGTTGTACACGTTGATAATTTCTATTTCTCCTCTGGCCTTAATGATACCTCGTACTCAGCTTTTTTTTTCTTCCGCAGTAATTATGGTAATATGACGTTCTGGGATGAGTGCACAAGTGATTTCAGCAGACTTCAGACATATTTAATAGCGTTCATGCGAAATGAATTGCTTGGTAATAAGAGTATCGAGATATTCTTCGATTGGCGAATTCTGTAATTTCGCTTTTTACCATGGTATAGTTAGAAATTAATTGTTACGTATAAATTATCATCTTATTTAGTAATAAGTTGCCTAATCGAGAATAATTTGGTTTGCTAATTTGATGGCCCCGGACTGTATAAAAGTGCGGAATGATTGAGAGACGAGAGAGACTTGAACGAGCCATCGTTCTCAGTTTCAAGAGTTGAAAGAAAGTCAGAGTTCAAAGTTCAAAAGATCCAGTTGTATCGAACGACAGTCATTCTAGAATGCAGTTATCGTTACATTTCATTTCTATTTTATTTCTAAACACAGTTTTTTTTTTCTTTTCTTTACTATTTTATACTCCTGAGTAAAAACCTGCCTGCAAATGAATATCCTTAATCTGTAATACCATGCTACTTTTTTTTTAGCTCAAACGACGAGCAAGCCAATTTCCCATTTTCCGTTCAATGGCGTCTTTTTGCCTCTGTTTTTTTAGCGTGTTCCTCAGGAGGACGGGCATGGAGGATTCGTTTGTGAAACTGCGAGGAGGAGCCGTAAAATTGTCCGTTTCGCACGACAGCGTTTTCCCCGGAGAAGTTCCTCACACTCGACCTCTCTCGTCGTTGGCCAGCCTAGCTACCCTCGAGGTTAGTACCTTCTTTATTTACGAGCTACTGAATTCGAAAAAGAACGACCATCAGAGGAGCATAAGGCAAACGTTAAAAAAGATCGTTGAACAGTTTAACGCACGCGTTTCGAATGCTACGAGCGTCTTGGAAGCCAAGTTGATCGACTCTCAATTTCATTTCTCAAATAGTGAAAACTAGTGAAAACCTGTGGTGAAATTCCGCGTAGGTACAGATAGTAATCAAGTATGCCGATCGTATTTAAAACGGACGATATCAGAGGAAAAAATCTGTACTAGTCTCGTTGAGACGTAACACGTTCACCGTTTGGAAACAATTGCATCGGACTTGATTCACGGTGATTGTTGTAATTCCTCTGACTTGAGCGGAGAATGATAAACAGAGACGCGGAGGAGGCGTTATTCTCGTTATCCAATGAGCATAATGCCAAGGCAGGCATTCTAAGCACGCGTGAATCGAGTTAAGGCGGTTACACATGTCCAGGATCGGCTCGTGACTCGTCTTCCAATTTCCTCGCCGCGTGCTCTCACGCTGTGACTAACGTTTCGTATCCTTAACCCCTTAACGTACAATTCTTTCCAACTTAGCCGATCAAAGATGCACAGTTTAGTTATTTTCGTCTCAGCGGGATTGTTTCTCGACTGCGTAATAATATTGTATCTTTTGTAATTCCAAAATCATTTGTGTATCGTACATTTTTGATACGGCAAGATACAAACCAAGAGGGAGCTAAGGGAAACGAACATTTTACAAACGAGAATTATTTATTAGTAGAAAAAATTGGCTATGCCCGTGGGAACAAATCATCGACCAACCTGCTTCGATTTTCTGCGATTCTACACTTTAATGCTGATTAACTTTTTCATTCGATGTTCGCTAAACGAGGACAAAGCCGTTCGATGATTTCTCGCACAGATTTCGACGCGTTCGACCGTGAACTTCGGCGTCTAAATCGAGCACCGAAATACGAAAACGGCGCGTTGAATTATTTATGAAGGAATCGTGACACGGCGAGTGCAATGTGCCACGGAAAAGCGAAAATCCTTGGTCAAGAATATACAGTGGCTCATGAAAGTATTTGGCTGTTTATCATAAAACAACTTTCATGTATGTTTTATGTACGTTGTTTAAAACGTTTCGAAATTTTATCAGCGTTGTAACGAGATACGACCGTCGTAGTTATATTTGTCAAAATTGAAAGCAATCTAAAGATGTATACATATAACAAATTCATAATACGGATAAATGTGTCTAATGTATTAGATTGTCCAAAAAGTTTCGTTCTCTTTACGAGGAAATAATAGACGCACAACGAAACAATCGTTACGAGTCTGGAACAATAAAGTTGCTTGAAAATTGTAAAATTACATACACCGTATGAAACGTATTTTATCAAATATACGCACAACCTTTCCAACAAACTACGCGCAATTAAAAATTCATCCGGAATAGAACGACACTACCGTTTCGTATGCATCAACTTAACGTTTACACGTTATAGTTTCATCTTCTTGAACCACAGTTTAGTTGATATTTATCTTACGATCTCAACTCTATACCGCAGTAGTATTAGGTCGTCCGAAAAGTTTGTTTCATTTTATGAGGAAATAATAGACGCACAACGTTTTTTGTTTTACATTATTCTGTCGAATTACGTACGATTCATTTTGTTCTGTTGAGATAAACACCGCGATATTTCACACACTTGGTTTCACGTTTGTACGAAGGTGCACTGTTGTAAAAAACACGTTTGCGAAAGAAAGACACTTTTCGGACAAGCTAATATATCGTTCGTAAGAAGTTTCTATAGGTGAAGAAATACTTACGAGCCACTGTACAGAGACGTGTGTGCTTTCCATCGATGTATATTCTTTTTCTTGCTTTGCTACGCTTACCGAGCGTAGGCGTGCTAGATCGCGCGACTCGCCGAACAAATAATTCATTATCGTCGTTGCGGCCTGGTGATCGACCGAGATTCCACGGCCGACGATTTATAACGCGTTGACTTGTGCTTTGTTTGCTAATTGTCGTCGCGTGCTTGCTTGTACGCGACTCACGAGATTCTCTCGCCCGCACACAGCGAAGAATAGTTTCGAATCAATCGCTGTTCCAGCGTATTTTTTCCTATTGTTGGAAATGAATATATTCGTGCAATAAAATCCGTGTCTTAATATGTTCATAATGTGAAGTGAAAACGTGTTTCGCTCTCGTATATCCGGGAAAGTTTCTTCAACTGTGTCGTACAATTAGTAATTATCAGTTACGCGTACAATTAACTCTTTGATTGTAATTTTGACGTTGGATAATGTAGCACGATCAGAATATACGAACAATATTTTGTCCATTTGTGTACATTTACGAGTTGTTTATTTACTTTCGTGGCTTGTTTATCACCGTCACCGGTGTTTATTTACATTTGAAGATAAATGTTTGTGTGCACAGTCTCATCATTCATTTACATTTTCCTTTGTTTATTTATCTTTTCGTTCGTATACTGACAAGCATAAATATGACTTATGGCACAGGTGGTATGAGAGACATTGATGCTAGTATCTTCGATTTGTAAATTGCGCAACTAACGATAACTGGTACGTCTTCAAACCACATTCTAGTTCGTACTTTTAAAAAATTGACACAAGACTCTGTCACTTAGAAACAAAGATGTTCATTTATTACCTATTATTAATATATCACCTATTGTTCGTCATTATTCCTACGCATTCTTTAAAAAGTTATTAAACCTTGCAGTTTAAAAAGTTGTTAAACAGTAAGAAGAACTGAAATAAAGAAGTTACATTTGTACCTCAAAGCTATCTATTTGCGCCTCAAAAAATTCTAAACTCATATAATTACTAGATAGTTAAAAAAAATTTATAAAAATCGCTCGTTTTTATTGTCGTCACACGGGAATCTCCCCATTAACACGTTGACTGCCACGCGTGTTTTCACTGAAGTTTCCGTCAAGCCACGCGTGCCGCAGTACCAAGCGTTGTCTGCTACGTACTCTCATTGATATTTTAGTAATGCGAGTGAATAATTTTTTTAATAAACCATTATCGTATTTCTTTTATAACAATTCAATAGTTCTATTATTTCCTCTGCAATATCTTTTCAAATACCTACGACGATCCTTCGCAAGTAGTCAAATAAGCGACACCCGAATACAGGTTTCATGGCAGTCAACGCGTTAAACCAAATTGTTTCTGGTGTCTTTATGTAAAATTCGCTGTACCTCGAAGACAAAGACAAATAGAACGTACGTTTATACAAATATTTCTTATTATTTTGATGTGCTGAAGCCACCCGTAAAATATTTCTTGGGAATTAGCTCTTTGACGATCTCCGTACGTACAGCTGTGAATTTACAGACCGCGAGTAAAATTTCTATCTCGTTCGAAAGCGAGGAGCGAACGTTTTGCGCTCGGAAGCTCCTTAGGACCGAAACATAGAAACATCGAACAGATCCTTTCTACTCGCGTTCCACGCGAAGAGAAAAAGCGGCGCCCGCGCTCACGTTCCGTTCTGATACTCGAGGAAAGTCACGAATATTGTTTTCGCGTTCATGGAAAACTATGTGACACGTGGAAGCAGCACAGCGTGTCGTGACCGTGGCGTTACATTTCTTTCTTTATTTTACAGCGGAGGCAAACGAGAAAGAGCAACGAGATCGAGCACAAGGAGTACAATCAACACGTCGTGCAGAGGCACAGGATATCTCTTCGGGTAATTTTTCTTACATTTTCTGACACGGACATTGAAATCCCACGAATGTTTCTTTTTCCTACGATTGACCACCGCGTGAATTTCTACCGGTAAACGAATTTGAATGCAGATCGAAGGAAAATACGCAGATCGCGTGATAAAAAGGGATGTCCTTAATATGAAAAAAGAAAAACTCAGAATATTAGTTGTTGAATGAAACTTTGTTTTAATATCTCCAATGTTTTAATGTTTCTTAATGCATATTTAAATATCATGATAAGCAATATTTTTTTTAATTATGCAGAAGTTAGACAAACACGAGACCGGTTGGCAATATTCTGCTGAATTTTGAAACTGCTTCTTTGAAAAAAAGGAAAAAGAAATGAAAAATGTGACTCATCGTGTTCTTCCCCTGTTATTTTCAGTTACAAAAGAAAGTGAAAAAAAGAAAGTATCATTCCAACACTTAATCGTGAAAATAAATTTCAGTGAAACACGTAACAAAGCTGAACGAAAGAAAGAATGAAAGAAAGATGAAAGTGGGAATATCTTTTATCCGAACGTTTGATCGTCCATAAATAAATAAATGTTCGTTGATGAAACGAAGAACGGGATGAGACAAAAAGAAACGAAAGAAAGAGAAAATTCCATAAAAGCGTCAGTTAAAACGGAAATGGTCGGTTCGCGAAAGAGGTTCCTTTTTTTCCAACGTTTTAATAGAGACGTCAGCGTTGAAATCTAGGCTATGGGGTTTACAGAAACGATAATTACGGGTAGCATAGTGGATAATTACCGAGTGTGCATGCGGTTCCTTTGCAGGTGCTCGAGCAAATAAAGACGGTCATAGAGAACCGGAATCAGCTAGCCTCGGCGACCTCCTCGGATATCACGAGCACCATACACGTGAGTATCGAGACGTCATATTAAATCTGCTAAAGCAAAGGAAAAAGAACAAAGAAAGAGACCAAAATAAAAAAAAAGAAAAGAAGATAATAAAAAAGAGGGTCGTAGGAGAGGGAAGGGTTGGAACTTTTACTCGTTCATCGACCTCGTCCGCGGCAGACACCAATTTTTCCGCGAGCTTTTATCTCGATATGAAAGTAAGACCGGAAAGAAAGTCATTGCGGTAAAAGATGAGAACGAGGGCAACAAAAATTGATTAAGACCCTGAGCGATCCTTCGTACAGCGAGATTTTATATATTTTTCAAATCCACTACAGCTTTTTCCCTACCGTTTGCGAATGTGCTTTTTCCAATTATATTTTACTCTCGCGGATCTCTACCTACGATGAGACAATATGTAATTGTTTGCAACAATAGCGTGACGCGATAAACGATATCAACTCGCAAGGCAGATAGTTGTAAGAAAAAATTCGCCGATACAACGAAGGATTAGATTCCGCGCGTACTGTTCCTTACCATTTGTCGTATCTCGTGTCACACTTGGTTTTTGCGTTTCAGGCTGTCGGTGAACGTTATCAGCAGGAAACCGCCGAGGTAAGATAGCAACGATGAACACTTTTCGTTCTGAGTATCGGTGTGATCGCGTAGCGCTTTAGCGGTTCGGTGATTAGTCGCGTACGCGATGTGCGCTTGTCAACTTGTGAACGAGCTTCCTGTACTGCGAAGCGTTCGCGCAGGATCGCTGTTTTATTCGTGTTTATTCGACGGATCGCTTTCGCGATTTGTGTCGAGCAGGAAACGCTCGATTTCGCGATTCGTGTTAAATAAGAAACGATCGAATTCGTGTCTCTTGAGATCTGTCGAAAGTATGGAAAACTGACGATATAACATGGCCGACGTGTGTCGCAGACCGCTGAGGAAATTCCTGAACAAAATACGGTTGTTGAATTCGGTCGTCTCAAATTTTCGGATAACAGCGGTAAGGAGGAAGTGCACGGTGAAGAACTTTCTCTGCTGAGAGTTTCAGAGATACGAGACCGGTGACATTCGAGACTCGTCGTTATATACTTTCATTCGTTACGTCATTTTGATGTGTGACCACGACACCCCAATGTTTAGATAACATCGACGGAAATGTCGATTCGCTATTTTGCTAAGAAAAAAAAAAAAAAAGAAAATAAAATAACGACATGTGTAGTTCAGTGCGCAGTTGATTTATTCGACTTTCGATCACACCGTCAGAACGATACTTGCGTTATTGGTCATAAATATTAGGACACTGATTCGTTACATTTATCGGGAAATATTGACAAATTTTCCTTCCTTTTTTTCTTTTTTTCTTAGAATTTTGCATTATAAAACATATATAGAGTGTCTCGTTTATATTAAATTCATTACTATCTTATATTGTATGTTAGAACAAAATTGATCAAATTGTGGTAAACGAGCAACATGGAGACACAATAACGTTATCTTTTTCGAGTTTTCAAGCTTATCGATATTTTTAAGCAAGGATGTACGTTAAAAAAATCACGTTAAGGTACTTGTTTAAAAGCTGTTATAATTTTAATATTGTAAAATTTATCGCACGAAAGAGAAGGAAGATACCGTGCCCTTTGTTATCTTGTGTCCTGATATTTATTATTGATATTAGCGTAATCAATCGATTCGCTACGATCCTCTGTACTACATTTCCTGGGTGTGGCAATGACGTTAATTTCCAATTCTCTCGATTTCCAGAATCGTTTCATCGGCTTCGAGAAACAGAATAAGAGCGGAGAAGAAAATCAAGCGAAGGTGAGTCTGCTTAATTCTGGAAATATCTCAATCGGTCCGGCCATTCGTTTTGGTGTGCCAACTGCGAAAGGCAGGCAGGATATTCCATTAATAGTCGCATCGTAAATCAGTATCAAGCAGTAAATTTCAGCGGGCAACAGGTGGCGAATGGTGACCGATAGAGAACCGTTGATTTTCGTCGGTTTTTTTTCACGTAGCTTCGTGTTTTTCATCTTTACGGCGCCAACGACTTGGAAAAACGTTTTCGCCGATAGTGCGGAACGTTCCAAATGAACGACGAAACGAATCGAGGGCTGCACAGAGAAACGTCGAAAGCAATTTTTCGCGTGCTACCGGGCAGCGTTCCATTAGGCAGATCTTTAAACGACGAAATTGTAAAGTAACCGACTGCACGGTTTTCGTTGGCGATGGATGCGGAAACGTCGCAAACACAGTAGCTCGCGAAGATATTTCGATACTCGTCATAGAAAACTTTCGTTACGTTCTTATGCGTTCCATTCTTATGCGTAAATCTTAGAACAGTTACGCTTCTTGACATAACTGTGATATTTTTTGTAGATTGTGGACACTTGGCTAACATTAGTCAGCGCGCACATGACATAGTCATAAAAGGATTCTATGAATGAGTCAGTGGTAATTCGATTATTAAAAGGATCCGTATAAGCATAAAAATTAACCGGAAAAATCCACAATATTACGTCTTTGTCGATATTTTTATTTTCATGTTACCTTCTAACTGCAAATGAATATTTTAATATAAAATAGCTAAAAATAAAAGGACCATGTTTGGTTCAAAGTTTCAAGGACACAGTCGACAAAGTTCTATAGAAGCTATAGGTATAAATTACATTATTTCTAAAATATTTCTAAAATTTGAAGATAATCGGAAAACGCGTATTTAGTTGGAAAATCGATTAATTTGCAGATATTGGAGATTAATTGACAATGTACTACATTTAGGAATTAATTTCCTATAAAAAATGGAAAAGCGCGACATGTCGCTTCGTTCATCTCCTGTAATAGTTACATCAAATTCAATCCCATCGCTGGTATTCGCGTCTCTCTGTGGAACTTCGTCCGAACTAAAATCGTTCCTCCGAACGAAACCACAGAGCGCTCGCTGACAGAATGTTTTAAGTGCCTTTTACGGGAGTTCTCGTTGTTTCGCGCGTCTCTCACGTTGGACTTGCTCCGCTTCCCCGCGTGCCATACAACTATTATTTCCGGCTGTTCCATCGCGAATCTCTGCTCTTATTGTCTGGCACACACGCGACACACGACAAACCGTTAAAACAATGCCAGGTACCCGCATATAAATCGAACCCGACCGCCTCCACCGCGGAAAACGCTTCCAGGAACGTGTAGCGCGTTAAAAGAAGTGGGTTAGGTTTTATCCGATTCAGTCGTTTACTTTTAAGCGTATTTGCTCGTTCGTAGTGGTAGCCTACATATCTGCGAACCATTTAAAGCGCCGCTACGTGTTGCGTCTGACACGGTGAAAAAAGAAAAAGCAAAAACAGAGCGAGGGAACGAAAAGAGTTGTTTGAACGTGAATATTCGAAATTGAATATCCGAGAAGCGTTTGAAAGTGATTAGATTCTCGAGGCGTAAGCGACGCATATGGACCACTCGAAGAATTTTTCATTTTTACAATTCATATTATCCTGTGAAATGAAAAGTTGAATTTTAGCAGCGAGATTTATTCATTACTAACGTGTCGTACGTGTTATTCGAAAAGTTTGCAGCGGTTTTGTCAGTCGATATATTCCGTGTAGGATTCGATGGAATTGGAACAGGATTGTTTGTTATAAGTTTCTGCCAACCAATGAAATAGGCATGAACAAATTTCGATTATAATTATTTCAAAAATATAGGAAGCGGTCGTATGTAGATCAAGATTAGTTAACGAAAAGGTTTTATTTTTCAATAAGATAAATCGATGCTTGTCCGTATATCGATAAAGAACTGATTGCTGGACGTTAAACGTAATGTCCGACTTTTTGCTATCTCCCGCGTGTATCGTAATCTCATTAGCATTTATCATAGCTTCTATATTTGCTCGGAACATTTGATATTCTAAAAGCCTTGCAAAGATATTCGAAGGAATTCATTAACGAAAAATTTCTCGAGTAAAAGTGAAATATAAATAGAAAAAAATTCTCGAACGATACGATGCGCGTCTTGTTCAGTATAACGTGTATATGGAATATTATAATTAAAGAATTAAAATTCTCGCATGTGTTCTCTAATTCGATGATCAGAGATCGTACTTGGGAATTACAAATAGTTGTTTAGAGAAAGAGAGAGAGAGGGAGAGAGAAATAAAAAATATATACGTTCGAGAGTGAGCGCACTATGAATAGGACAGTACATAAAAGCGACGCGATATGGCGTTTACCGTTACTTGGCCCGAACACTCGTTACAGCGAGGATCGAGCCGTCGAATGCTTCGAGTCTCCCCCAGCTAGTTCTCTTTCGGTTCATTGGGAAAACCGACAGAGAACGGTATTACGCCTCTGTCGCGACTGGCAAGTTGTTTTCATTCGGCCGCGCTCGCGATGACTAACTGCACTCGTTGCAACGCGTTGCCGATTTGCAGTTCTATTCGCGACACGTCACACATGTAAATAGATTTTGTTGTCCGTATGAAATTCCAAGCACGACCTCGTTGTGCTAATCTCTTGCAAATTCAATCTTCGTCATTTAAAAGTCGAAGTTATTGCATGCAAGTTCAGAATATTATACGATCGTTAGACGATGCAAATTTTTATGCATTTATGGGCAAATTTGAAGGTGAAAAAATGCACAGAATACACATAATATGCGAAAGTATATAAAATATCCAAAATATAGCACTCTTTACAATGTTTTATAGATAAAACGATTTTTTATTCAGGTTTCAGTTCTTTCATTATAAATAATAAAAATATGAATTTGCATAAATATCCGCGGTCTAATGATTATCGTATCACGCGGCTTTGCAAGTTACTTGTTTGAAAAATTATTAGCGAATTGATGATGTTATAGAATTCTTTATTATTTCTGATGGCTTTCGTCAGGCTTTCAGCGCACCTGCGCACTTACGTTATTTTCGTAAAGAATTGTGTAAATCCACGTATCTTTTTCTTATTATATACTAGAACAAGCTTTTCTCATTTGCGTTTAAATTTTCTCAAGCGTTTGGAATTCGAATTTGGCACTCACCGTCCAATGAGTATATTCGATATAATGTCTGAATGACATCTGTACTGTATTTACTTAGTTAGACGATGCGGCGCTAAGTAGATACGGTCGGTAATACACAGCCAAGTAGAGTTGTCTGTTGCTAGTTACCAAGCGAGTAATAAGTGTCGGTAAGACAAATGTGCAGCAGGTAGTACAGTTTACTGTAGAGGTATTTACAAGTAGTACCTGTAGTAACGTGATACCATTGGAAATGCTTGATAATATTTAATAACATTCTATATCGTTGTAACACGCAATTATTCGTCACAACTATGATCGTAACTTTCTTTTATTTATAAATAGAGTTTTATTGCTTAAAACGAGTCACTATACGTATTTTATCGAGAGATAGAAAGAACGAGCGCTTAAAATTGTTTGACCGCTTTGTGAGGTGGAACTTTCTTTGTCCGTTACGTAAAAAGGCTCGTACTTTGGCTTCAATCGAACGAGAGAACGCTTGTGAAACTAGAAAATATCTCGGTTTTAGTTTTTTGTTGCCACTTGGGTAACTCGACCGCGTCGTTTAGTTGGTATTATGATTTAATTCAGTATCCAATCATTGATGTTCTGACCCTATTAAGGATATACCTAACGTTGGTCATATCACTCCCCGATAGACTTTCGTGTCTCTTTCTTAACCAGAGAAAATGTGTTAACTACCAGATCGCGAGGGACATAGTAATTTCTTATTTAGAAATTTTCTATTTTTTTAAATGTTGGTTCCTTCCTGTTAAATCTGCATATTTACATTTGCAAGAGCTAAGATCGTATATAACTGAAATTTATTCGTCTTTATAAATTCATTGATCTTTTAGTTTCATGATTATACAAATTTCTGATTGAGGGATAATTCCATTAAGACATTCGCTGCTATCGACGCATACGTTGCGCCAATGCAATTATCTAACAATTACAAGTACAGCTGACGTAACTATACATTTTTATTTGGGTGCCTTTCGTCAAAATGGCTTATGTAGGAAGTTGTAAAACAGCGATTGATTATTAGAACGGTTATTTAATCTGTAAACCGCTATCTTCGAGAAAGTAGATACGATGTATTTTCCAAATTTAATTTTCTCATTAATAGAACGGTATACAAAATATTATCCTACATTTTCCTCATACATGCAATTACGTCTATTATTCGTTTCTCTTTCGTTGAAAATCAGTCACGTTCGCGTATACTTGACAAATCTTCAAGTTCGATTTTCCCGAAAACGAAGCGTTAAACGAAGAAATTTTATTCCGTCTTATGTTTATCGGAACGCTCTCTAATATTTGTAATATTTTTGGGTCGGTCCATCGGAATAACCGACGAAAGAGATTTATGAAACACTCTTTTTCCGTATCAGCGCACGGCTTTTGACATTTGCTCGTGAGCTTGGCAGAAGGTTCGTAAGACAGTTTGGTATTTGCGTGGCATTTATTGCACTGCGTTACTTTCGTCACGGAATGCCAGCAAGGCCGGCGAATCCTTACAAATCCTCGTGGTGAACTGCGGTACCGTTAGCTCGGTGAATAAAATCTCCGCCTCTGTTTATTCGATAAATTGGTACGACTGCTCGCGTACCGGCCCCGATCTCGAAACAAGAGGTCGCTGTCGAAAGCACGTGCCACTGCTCTTCCTCCGAATTTCTACTTTCCGCGATAGTTTCCCTCGAAAATTGTATTATCGTCGAAACGTTACGAAGGCATCGCACGATTCGTCATTGCGACAGGATATTCCGAAATTCTTGCTGGTTTCACCGACGTATCAGGATTACGGAATCGTAGACGATCATAACCTTAAACTATAAGCAACTATACTGCGCTGAGCTGAAATATCAATCGAGATGGTACACAGAGGGAGTACTCTTTCTTTCTTTATTCATTGTCGCGCGATATTATTCGCCGCGTTTCGTAATCGTAGAATTGACTTTGTAATTCGAAGGTCTTTTCCTTGTTGTTTTTAAATTCGATATATCGTCGAGTCAACGTTCATATCAGATCTACTTATGCGTTTGATTTTGAGGTTAAATTTTTTAATAATTTCAGCGTTTTCGTCGTCCCTTCCAATTCATAGAAAACGTGGATGACATTAACCGTGCAGACTAACACGAATTCCGTTAAACCAGCAACGTAACAACTAAACTAATGTTATTCGTTTCATCCACCTTATATAATCGAATTCGTCGGTATGCTTTTCAACTATCTGATATTAACATACTTCGTTTTAACCGGCAAGTGGTATAATCACAGAGAACAGCGACTGGTCTACTCGTATATTTTAAACCTAAGAGGAACAGCATTCCGTTCGAGAAGAACTTCTTTCTGTCTGTACGAGGTACGTTCTGTTCACGGGAGTTTCCCTGTCCAACGTTGGAAAAGGAATTTAGAAAAATGGGGGGAAAAAGAGAAAAGAAACGGTACAACGTGCTCTGAAGCACGAGTTTCCAGGTATTACGTCGTGCGACGGTTCACCGATCGATTATGAAAGGACCAAGGCGACGAGAAAGGAACGGTTACGATAGGTCAGTGACGACGAAGGGGAAGCAACGAGACACGAAGAAAGAAAATGTGACGGCGACATCCTGATCGAGCGTGAACGCGCTCACAGGAGCCGCTGTTTGCTTTCTAAACGTTGGCTTAGCGAAAAAACACCGAAGATTCTGCTACGTTTTCGCGGTGTCGAAACGTTTTGTCAGGACGAAGTGAATGTCTAGGTAAGAGGACAGCGGCGAGAACGCGTGACAGAAGTGGAGGGAACACGATAGGAGCTTTCGTGCCGTGGTGCTCGAACGAACAGCTGGCAAGCAGCAAGATTGGTAGCACCGTTACCGCGCTTGCTTGTCCGATTCCTCGTAGATCAGTCTCCTCGATCGTGCATCGTCCCTCTTTTTCTCTTGTCGGGGGTCATTAGTCTTCAGTGACGTATCCGAATAGGATTTGCCTCGCGTTCCACGCTATCCTAGCAAAAGCTCGATACCGTTCGTCCTTTCGACGTTATACAAATTTGTATTACGCTTGATTACCATGTACTTGGCGTTCGAACGAGTCATCGTGCTCTGCCTCCTCGAAAATCTTTCAAATCGTATACACACGTAGGCGTTGTATAAAACATTTTGAAACGTCAGTGGCATCTTGATCAGACACGATCGTCGCGATTATATCGGTAAAGCTTAAAACGAATCTGAAAATGTACGTACTTGCTCGTACTTGCTGCTCTTACATCGAACATGATAATTAACCTAAATTATCAAGAGAACGTTTAGTCGGTCACAATGTCGTGCTTACGCTAGATTAAGATCTTAAGACGCGTGTGTGTACGTACGTAAAAGTCGAAACTATTTGCAGGAGTTACGGTAACATGATAGATTCTACTAATTATGTACGCAAGTGGAAAACTATTTCGCGTATCGCTCCTAATAAATACAATGCAATTTTCCACGATAAACGCGCAAACATCTTAGCGGTTGGTACGGCGTTAAATAACAATAACGACAACTTTCGTTCGCCGCTATCGTCAGCGTATTTTTCCTAAACCTGTACGCCGTCGTATCCCAGTGATTCGGTCGTCAGCTCGAGCTCCGTTACCGACCAGGTTTACCCGTTTTAACAGAATTATGGAAGCCCGAATGATTGCCGGTTTCCCGGATTCCGCTTGCGATTGTTTCGAATGGTAGTTGTGGCGCTCGACCGTGCGATTACGTCCCTGTCACCTGTGCTACCTCCACGACCGGCATTGCCACTTCTACCCGCGCCGAAAGTCAGCGAGCCGAAGAGGAAGAGTCGCCGCGAGCGGCCAGTACGACGACGCGTTTTCCGCGCGCGACACGCGTCTGTTTTACTCTCTTTCCCTCTCTCTGTCGTCTTTGTACGCGTTTTATATTTCCGCTTCGTTCTCTGTTGGCTTCGCGCGAAGGGCTTCGCTCGGTGGTTCCTCGACGCCTACTTTACGATCGATCGCGCCGGACACGAAGGTCGAGGCGGTTCAGTTCGAAGGCAGCGTTTCCGTCGGACTGCACGCGGTTACTCGCCGTAGTAAACACTCGTGCGGATCGTTCCATGGTGTTCACACATTGGATTGAATCACGTTGTCCCGATCGGCAAGTCATTTTCGGTGGTGAAGAACGGTAATCCGTGTTGGTGGAAATCTCGCGATAAGTATCTGTCTCTTCGTGAAACATCGCGCGTATGGCGATCGAGTAGCTTTAATTGCTACCGAGCGCATTTTTATGGTGTACTTTTTATTTCCGGAATTTTTTTTTTTTTTTCTTTGCTGGGAATGATCGTAGCGACGTCCCTTTTATCGTAAATGCTGCATTTTTTTATTCGATTACGAGGCCTTTTGACGCTCGAATAGCTTCGATGATCGAACAGCTACTGGACGTATTTTTACCGCGTGCTCTCATTTTCTTACATTTGATTAGTGGAAGCGATCGTGACGTTCTTTAATTGAATATCCTATTGGATCGTTCGATAAGTTGGCAGTGCTCTTCGCTGTGTCGATATATTCTTTTGTGTATTTCTTGAGTTTGATAGATGACTGTTCCTTACAAAGTTCTGCCAGATAACGGGACACCGAATTGGAACAAGTATCGATTCTAAGTGGCACATTATACGTTGCAATTACAAAGACGAAATTGGTCAACAGAGAGGATAGCGTTTTAAAGCCGGTATATCAGCGAAAGATAATAGAGAAATACGTATTGTATCAGAGTTAAAATTTTCGTTACGAACTTTCGGAATAACCCGATAGTACTTTTATTTGATTAGGAGGACTCTGTGCCAGAGTGCTTTTAAGTATTTGTAAGGACGACACGCGTCGCTTCAAAATACAGATTTTTTAAAGTTCAGGCACTCGTGACAATCGCTTTTTTCGCGATAAACCGCTATCGTATTAATAACGTGTTCGATAGCATTTAAAACCATTTACCTGTGATAAACAGCTTAGATACTTATCACGATTAGATCGATCCATTATCGAATCTTCTATCCACCAATTTATACGAAATAATATTAATTGAAAAATCTATGCAGCGCTTAATCCAGGGATGATAAGAATAGGAAACTACAATAGTAGAGATTTGACGAAATGGGCAAACTTTCCTACGAATGGGTTACGCGGTTATTATGCAACAGCTTACCTTTAAATCCATGATTTTCAAAATGGGGTAGTATATTTTAAAAATACCGATTTATATGGCAAAAAAGTAGAAAGATAATCTTAAAGATCCATCTCATTTTGTTATATCTTCTTTATTCGAGAGGAGATTTATCGTCGAATCGATCGAATGGATAATCGATTGTTGAAATAATTCTGTACTTCTTGTGAAATGCTTTTGAAATTGTCTTTCAATTAAATATCTTGTATCTTCTACATTTGTAGCTCAAACTTTACGTGTCGCGCGTCATATAAAACGTTTCGTTTAACGCATATAAAATATGCAAAATAAGTTTCCCCAAGTGTTCGAAAACTTTCGTCTACCTGTGTATATTTTAATGGCAACGAGCGCGCTAATTCCAAAATCGCTTTCCTAAATCTGACACCCGTGAATCGAACGGTACACGCGTTCCAATCCGTTTGAACGGTCGTTTAGAAAGCGGAATAGTTAGTTCGACATCAAAATAGAGACAATTCGCGATTGTATTCCCGCGAGACGTAACTACGTTCGAGGATCGTTGCATCCTGCGGTACAGGAGCAGCGGGTGCAACGCGTTTGGCAATCAGACCGCATCGATCGGTCAATTCCAAGGCAGATAAACGACTCTCGGTGTCGGTACGAGCCGACGATGGAAATTAGCATGCTTCCTCCATTCCTCGTACTTCCTTTTCCTTCGCTTCAGTAAACGTACGCACTCGATGGAACGGCCGCCGCTCCATCTCTTCCTCCTCTGTTTTTTCTTTTTTTAATTTTGTAACAGTTGTTCGGCGAATCTTTTCTTCCAGCGAACGTTTTATATCTTTCCATCTTCTTGAAAGTGGCGAGAGAATGGTGAAAAAGAATAATTGAAAAAGTTGGATAAAACAAAACGATTTTCAGACGTTCCTGGCTTCTTAATCGATTATCCTCGAAATTACCTTCTTTTTCCGCGTCGATGAAGCAATAAGATTGGTTGAGCCTCGAATTAACAACGGAGAAACTTTCTGGAAAATGGTGAATTAAATTATATCGAAAATTTCAACTTTATTTACGTTTCTATTGATCATTAAAATGCCACTTAGAAATGGCACTGTTCGGATATTTATAAAACAAGTATGAAAATCATATTTTATTTATTTATTTATTTTTACTTAGTCCGTGCCTTTCAGCTTTGGACGAGTTTCCGGTTTTACATCTCGTTTATCTATCACGCTTTTTACATTCTTTCAGTCTTATGGCGTTATCACCTTATTGCCTCCTCCCTTATATCTATCTAAGTTCTTTTCCTTGTCTATATCTATCTAAACTCTTTTCTTATGCATCTACCTCCCCTCTTATCCACTCTGTTATATTGCACTCTGTTATATAATCCATCTCTAAAACTATGGCAACTTTTGAGCTTTTGCCTCCTTGCTGTGCTTCCTGATTGTCGTTCCTCCCCATCTTCTATTACCCTTCTCTTCTCCATTATTATTTTCAATTGCATTAGTCTTTCTCCAGTCTCGTTTAGTATCTTTTCTGTGTCCTTTGGTCCTCCCGTTATTTCGCATTCTTCTATTACGTGTCTCAGGTCTTCTTCTTTCCTTTCACATAGCCTGCATCTTTTTTCTCCCTCTTCTTTCCAGTATTCCCTTGCATTGGTCTCGTTCCCACATCTGAATCTTGCTAATATTATGAAAATCATAGTAATGTTATTATTTGATTTCGATTGTTTTAGCTAGAGAGTACACTCGGTATCTATGTATTCGAAGAGTACAGAGGAAAACGATCATGGTAGATTAAAAAGCGAAATTGAAATTTTAGTTTCGCGTGATGAAGCTTCGAGGAAGCTATTAGAGTGTAATAAAACACGTTGAGTGCTGCGCTGTTTTCGTGCAACCTTTAGCTGGAGTCACGTGCACCGTCAATAGTACGGTAATTAAAGCGTCAATAGATCGAACAGAAAGTGCAACGTGGCCCATATATCAAACTCTCGAAGGCTAAAACGATCTCTTGCGCACCTACGAAATTAAAAATTTAACAACGGATTTCTTGTGAACATTCAATATTCATCAAAAGATTCGGAAATTTAACAAACGATATATGTTATATGAAACCTACATTGATATTAAAATCAGCAATCTTATACATATACATATATATTGGAGAAAGCTTGTTTTCTGATTGGGCACATTATGCGAAAAAGAAATTTCCATAAATAACGATAACGGCATCGTTGCCAAAACAAATTTCGTCGTTTTTTCGACCAACGGTCAACAAGTTTGTTTTGTAAATACTCAAAATTTAACTTTTTACTTGAAGCAATTATTTTTACTATTGCGATTCGTCTTTTCATTGTTTCCTTCAGATAGTTCAATCGTTTGGCAGACAGGTTGGCGATGGTTACGTTGCTGCTGAAAGAGATCGACGAAACGATCGTTTTAGCCGTGTCGTTGACTTCACGGCGTGTTTACCGGATTTCGTCGACTCCGTGTGCCTCGTTCAGCCGCGATTTAAATATTTATAAGACCGCGGAATACGGGATTCGTCGTACGGATTATGTTCGTACGGGACGTGGTTCATCGTCGGCGCGATTTTCTCTCGCGAAACCTTTGGAATCGCAAGAGGACCGTAAGAGGACCGTTGCTCAATCTATTGGTATTATCCGTTTCGACGAAAAGAGAACTCATCGAGATTCGATGCTATCGATCATCGTCCTTAGATTTGAAATATTTCATGAAAGCACGCTCTAATCTTTTCGTACGATTCGCTCGTTAGCGTCGATAAATTGAAAAGGTGAAAGTATAGGGTGTCAAAACGTAGAAAAGAGTATCACTCTTAATGAGCCATGAACTGGAGAAAGAAATCACGAACAAATCGACGATCTCGTGTTTTTCTCCTCTATTTTCTTCCCTTTTTCATACCAGATTCGAGGTTGTCATCGTACGAAATTATAGAAAGCTATTATTTATTAGGTCTTTACGAAAACGATACGACTGTTCGTGCGATAGACGAAAATAAAAAATTACCTTCTGCACGATAATTCATTAACGATAGTAATTAGACTGCGGATTTTCATGCGTTTGTAGAAAATTTGTAGACACAAAATGCACAGAATGCACGTTATATACAAAGATATATTCGAAGAGTAATACTCTTTGAAATATCTAATAACTAAGACAAGTTTCTATCAAAGTCCCGTTTCTTTAATTGTATTCATAGAAACATAAATTTGCATAAATGTCCGCAGTCTACCAATAATATTAGCAAACCGGTAAGTTGAAGGTTTTATATTATAGGCCTGTCTTTTACAACATCGTAATTTGTTTTGTAGGGAAGCTCTATTAGTAATTGATCGGCGATCCATTTTCCCTCATTTTTGTCTCAACATTCTTTATCTTTTTCTATTAAATTTCCGATTGTGTACGACTTCGAAATTCTATTTACAAGATGACTCGGTACAATTCGATTTGAAACGAATAAATATCTTGTAATTTCGACGTACATTTTCAGATTGCTCTCGAATCTTAGCCGCTAGATAGAATCGTGATAGTCGTGTTTCATTACGTTGCTAATGAAATTTCAAAATCTTTCTTATAATACACGCGATGTATTCGTAAAAATCTTTCGTGATAGGAGTAAATATTTTAGTTAATCACAGTATGTGTATCCTTCTTCTCGCACGGTCTACAATCGTAGCAAAACTTGGGACAGCGACAGAAGGTCGGGAAACTTTTTCTAGCATCGTCGAAAGCGACTTTTGTATTCGTTTCACTAGACGAAGTCGTTGGTGCGAGCCTGAAAAACGAGACGACCGCTGCTTAGGCCAGAGGTTGAAACATAAGACTAGTTATAAGATTTTTCATCCGGCGGAGCAACGTCGTATCTCACGTTACTCTGTCGTTGTATCTTCGCGATCGATCCCTCTTTCTAGCTTTTCGTTTCGATTCACTTTCCCGTAACACGCACGAACACATCGTTGAGGTATACGCATCGCGCGAAAAAGAAGTTTCAAAATACACGGTAACTTCTTTGTCAGCTTATTCCGTGAGCGATACAGTTGTATTTCGTATATTGAACCAAAATGAAAAGTTATCTACCGACAGTGATATATTTTTCATTATTTTTTTAAATAATTCTTTCAGAGTATCCGGAAAAGAGTTTCGAAATACACGATAAATTATTTTTGAAAAAATTTCGTTATCTTCGTACGATCGACGATTGACAAAGTCTAACGGTATCTATATATTTCTTGTTGTAACAAATTCTTTTTGTTTTTATCGATATAAAATGGGTTTACGATAAACAGAAAATGTCCATATGTCACGCTATCAATGTACACGGGATTACACGCGAAATCGATCGTTAGCTTTGATATTAATAAAATTTAAGACTCTCTTCCGATAGGTGAAACGATCGAACATATTCGCCTAATGGATGTCCTCGATATGTTCGTTCAATCGACCGTAAGAGTCGCTTTCTTTTGGGAGACACGTGCACGATCATTTAGCGTGAAGAAAGCTTGATAATTCATCTTATAATTAAAAGTAGGGTAATCTGAGGTAAGACGGTGTTAAGGAGAAACAGTTAGAAATTCTTTCTTTTCACATTTTGTATCTACTTACTAACACGATGTTTTATTTTTAAAGTACGTTATTTTGAAGTACCTGGCAATTCTGCAATTTTGATTTTACCGGAAGCCTATCAGTTTCTCATCTTGTCGCAATTATTATTATTTATTTAGTCCGTGCCTTTCGGCTTTGGACGAGCTTTCGGTTTTATATCTCTTATCCACGCTATTGTATTGCACTCCCTTAATTGTTCTGTCTCTAAAACTATGGCCAATTTTGGGCTTTTGCCTCCTTGCTGTTCTTCCTTTTTGTCGTTCCTCCCCGTCTTGTGCTGCCCTTATTTTCTCTATTATTGTTTTTAGTTCTGCTAGTCCTTCTCCAGTCTCGTTTAGAATTCTTTTTATGCCCGTTATTTCGCATTCTTCTATTACATATCTCAGATCTTCTTTCCTTTTACATAGCCTGCATCTCTTTTCTTCCTCTTCTTTCCAGTATTCCCTTGCTTTGGTCTCGTTTGCACATCTAAATCTTGCAATTAAAATGACAAACATGAATCGGAAAAATATATATCGTTTGACCATTGCTTCTCAACGAATAATATTTAGCAAACGTTATCATCCGTTGAACCTTATCTCGTCTTATAATTTTTATTTTTATCACAATTTTTATCACAAAACTTGCACAGTACACAATAAAATTTCGCAAAGACCTTCTCCTTTTTATCAACGCCGTTTTCGACATTTTTAATTTCGCATTCGTAACACAATAACATATAGTAATATAATAAAATACTACAATAGTCGCTTTTGCTAAACTATTTTTATAACTCACTGCAAATGTTCGTCAACTTGTCCCAAACAAAGTTTCAACGAAAAATCTTGCTACTCCCTAATGCCTAAAAAATATTAATCAAAACAATAAACTATCTATATAGTTTCGTCGACGATATTCGCATCGAATAGATCGACATTCGGAAAAATCTATATGATCGATAAGTCCAGCATCAATTACGAATGCTCGATGAACAGATTACGAGTTGATGAATCGTTGATTTTGGCGCCTGGGCGCTACCACAGTTTTGCAGGATGCAAAGAGGGAGCGAGATTTCAGGGGCGCATTGAGGAGGGAAAACGAAGCAAGAAGGGAAGGGGAAAAGGTGGAAAACAGGGTGTACGGCGGCAACGTTTGATCGTTGAAATAGAGGGCCGGCGCGCAATTAACCGGTCGGTATGACGAAATGGCTCGGCTCGGCCCCGTGAGAACTAGGCGAGTCTTAAATCGTATTCCGCGTGCGTGTCACTACGCCAGGGCGAGTTCTCTTTCGCTCGGAACGAGTTCTTGAGGACGCGCTCGCGGCGTGACCGAGGTCGCAAGAAGAAAGAGAAGAAAACCACGGCGCGTTCGCGGTAATCGCTCGTGCTCGCGGATAAGTGGCCGTTGCTCGTGAATTCGACCCGGTTGTCCTCGCGTTTCTTTTCCTTGTCTTCGCGATATTCCGTGAAACGACGTTTAGAATCGTTTCGGTTCGCGATTCTTTGTTTCCTTCGCGCCTTTTGTTCACGCTCGTTTCTCTATCCGTCCAATTACAGAGGAAAAAAAAGTGTCTGTTAAACAGCCAATTTGTCGCCGATTCGTGCCAGGTTGTACAGACTACCACTTTTATTACGTTTTATCTTTTGGAAAGCTTAGGTCGACTTTTATTCAGAGAGATAAACATCATTGTACGGAAATGATCCTCTTGTAACACGAAGATCGATATCGCGAGCGAAGTTTCAGCGGAAAGCAAAAATGTTATTAGTTTCTCAAAAAGCGACGTAAAAACGTGATACGCGTATACGTGTGAAATTTAACATTTCGTTTCGAAGGAATCATACAAATAAAATTACATATATTAATAATGTTAGGAATTCAAAGAAAGGTGATTGTAAAAAGTATCCTAAATTTGCTGTTCTTTATAAGAAGAAAGTTTTCATCGCGTGGTACTTGATCGTCGATAAATTATGTAACAGAATCACACTTGAAACCCCCGAATTATCAGAAGATAATTTCGTCTAACCTAAAGTCTGTTGCTGTCTGTTGTTGTCTGTAAAATAATGATTCCTACAATTTTCACACCGCGCTTTATCTAAATTATTATCCAAGGGCGTTGATCGAAAAACCAACGCGACTAACATCGAACAAATTGCAAAGGCTGTGCATGCGAAACAACGGAAACTTGCTTGAAATTTTATTTTGCAAACGTTCGAGTAATAAAATATATCAAAAAGTTGCGCGCGCCAACGTAGGAAGAATGCGAGATCGGTACAAAGCATGCAGTTATCTGTTATCGGTTTTCAGCGAACCGACACGATAAGTGCAGTATTGTAGAACGAACGCAAGAGGTTCCGCAGTGAAATCATCGAACGTCCACGCTCCTGATTCGTCGCGGTATGATGCATTTTCACGCGAGCCGTGGATCATTTTCGTGCTCCTTCCTCGACTAGTCTACTCTCTTTCCGCGTATTTTTTTTTCTCTCTCTCCCTCGCCTCGCCCCTCTCTACATCGTGCGACAATGGCACGGAAACGCGAGCACGTCGCTCGTAGCGTGGCGTGCCAGATTTCCAACATCCTGCCAACCTGCTTCAACATTCCCGATCGAACGGTCGGCCTTTGAATTTCGAAGTTTGAACGTACAACACGATTCTAATCTCGTATGGGCGTGCGTTTTCACTGTGAAATATGAAGACGTTGATTTGTAAAGGAAATTCCTGTGGAACATTGAATCACCTGATAGAAAGCGAAATTGGTCGACGAGGGTTCGTTAATGAGACGTACGGTTGCAGAATCATCGCGCCGATACGATACGAGTTTCAGTGTCGAGAATCTACGGTTTCTTCAGTTTCTTCGATTTGCCTTACTTTCCATTTCCGTGAAAGCCGCGCTCGTTTTCCGCGGCATCGGACGGAGCCGATTACCTTCCAGTTCGAATCTTCGCGGATCAACGAACGCATATGGAGAAAAGAAAATTTCGTTAGGTGGAGTTTCTTATTAAAATACGTACACCGCCGGTTATACGCGTCATGCTATTTGTTTCTTGTATTCGGAGGATATAGAGCAGTAACGCGATAAATTACATTTTCTATCTTCTACAGGCAACCAGTTTTATGATTCAGTACGATGTCGATTGATCGCGCGTCGTGAAAATTGTCTCGTTATTCGGTTTTTAAATTAAACGTGTTTATTCGCATACTCTTGCAGACAGTTTTAAAATATCCTCGTTATATCGAAATATCGCTTGTCTTAAAATAGTTAGGCGTTTCTACGGAATTTCATCGACTGATCAACCATCTTCTAAACACGTGGATATATCGTATCAAACTTCTTCTGTTTAATCACGAAATAACGTCAAAATCAGAGAACCAGCAAAAATATATTTGTCACGATTTGCTCCCGTAATCTTCATTTATCGTAAAAGTTATTAATTTCTATCATCTCAAAAAATACAATTCACCAGCCTATAATCTCGTCTTCCCATAAAAGATGATACCTTTCGCGGTGAATTGTTTTCGCTGTACATCGAACCCAAACTCGATAAAGATCGATTTGAAATTTCCACTGGCAAAGGAGTCGAGGCACTTGAAAAAAAGCGAAAGATTTCGGTTAATCGCGAAGCGTTTGCTCGCGTGAGTAAAAGTAACGGTGCGTGTACGAGCGATAAAGCAAATTGAGAATGATGACACAATAAGATACGCGACTGGCCAACTTGCATGGAAGAAGGCAGCTCGTGGACCACTGAGATCGATCCTGGATCGGATCTTGGTAACGACGAGGAGATGTGGAGCGTCGATACATCCGACAACCGATCTAATCTCAGGCTGCTGCAGCCTGTTATCGTACTTTTATCGTTAGTTTCGCGTCAACGTCCAACCAACGCACAACGCTTGCCTCGTGCTAGTAATCTTTGATCGAGAAACGCGAGAAATTGCCCAAGAATAACAAGCAGCAGCGTTCCACGTCTGTGACGGTTAATTTTCATCGGAATATATAGTGACAGTTCAACTGTATCGTCCAGTGATAATAAATAATTGTGGCTGTCAGTTTGGTCGATAATCTCCGTAGCAACGAATAGTAACGACAACGCTCGGGTAGCTCGATTCATCGCCTTCCTTCCCCTAACTAACTACGAAATCGTAGGCTTTCCCTTGATATTACGTCTTGTCACGTAACGTACATGTAGGGTATGCGACGTTTCTTTGAAAATAAACGAAGACCACAAGTGAAAGACACGATGAGTCATATTTTTCATGTTTTACGGAAGAGCAAGTTTTTACTTTCGATATACGTGGTCGACCAATTTCTCGTCAAAACTGTCTTTTCATTCGATTCTGGCATTATGCGAGTACGTGCTTTCGTAGTTTCTTTGAATATTTACAAAGTATCGATCTCTCTATCGTGAGAAATGGAAAAATATTGGATAAAGACATTTCGAGGAGCATAGTTTCATTATTCGATCTAACAAGACGCAGAAAAGACATTTAGCGAATTTCTATTATCGAAATTGCTCGGTCTAGCAAACTTATCTTATTCAGCGACTTGTCGGACAAACGAGAAACTACTGTACCTTTCTACAAATATATCGTAGCAGGTGGAAAGCGAATCGGGCGAAAACGTCGGATTTTCTACAACTACAACCACTCTATTCGAATACCTGCAACACCTTCGATCGGCCGTTATTGCAAAATCACCGGTGTTTCAGTGCTCGGTCACACCTCTACCACCTGCACGATCTGTCCGCTTACATTCCAACCGGATACGCGCGATGTTGGTGCGCCGCGGCGCCGCCGGGTCCGGCGGAAATTACGGAACGTAATAATTTTCCACGAGAGAAGAGAAAGTGACGTCGGGACACCGTGGCGAAAGAAAACTCGAACGACGTTGCGCAACCGTTTAATAAACGCACCGGTTCGCGACCTGCTCGAACTACCGATTTCCGTTCAAGCTAATAACAATCTGATTTTGCTTACTCGAACGGAAAATCACCGAGAAATTTAGTAAGATCAGAGTCCTATGAAAATGTGTGTCGATTAGTGGGATGATCGGTGAATTAGCTGATAGAACGATCGCCGATGATCGTTTCGCGCGTTACCTTTTTCTTCCCGCTCGATCAATCAACCAGACATTTTTTGGTGGATACTCGAGCCTTGAATCGACAAGTTACGAATTGTAGACTTTTATTTTACAATTTGAAATTTTACATCAAACAGGATAATCGATTAGCTTGTGATTTGTGATTTGTAGCTTCTCGTTTTTAAAACTTCGCTAGTAACATTGCCACCTCGCTTGTACGACATGGACTTGATATTTTGTATATCCTGGAGGATCGAACTATTTTGTAAAAATCGCTAAAAAATTCCCGAATCTTGCTGTAGATTTAGACGTATCAGGATTAAATTGCCAAAAGAATGATGTTATAGAAAGCATGGTCCCTCTAAAAGCTATTCACAAATTTTCACAGCCGCGTTAACTCGTGCGAAAACGATGGGATGGAAAATGATGAGAACTGTGTTCGGTGTTGGTCGCAAGGTGATATACTTTTATAAAGCAAATTTAGATTTTTACAACTGGCTTTTATATATTATTTATGGTGTGGTATAAACGGAAACACGGTGCAGTGCATAAGGATGCGTTATAATCTTGCAATTCTTTACGAATCTTCTTCCCGTCTTTCCCAGTCTTTTACGAACACGCAACACATTATCTGCAAGGATTTCCTGTGGTGTCAGTTGGTGGAATAAAATCAGGGATGTATCGTCCAAGTAAGCTTTATCGTAGCTGGGATACGGGGATTCCTAGTATCGCGTAAATTCAACCGATAAAGTAGGCCGTGTTAACACGGATACGGTCGTTAAGGGGCAAATCGATGAATACCAGAGTCTTTACGAATCGACGTGATATTTTGTAAGAAACGAACGATATTACTTTCATAATAGTTTCATAATAAATTTAACTTAATTACTAGTAGTGTGCGTGTAACTCTGATGTAAAAATTGTCTGCGATTAGTTGGTTAGATAGCGATTCCGTAGTTTTCATTTCGAGGCCCATTCTGCAAGGCTGACCTAACTAAATGACGCAATCTTCGGAAAAAACTGTTCTTTCAACTTTTTATACGTTCTCGCATGGTTATTGGATTAAGTTATTTGATCGAAGAGCGGCGGATGTGAGCTCGGCAAAATCCAGGCCAAAGATGTGCCCACGTCGGGCGCCCACGATGTTTACCCAACACCTTTCCTCGAATCACGATGAAGAGGCGCGAACGTTGCTGTTGCCGCGAACTCTCTTGCGCGAAATTGCGTATTCGATCGATCCATACGCGGAAAGCACGGCGAAGCAGCAAAATTCAAGCGCAAGTTCCATTCGAACGCGTCGATCGTCGTTTTTAGATATATTGGGTTGGCAACTAAATGATTGCGGATTTTTTCATTAGGTGGTATTGACAAAATCCGCAACCACTTAGTTGCCAACCCAATAGTAGAACCTTTGTCCGTAATTTGTTTATAGGAACAAGTTGATCTTTAGCCTTAGATATAGCCTCTGTTATATCAGGCGAGATTGAGTATAACTTCAATTATACAAGCGCGTACTATGTACGTTACATACAACTAATATACACTAGTTAACAACAGTTCGGTTAATTTAATGAATTTGTAGCAACGGTATATGAAGATTAGCGAAACGTATAAATTAATGAGAAACTAATAATTAGAAGCTACCTATCTAACGATATTCGTATAAACTAACGATATTCATTACGTTCTTGTAGAATCAATAAATAACCAGACCGACAGTAGACAGGCTCACGAAAGTGTTCGAACACTTTCGTACACATCCTTTATGAATATATTATACGCGTTACACGAAACATTTTGTAATTTTATCGGCACTGTAACGATCCTCGTTTGAAACGAATTGAAATTGAACGAATGAGAAAGTCTATAGTTACAAGATATTTAATACGAGAAATCGTATGTAACACTTGATTATCTATTATAGTAATAAGTCTCGAATTCAGCGAGACTATCTTCAACACTTGTTACGAGTTTAAAATGGCTATTCATACGGCTGTTCGTATCAACTTTCTTCTAAACGTACGTTTACGGTACGTATCTCGTAACCTCTGTCTCATTGCCAATGAAACCATAAAATGTTTCCCATATAATCGAACGAACAGTTAAAACAGGCGTGGAACGCTCACGCGACAAAACTCACTTTTCTACGTCGGATCTTAACGTTCGTCGAGTATAATCGACCACGATAATGAGACGGTGGTTATCTATTGTTTGCACGAAACAACGCAGGCAACAACTCAGAAAACGCGATATGACGTACCGTACCTACTACGCATTGTGCGTCCGTGACTTTTCCCCAAGCCGATTATCTACCTGGCGCACGAATCGAAACACGGCAAGTAATTTCGTGGTGATTCTGTCGAGAGGGATCGTATAGAAGGTCGCGTGAGAAACAGTCCCCCAGATCCCGAGAGTGGTCGGAGGAAAAGGAGGACGAGCTTGGAGGCGGTCGTGAAATCCTGAGAAAAGCGATACGCTAACCGCGAAAACTAGGTAGGCCGAGGAGTTCGTTAACGCAATTAGGAACAAGCGCGATTGTTCTGGCCTGGAGAACGTATTCTCAAGCTTCGATGGTCGGGGGGGGGGGGAATGATCGGCGTTTAGCGGTCGAAATTGCTCTAGAGGAAAACCCCATCGCATTGATAAATCGTTTGGAAAGTTTGCCTTCTTCGCGAAAGTTCTTTTTTTATAATAAGATATCGTAAAAGAAGATTGAGAAGCTTTTCGAAGAGAGAATCTATGATAAACTTCGTTTGGTGTATTTTCTAATCAGATACATAGCTGAATTATCACGAAATTCTCATCTATTTTGTAAATGTCAAAAGATCGATTTAAAGTACACGCTTACGGTTGTACGTATTAGGATACGAACAATACCGAAAAATCACTAACGTTTACAGATGAAGTATCGAGGAAACGATGAATCAAATAGAATTTTATATTCGTGCAAGATTGCCATCCGATATATACAAAGCCAAAATTTAAATCGTAATAATTATGTCTCCTGCGATATTTTCTTCGACACAGTCTAACTTATATCGAACAAATTTAAGACGAATCAAATGAGAAACATGAAGTCTCCTCGGAATCTGAATATCGACGTCAATCGCGAATACTTTCGTCCTTCGCTGTACGTACCATTCTGCTACGAAGCTCCTGGATTTTCTCTTCGACAGAATCTCGATTTCCGTAATTCTCAGCATCCCAGGAACGTGGCTCGAAAAATCGTAGGACCCTCGTCTGAATTCCCAATGAAATTCCAGAAACTTCGCTATCGATAACTCGAGCACTCGGCTGTCCTATGACGTTGTTCTCGCGGCAATTCCGAGATCGTCGTAGCAGCGGGAGTTGGGCCGATCCTGGTCGCCTGAGGTCGCGCTAGGATCGACAAGTATTCGAGGATCGGGCAAACCAATCGCTGGAATCATGGTGGTGTCTCACCGCGAGGGCAGCATCTCGTCGAACATACGGGCGATAATCGAGCAGCTGAATCTGAATCCGGTAGAGACGAGACGGCTTATCGACCGGACGAAGCAGGATGGCGCGCGATGCAAGGGTTACCAGGGAGTGCAACCGACGACGAAGATCAGCATCGGCGTGTACGGGTGCAAGAAGAAGGTCGAGTACGAGATACCCGCGCCGATTAGACGCGTGTGCAGGTTGGAAGATCGACCGAGACCGAAACAGGAAACCGGCCAGCGAAAGATCCTCTGCTCGATTAACAATGAGGCTGCCAAGAACGATGCGGTCGAGGTAATCGATCAGGAAAAACTAGCCTCGGTTCGAACGTGTCCTTTCGTTGTTTCCAACCACTGTGTTAGCGGATTCGTGGAATGAAACGTTTACGAAGCTCCATCTTTTTATTTCGACAATACCAATGTTAGTTCGACGTCATCCTTAATTGTTAATTCCTGATTATTCCAATGCTGTCTTTGATCTCGTTGATCTATAAAATAATATAATACAACAAATGGATTGCGAATGTTTATGTAACTTCGTATTTTTATAAACATGGCTTGAAGCATATAACGTAAACAGGTATTTAGTTACCAAGTACTTTGGATATCTTATATAGATATCGTGTATTTTGTTGCTTCTTGCATTTTGAAATTTCGCATAAATATCTGCAGTCTGACAACCAGTAACGTTGTGAATTCGTTCGTTCTTTCGCAATTTCTGTTTCCAAATTTTTCTAATGTCTATGTCGCGTGATTCCATTGTGCACGGTGGCAAATATATAAGGGAAAGTTTTTATACCAAATTTAACTTAATTTAGTTATTATACTTATTATTCGGCATAAAAGCTTGCAAGCAGTACTATATTTATGATGCTTCGAAGTACAAGGAATATGTCTTTCCCATCAAATTTTATTCCGTTTATTAGACAAGTGAATAATTTTCACGCGAACAATTGACGAGCTTCGCGAAACTCCACGAATCGACAAATCGCTCATACGATACATCCTAACTCCCTCGTAATGACTAGACTGTCAATGTCTAACTATAAACGTGAAAGCAAAGATTTGTTTCATTCGCTAAACGCTATAACGAATACTAATGTGAGATACAATATGTCCCACGTTTACGCTATTCTTTGCGTGTTTTATATATTTTTGCATATAATATATGCGCCCTGTCTAATTTTACAACTTCGAATCGCCCGCGAATGCATACACATCGCTAGTTTAGTAATAACGCGTTACGTAAATTTGGCTGCAAGGACAAGATCGAGGACAAGGAGTTCGGATCGATAAGATCGGCGTGGAAAATCGAGGATCGGCCAAGACCAAAGCCAGAGAGCAGACGTACAATCCCTCAGGCGATGAAAGAGCAATCCGTTCGAGCTGAAGATACGATCGAGGTAATCGATCAGATCCCGTGATTTTCACGTTACTAGAGACACGTTGTATATTATTCGATATGTTGCTCGAACGATGTAGGATAAAGCGGAGGATGAGTCGACAGGATCTGTTAAATCTTCGTGCAGGATCGAGGATCGACCACGCTCGAAGCCGGAAACGAGACAGAGGATCCCGCCGATAATCAAAGACGCGAGCCCACGAATCGAGGAGACGATCGAGGTAATCGATCGGCTGTTAATTACGTTGATCTTCGGTTCGTCCAGGTCCGATAAAAAAAAAAGAAAGAAAAGTTCGATCAAACCTTTTCTCACAATGACGTGGCAAAGAAGACTAGTTTGAGATTAATCTGTTAACCAGGTCATCTTTCGATCAGAAATATGTACAATCATAGAAGTAGAAGTTAACGAAGATAGATCAGTTTTAATTGGATTGATATACGACGTAATTTGTTTTTAATTAAAATATACGGAATACTTAAAGAGGTATTTTAGACTGAGAATATTCTAGACCGCCTGGAGGGCGTATAGATAGAGCATCAACTTTCAGACTTTAAGAATTTTTTTTTTTTTCAAAGTAACCGTACAACTTTTTAGTACCATTCGTTTATTTATGTTTTAAAATTAGTCGCTAGGTTTTTCGAAATAAAAATTGAAATTAATTGAGCTATAAGATATTTAACGCGATCCGTTAAAGGAGATTTATAATCTACTGGCTGACACGATTCCGGCCATTCTACCTATCTACATCGACAAAACTAAAAATATTCTTAATTGGCACGGGCGTCATTACCACGTGAAACGAGATGAAAGAAAAGTATCACAAACGATATGAAAAATATTAACGATTTTTCTGTTTGTCGAGATAACAAACAACTTTCAGATATAATAATTCACATAAAATAATATTACGAATCTTGCGAAATTCTTTTGCAAACGTAGTTGCTTGTGTCTATACCTCCGGAAAATACAGAAATAGAAAAGCAAATTTTGTTCAATGTTCTACGCTAGAATACCTTTTTGAATAAAGAAATTATCATATCCAAGAGGCAATTGATTCAAGTAACAAATTACTTATTGCCCGGCTAATAGGTTAAAGTGTGTCAGCGGTAGAGTTAGACCGGCGACGAACAAAGAAAAGAGAAATTCGAGTTTCGTTTTACGAAACGAGCGTAGATTCTCTGATCGACTTGTATACCAGCTGTTTGCCACGCGATTACGCTCTCGACAACGACGTGCCGCAAAACAAGGGGGGAACAGTAGCACGAACGAAAGGTTTTCCTGGTGAAGAAGTGTCTTTCGAGACGGCACCTGCAACCGGTTTCGAACGATCACGGTTAACTGGCCGCACTTGCTCGTCCCGATAGTGGTTAATACCGTTATACCCGGCGTTTTGCGAGCCCGTCTGCCGATGCACTCGGCTCAAAGGCCACTAACAGTGTCACGAATAATTCGTCTAGCCCGTCGTCGGTCTATTTTTATAATTTTCTATTATTCTACGAATTTTTGAAATTCTCTGTAATCGGTCGTTGGCGTCGTATAATATTAATTCCGTATTTGTTTTTTGATACAGAGTTTAACGACGATTAATTGAATAAACGGTGCATTGAATTTATCTCTGAATTTTGTTTTCTAGGGCTCAAAATCGCCAAAGGACACGATCGATCATATTATACCTGTGGCCAAAGAAGATTTACGTAAGTGTTTAACATTCTTATTCTTATTACGTAATTTCACAGACTGTCGGATTGCCACGTAAATTTATATTTCTATGAACGCGAAGAGCAGTAAACTTAAATCTAATGATATAACGCGTCTACCTAAGATTTTCGAGAGGATCGTGGCTGATCTTCAAGATTCAAATATTTCTTCGAAAGTTATCGAACTATCTCGTACTATAATAAATAATAATCTGCAGCCTGCTCGTAAAACGTGATTCTAACGACTAGGTAGATGACGTCAAATTTATTTTATTTCAACGAAACTTTCCATTTGTCCACCAGCGCAACTGGAAAGCGCCAGTTTGAACCATACAGCGGCACATCACCGAATTGCGGTTCGACCCAAAAACCGGAGGCCTCCGAGGCGTACTGGCTCTCAAGCTGCTAACACATCCACGTCGACGATCACGACCATAGCGGAGGATTCGTTGGACAGCTTGGACCAGCAAACGGTCAGCGTGAACAGCAATGCATCTTCACCGACTGAACCGAAGAACGTGTCTATCACGAGAAAATCTTCGAGTAGATTGTCGCGTGCGTCGGACATTTTCGAGCAACTGGAAGCTAAGCTTCCTAGAAAGCCACCTAGCGTGGCCTCTTTGTCCCCGGACAGCCTGGACGCCGTGACTGCGTCGAGAGCGAGCGTCGAGGTGAACGACGACTTGGAGAAGCAGCCAGAAGTTCGATCGATCGTCAGGAAAGCGTCGAATCGAACACCAAAGAATACAGAGATGTTCGAAGAGCTGGAATCGAAGCTACCTCGAAGGAGATCCTCTAACAGATTGTCGAAATCGCCTGACAGTCTAGAAGTGGCTCCCAGTTGGTTCTCCAAATCTACGGAAGGATTCGACAAATTAATGGAGTACGAACAAGCGAAACCCGTGACACGAAGACTGCAAAACCCAATCTCGAAGTCGATCGATCGCGTGTCCAAGTCTTCCGACAGCCTAGAAGCGATAGAGGCGCTAGCCAGCGACGAATCCATCGAGCGTAGAAGGAGCAGCTTCGAGTTGCGCGCTCGCAGATCCTCCAAGAACATATCAAAGTCGTCGGAGAGTTTCGAGGTTTTGGAGCAAACGCAGATTGGAACAGAGACTGTTCAAGAACTGCAGAAGAGGAGTAGCATTTCGGATATCAATCTGTCTCGGGGAAGAAGGTTATCGAAGAGTACGTCCAAGTCGTCGGAGGATTTCGAGAGGATCGAGATAAGCGAGCCGAAAGACGAGGGGGAAAATATCGGAGATAGCTTCGGGAAATGCTGCAGGAGATCCTCGAAACGTATGTCGTCCGAAAGCTCTGATAATTTGGAGTCGGATGACAGATTGGAAAACAGAAGAATCAGAAGAACACCAAAAAGAATACCGAGCACCAGTTACGTGGACATCGTCCCAACGGACGATGCAGAGGAAGAGAAAAGACCGATCATGTTTAGGAAACCAGTCAGGCTTCAGAAATCGTCTGAAAGCTCGGAGCTTGGCAGTACGGATACGTTGGATTCTGAGAGGAGGAATAAGTCGTCCGAGAGTACCGAAACTTTGGACAGTTTGGAGAGAGATTTGGATCAGGATAGGAAACACGAAGATCTCGCGGATAATGTTACGGACAGACGCGACAAGAATGTAAGTTTTTGACAAAGCCGATTTTTGCTCGTATTAATTATTGATCGAGTAAAAAAAGAAATGTTTCTATTTTCAGGATCCTTGGACCAATAAACCTCTAATGACGTCGCATTCGGAACAAATTTCAATGGCGGACGGCACGGAGGACTCCAAATCCTTGATCTCACCGGACAAATTCTACTGGCGCCAATCATCGGAATCGAAGGAGAACATCGACATTCATCAATTATTAGCCATCACGATAGTTACCAGAATGACCGACAACGGCAATAACCAACGAAGCTCTGTGATTTATCCTAAGAAGAAGCAACAGATCACCACGTCACAGCCTACCTCGCCAGTTGCCAAACAAGAAGATAACAAGATGATCTTCGACAATCTCCTCGTTAGTAAGAACGACGAAGATTTACAAAACATGTTAAACGGCAATATATCCGAAGTATCCACGGACACGAAGAGTTTCAAGGAAAAACTAATCATGTTCGAGAAACTCGGCAAATGAACACTACACACATCTATACACGTAATTAATTAACAGGCACGCGTTTGATTGATTTTCGCCTGTTTAATGGAAAAAAAGGATACATAAGAAGAGAAACTGGTCGAGACTATGCAAAGCCTTTTTTTCCTATGTAAACTTTTTTATATCTGGATTTCATTTGTAGACTGAATAAGCTGAAGGAAACGAAATACGAACGAAGACGTTCGACTGGTTAGGACTATAAGATGGACAATAATGTAAATTATTTACTTCAAATTTTTATAATGTTTTTCATGAGGCGTATCTTCGTTTCTTACTCGCAAACACCAAAAAAAAAAGAAAAAAAAGAAACAAAGGAAAGTGGAAAGGTAATCAATATGTAAAAAGATTTTAAGTTGGTCCGTGGCGAGAAAGTTGTAAGGTCAACGTGTTTAAACATAATTACTGACCGTAATTACTTGTAAATCGCGTGTTATTTAACTTGTTCCGTTGCAATCGTATTTTTTTCCTCCTTTTTTTTCTACATGTAACAAAACTCGCATACACGATAAGATTACCGGTCATAGCCGAATGCAGTATTAGGTGGTGCGCGATACCGCGAATCAATATACTCGCGTGTCGTGCTTACAAATTCTTCTCGTGTTAGGAGCTTAGTGTTTCTTGTTGTACAGTAGCTTAGAGTCGCTAATAAATGTCGTGTTTCGTTCCACTGTGTAAATACAAAAAGGAAAAACCCCATTGCAAAATTAGACACGAATAAAAGGAATACGAATAAAGAGAATATATAAAAGATAATATAGAAAATATAATAGTCAACATGATTTAAGGAGTGTTTAGTTCAATGGCCAAAACGAGCCATTAAGCGAACACAGGGTATGTTGTTAAACGAAAACATAGTTCAATTATATTTAGAGATGTTGTGGTAAAATCTTTGGGAAATGCTGCCTTTCCATATCAATCTAGTAGTTTCTACGTGTCGACGTCAAACCACGCGAAATTGACAGAGATTATATTCTGTACTATTAGATATTCGATCTACTCTTTCCAGATTTTAAAGAAGCGATAATACTTTCAGTTGTTTTCTTTTTGTATGAGTAATACGATAAACGAAATGTATCTTTTCATTTTAAATTGAAGATTGTACGTCTGAGAATTATAAATTCCACGTTGAGATCAAAATAAACCATGTACGTTCAAAGGGAAACAGTGGATCATCGTGGGGTGAAGAAAAGACGTTAGAGCGTATCGTCTTCATCACGTAATACAGCGTGACAAGACAAGATACTTCTTTCCAGTCTTTTAAGTGCCTTAACGAAGTACCAAGGAATCGACTGGTTGCGGACATTGTTGGATAAATCGCGCAGAAACGTTTATCACTTTCCTCCCTTTTGACCACCTCCCCTTTTAGTTTTCTAGTTAACTGTAAAAGTCTCAAACTCCAAAAGATACGCGTAGATTATTAGGTTAATGAGACATAAATAGAGAATTGAATTAACCATCACTATAACGTATAAGAACTGGCATAATTGAAAAAAGAATATAAATAAATAAATATATATATATATAAATAAATACGCGTATATATAAATATAAATATATGTATATATACATATATATATATATATATATTTATATTTGTATACATATTATAGTATATATAAATACATATAAATATATACAGGCATATAATACAGAAAGAGTAAAAGTCGCCCATTTTAATGTAAATAAAGCTGCCATCGTAATTACAGTTCGACAACAAAATTCTTTTCCTCTTTATTGAACCCGCATTCCAATACGTCGATCACGGACGTATCTTTAGAAAATTACAAAATATCTCGATACATTAAATACAGTTTTCTACGTTACACGTAGCAATTTGGGAAAATCTTTTTTCTTGAAATTTTCTTACAGTGTGTATATGTGTGCATGAGTGGTTGCTTCAGTTCATTTACTTCGGGTGAGAGTCTTGTAGACCTTGACGAAAATAGATAGTCGCTCAACTGCGTGATGACCCAAGGACGAGTGAAACAGTTTAGGTCGTTTTATTCGGACCAGTTCATAAAAATTCGTCTCGTACAAAAGGAGGAATGTATAACAGTAACACAATATTGGCAATTACGGTGTAACAACGATTTCTTATTCACTTATCACGAATATTAAAATGTCTCTCTACCTTTTAAGCAAACTGAGCTCGTTGATAACTCACGACCGTGTTATCGGCTACGAATTCTGTTTGTTTATGTATACAAGTACAACGACAAAGAGTTTCTAATGCAAGGACGAATAACTGATCACGAATTCGATACTCGATAAAATTACCATTACTTATCGTGCAAGCTTTGACTAGGGTCTCTTACTATAGCTTATCAGTTTCGTTTATCTTCAATAGTAAAAAACGTTGTGCAAATTTGCGAATGTTGTAATAACTTTTTATTTAACTCGTTAAACGTTCAAGAAACAAACTTGAAAATAGGTGAATCGCGCGGGTCGTTATTCATCCTTGCCATTTTTATGTACCTTACGTTTCAAAGTCATACAATCGCGTATTAAATCCTGCACGTTTATGCGATATGAAATTTATAATTCGTCATGTGTATTAGCGGATTCCAGATTCGCATTACATACAACTGGCGTGGAAAATTCCATAGCGTACTCGCACCGGCTAGGTTCTGTCACTGAAACTAGTTTATTTTCTTTACCACAGCTTAGATTTACAATGGTAGAACGCGCAGGTCCGTTCCAACAACTGAGGCCAGAGTCGTATTTCATCTTCGAATACCTTTGACCTTCCGGTCCGCTCCAATTGTTCCAGTGACCTAAGTTAATGTCGCTGCCGCCAGATTTCGATTTCTGCGTCGCTCTCGAAAACATGCACAAGGTGTAAACATACTCCAAATTCGTATAATCGAAACATTCGCCGTCTAGAGGTATGAATTCATTGTCAACGCCGAAGTCACGATCTAATTTTTCTTCAAACTCTCTGATTTCCGTTAACAGTTCATTTACGGATTTTTCCGCTTTTTCGAAATTCTCGCGTGCAGCTGTTGCTTCGTCTATGAGAGATTGCGTTTCTTCGTCGTACTGCACCTGAGATTCCTCAGGTTTCTGCTGTTCTTTGCCTGCAACTTCATCTGCCTCTGTGCCATCAACTTCAGCTTTTTCTTGCTCAGATATTTCATCCACTGGCTCGTGAATCTCTCCTTCTTCATCTTCTTCGTCTTCTCCCTCTTCTTTCCGACTTGCTGGTTTAAACATCCCTGAAATAAGATATTAATACAATGCATAGATCAAAATAGAAGTAAAAGAAATGTATCACCGACAGATAATCTCGCTATTAACCTTGTTCTAACATTAAGAAGACCTTCGCATTTGGCCATACTGAATCAATAAAAACTTGAAGATTGACTTCCTTCTGATTATTTAAGAAATACATTGCCTCTTCTTCGGTTACAACTCCATTCTTGTCTTTGTCAAACGTCACCCTAGTTTGAAGCTCTGCAATTGTTACAGTACCACTGTTATCGGAATCTAGTAGTTTAAAATAATCCTCTGCATCTGACTCGTGCAATTCTTCATCCTCTTCTCCTTCTTGTGCTACAGATTGTTCTGGTTCAGTTGGCTTGTACTTTTCTAAAGCAGCTCTTTCGCGTTCCTCTGCTTGAGTCTTTAATAATTCCTTCTCCTTCTTTACAAGTTCTGCTTCTTCGTATTCTGAGCGTAATTTAACTAAGCGTGCTTGATAATCTGTCTTTAATTGTTTACCTTTAGCAATCATTTCCATCCTTATCTTGTTACCTTCCCTTATCAACTCTTCTGCCTTTTGTTGCTCCAACCTGGCTTCCTTCCCAAGTTCATTACAATTATTTAAACATTCCTTGTCTGAGCTATATTCGTCACTGGCATCGCAACAGTCGCAAACACCGTCGTTTACCCAGGTGGATGGTATATAGCGAGGCTTATGACCGGAATTTTCGCAGTAGAATGAGCCGTTTGTGCAGGCGGGCGTACCGGGCTCATCACTGCCATCCGCGCAATCACAATAATTATCATTTACATGTGAAAATGGTATTATTAGGCTTCCATCAAGGCACTGGAAGTCACGATCCGATGGGTAAAGCGAACTTTTCGCGTTAGGTATCCCACGAATTTGCAACACCTTAGAACCGGCTACGTGGCCCAATAGAATCAACAGATTAACTGATAGAAAAAACATCAGGTGTATGCCGCAATTATTCATCGTGATAATATTCCTTTCGATTCTCTGTCCACTGTATGAAAATATTATCATCCACGGTAAACTGACAAACTTCTCCAGCAAAATCGACCAACTTTTTGAGGTTTAAAACGGACACGAGTACATAACACACACACTCGTGCACGCCTACTACATCGGCATGGTCGCGTTTCGCATCTTACGTTTAAGCAAGGTAGACGAACTACAATGTCGAAAAACGGTAACCTGTGGCGCTACAGTTTGCACGCGACTTAGTAAATCATCTTAAGGCGGCTTTTTCAGTTGCACAGTTTTCTGTAATCTTCCAAAAATGCTCTTCAATGAATAATGTTACATTGTCTACCGTTAGAAGATGTATAATTGTCTTCTAATAAAAAACAACGTAACGGAATATTAAGAAAACTCAGGTGTTTATCTTTGGAACGATAATAATAATGAATCATAATGATTAATAACCCAAACTCCAAAAAAGTTAAAGTTAAAATGAAACAGCTATATGATTTTATATTGATAAAAATAAAAGAGAACGATGTAACTTGATAAAGGTCAATTGATTTTGGTGGTGTTTTCTATTCAATTATTCTACAAATGTGCTATACATATTTCATACTATATAGATGGGCGGTACATGTGATGCGCAATGCATGCTTTCAAGGTTAAATGCATTTCTAAGTAGCGACACGATATTATGTGATAAACGGTACGAATGAATTTCTTGTATTTCAAAATTGGTTACGTTATCGTGATCAGGATCAACTTGTCCACTGGTGGGCGAGAATGCAACTGCGTAAATGACAACAGTGTATCTCTTAATCCCTCGTTAGCTAGACATGTGACCGATTTAGAGTTTCACGATGACTTCCGTGACGCAATAATAATAATTCGCTTCTTATTCTCTTTACTCTCCTACCAGTTAGTTTCGAGGTTGCGTGTTCTAGGTTATGTTGTGTTTGTATCACCTCCTGTGCAAACAGATTCTTGGCCGTTCTCATACATTGTGGGTAGCCTTGTTGAGATAGGGTTTAGTACGAATACAGTAGTACAAAATGTGAGATAGTATACGAGCAGCTTGTGTATCGTAGTCCAATTAGAATACTATTTAACGATACTCTACTGCTACGCTCCACTTCACTAATTCGATATACGGGCCAAGGTTTGCACATTTTGAATAATGATATCCGATAGTGCCACATATACATACAAGTGCTCCGTATATATAATTCTATTTATATGTATACATGTACATATATATACCGTTTGCTTTTTTAGTCACTTTTGATATTTCGTAATCATGAGGATTAAAATGCTTTCTCCTCGCTTTCTTTTCCTCTTAATTGTATTTATAATTAAATTTGTTATGTACATAACCATTCTATGTTTATTACCATACAAATGTCACCTTGTTCTATTTTTAAATACTAATATATACATGTATATTATTGTGTAAAGCCATTTGACTGCTGCATTTTTGCAACTTTTAGTTGTATACTATATGATAACTCGCATACACTTTTTGTGATGTCTTTTTATCACTTTTGTAATTGTAACGTCATTAATTTTAGATGAACTGCTACTTTGTAGGTGCAAGAAGATAGTGTAATGAACGTAGGACTGTCCACGTACGATGGTTTGGAGAAAGAGACAAGTTCTAATAATGCATTGGAAAATGGAGGAGGAACTACAAAGAAGCTAGCCAGAGGTATATCTCGAGCAACTGAAAATGCTGCCATTGTCTCTTATGCTCGGTCTCAATTAGCAACTATAGAATCTCTAGATACTCCAGAGTTTACATTTTCACTTCCTGATCTAACTGTATATCCAGGTATTTTACCCATGCTCAAGTATAACCAGTTACAATTACTTTTTCTATTGTATCTTAATTAATAATTGAATGATACATTACTCTTAGATTCATTTCGACAATTTTTGGAAAGAGATCTAATAGAAGGTGGGTGCTTAACTTCTTTGGAAGCTGCTGGTCGTTTAAATTGGTGGTGTGGGGGATGTAAAAATGGAAGTAACAGAGTTTTATGGCCTTTGGCAACATCAGGAGATGGCAATTGTCTCCTTCATGCAGCTTCTCTTGGCATGTGGGGCTTTCATGATAGACTTCTTACACTCAGAGAAGCTCTGTATAATACATTGGCTAAAGGAGAATATAGACATGCTTTGTTTAGAAGGTGGAAATGGCGCCAAATGGGCTTAAATGCAGCTTCAGGTTTATCTTATACAGAGGCAGAATGGTTAACAGAATGGCAAACTATCGTAGATATGGCTTCTCCTATCCTCAGGAACCAAACTGCTACTTCCTACCAAAGTCTCGAAGAAGTATGTAAGGTTTCTGTATTTTTTTTTGAATTTTTCTGGAGTTTCAGATTTACCATATACTTACGCAGTTGAAACTTTATAGGTACATATATTAGCTTTGGCTCATGCTTTAAAGCGGCCTATAATAGTTATAGCAGAGACTATGCTAAAAGATGCAGAAGGTGTAGCTTTAGCACCAATTCCATTTGGTGGAGTGTATTTACCATTAGAAGTATCTCCGACGCGTTGTCATAGAACCCCATTGCTTTTAGCATATCATTCAGCTCATTTTTCTCCTCTCGTTACGGTGGATGGAGCGAGTGATTTTGGAGATGGTTGTAACGAAGGTGTTAGCATACCTCTTATAGATCCAGATACAGGTCAACTACTATCAGTTTTATTCGCGGTAGATCCAGGACCTGATTGGGATTGGGAAGAAGGTTCACGAGACTTGTTAATTTGTCAACAAGATACGGTAATTAATCTTATCGATAACATAAACTGTAGTTGCAACGTACATTAAAATATAATTACTTAATATTGGTATTTAGATGGAAATTTTATTGCGGCAATATTTAGACTGCGAATATCAAAATTTCACATCGGAAGAAATCGAGAGACTGTCCGATACTGATGGTTCACTTTCTAAAACGGCGAAACAATTGCTTGGAGTTGCTAAACAATTTGGATCAATTGGAAAATCCGTTAGTAAAAGACTGTGGTCTATGACAAAGAGACCAAAGAGTTTACCAGCAACTGCCGGTGGACTTTCAATGGAAGGTTTGTTATGTGTAAGGATTAGAAGTAGACGTCATCAATATGTGGATCAAATGCTTCAGAATTACCTCCAGTGTGCTCACGCAAGGTATAGCAACCTTATGTAGTTATGATAATTTCATTTTATAACTAGAATATGACTTCTAATCATTTTTATGTCATACAGATATCTCCAAGATCATAAAGTTGACGAGACTGGGAGCGAAATGAATTATGGTGCTGGCAAATCTAGGTTCTATACTGCCAGCGATCAAGACAGCCATGCAAGCGTCAGCAAATTGTTACCGACCAATCCAAATAAAGATCGTACACTTTATCTTTCAAGGTACTGAGATTAATATACCTCTCAATGAATTATTCTATTAGTTTTTGTGTGCATTGTATAAATTATTTTTTCCATAGATCTACTTTTTACAATGACCAACCATCAGTTTATAAACAGAGACCAGAGTCATGGAATGCCAATAGTTTGGAGGTAAGTATTTAAATATTCATTGTAATTACGAAACTTGAATAACTTGAGGTTTTTTTTAGGCTAATGTCAAACAATGTCGCAATGAAGACTGTCAATTTTTCGGTTCTGCAGAAAATGATTACTTCTGCTCACAATGTTGGGCAAACCAACTTTATCGTTGAGAAATTGCTGGTCTCAACGATACATGACAATAACTCTTTAATATTGTTCAAGTTAAATGACATATAATCGGATTTAGGCATAACACTAGCCATTTTAAAAAGTTGCTTAAAAAAAGAAATTGTCTCGCCAGGTTTTCTTCTTCCTGATATGTTAATTCATTCTATTTAGTTTTTTATTTAAAACTAGGCAACATACCAGTGATTCTCGTATATCGTGACAATAAAACGCTTTCTCTTTTAAGAGCGTATGCGCATGGTCTAATATTGCACTTGTCATTCAAATTTTGTTCACACATATTTATCGTTATCTTTTTTTATTTATTACTATTCATCTTTCTAAGAAGCATATCAGATATACAGGGTTTATCTGTTTCTGAAACATATATACATACATATATATAACACAGCTTAAAAGTCACATAGCTTATAAGACCGAATCATATTAAACAAAAGAAGTATTATATTTTCGCAAATAACGATACGTCACTATTTTCATGACATGTAAACGATTCCTGACTTTTTTGCACGTGCCTTCTATCTCGCATAATACAGAAACTACAAGTATACAAGCATAATAATAATACTCGATTTTCAACGCAATGATGAAAATGCCATTCTCTGTCGCAGCTATTTCTATCGCTTTTAATATACATAATGCTTTGTATAAATTGATGGCGCTACACTTATTTACCCACTGCTTCAGTGTGTCTATCTAAGAGTGCGCGGATTTGATATTTAATATTATAATATTAAATTGATATCAAATCATTCATTGTATTCAGTCTCGTTGCCTGTTGGCAATTATTTATGTGAAATTGTGTGAAAAATAAAACATATTTTTATATTTTGGACCTTTTTATATTTCCCTGGTATCTTATGAACCTTTGTATCATATATATTTTGAAATATGAATTGTTTAAAAAAACTGAAGATGTTGTTCTCGACGGTCTGTATATGTACATAGGTTGCATTATATTTTTTATTTAGCGTGTACTAATTCTTGGTACGCATTTCTTATAAATAAAACGAATAAATATAGACGTGTTTCGCCTACAATAGTGAGAAATGCACATTTCTTCACTCGCTGCGCATATGCATATAACTCCCACTAAAAGAAATGTATGTATAGATCTGCCGTCTCACTGCCAGAGGTGGTAATTCATGCAGTGTACTTTTGGCTGAATTTTTTCCATGTTCGTCCACGATCAGCCTGCTCATCTTTTGATCTATAACCACATCCTCTTTGGTGGCTACTGAAATCAGGGGCGACAATAGGACTCATGCTCGCATACCTCAGCAACAGTAGATACAAAAGTTGTATCATACCGATAACATACCGATATCTTGCTGTTTTACCGATATAATTACTAACGAGTCGCCTGTGATGATTCCTATGTTCGCCGTAGGAAATTGCAGAGGGTGTAAGAAACACTGTTTTTTTTTACAGGTCGGTATTTCATATCCTGATACACGAAGTTCTTTTTAATGTTATGTCATTCTGTCTTTAGCCAATGGTTTCGGCTTTATTTACGGAGGTTTCTCTAAAAATTTTATTTACTTTTCACATGAACCACGTAAGCTGACCGAGAAAGCCGAAATTCATGACACAGTGTACCTCGAAATGATCGAGTTATGCACGAAAAAGAGAATGTTAATTGGTATAACATTATTAGGAGGGTTAGTTTTGTTCTATATTTCTTTGTCCATTGCTATGAACATTAACATATCGTTAGTATGGTTATTATAAACGTATTAATAACATTATATTTTTTATTTTAGATTAACAGTACTGGTATTAATTGTTGAAAGCCATTGGACAGAAAATCCCAGCAAACTTTATTTAGAAAATTTTGAAAATAATACAAGATGCATTTCTGGAGATGAATATGAAGTAACATCAGAATGTCATCCATGTTCTGCTTTTGAAATAGCAAGTAAAAGTATTGATGTATGTGTTTACGCCAGATACAAGGAAGTTCTGAAATGTAAAAGCGGAGAGGCTATAACAAGAAGGTAATTAATTTTCTGTACTCTTGCTAGTTTTTTATATATAATTTTATGAGGAATTGCACAGATATTGAAGTAAATATAATGCATATATGTAATTCAGTTGTGACAGGGTAGCTTGGTTAGAGGAAAGAGCATTTTGGAAGTTTGAGACAGTTATGTTTCTTTTGGCATTAACTTCCTGTATCAGTGTTTATTGGAGAGAAAATGTCCTGAGGCAAAGGATAATAAGAAAAGTAGCCAGGCAACTGAGGGCTAGTGCATAGTATAATAAATAACATCTTTTATTTCTTTTATTTATGCTTTTATGATATATCAGGAAGTTTAAAAAAATGAATGAAGTTTATTTGGAAGTATATTCTTTGACAGAATTATGTCTAGTTCCAATAGAAACAATAATAACATTATTTACTGTAAAATACTGTAATTCTAAAATTAATATTAAGCTTGTACCAAGTGAACAAAAACCTCTTGAACGAGTATATACTATAAATATTTCCACTTTTGTTTATGAAGTTATGGATATGAATAAAATTCCATATCCGGCACGGTCATGTGAATTGCCAATTATCGTTATAAATAAAACTAGTTGCATCGCAGGGCTTTGCGCGATTCTGCGCGAAATAATCAAAGAAACCACGGCAGAATGTCCAACACATCACTGTCGAAAGTTATTAGGGTTCAAAGAATCCTGTTTAACCGCTTGTTCAGAATCAAGCGTTTGGACGAAATTTTGCGAGGTAGATTTAGTACTGACTGTAAAATTTCTACACATGGGTGATGCAAAACAAAGTAAGTTACCCTCCAGTATGGCCAGATTTGAATGTCACATGTCGCAACCAGTTAGGCTACACAATTTGTATAAATATACCAGGTCGAAAAAATTTTTTGACGAGAACGTAATTTCACAAGATGGAACGCCAGAACATACATATGCCGAAGGTTCGTACGTGACTCTAGCAGATATAATTATATTTGTTTGCACTCATATTTTATTGAGTGTATTTTCGAGCGAAACTACAATGCAGCTTCTTCCATTAACCGTTAAATGGTATAAAAGAATGATCGAAGATCAAATTATACTCGGCTGCCTCGAGTGTTTGCCATTATTGAAGAGTCAAGATATGACTAAATTCAATTACACGCTTCCTGATGTACCAAATCAAAGTCTGTATAAAAGTGATTCGAAAAGATATAAACCGAAAAGTCGCGTTTATACGAGACAAGAAGATGTGGAGTACTCGTTGCAATTGTTCAAAACCTTAAACATACAAACCAAACTCGACTTGGAACCATTTGGTGCAGAATTGAATCTTGATTGGTCTTCGGTACCGTATGACGCTACCCCAGAAGGTGGTGCCTTGCCACTTGCGCGCTTAAGAAGAAAACACGAACAATTACAAAATATGTGTAAACCGGTGATGAAGTTGGCAAAAACGGGAGATGTAATAGTGGACTTTTGTTCTGGTAGCGGTCACTTGGGTATCTTAGTCGCGTACTTTCTGCCATATTGTACCGTTATATTATTGGAGAATAAAGAAAAATCGCTGAACAGAGCCAAGGAAAGAGTGGACAAGTTAAAATTAACGAACATAAAATTTTATCAATGTAATTTAGACTATTTCAAAGGACACTTCGATATTGGCATGTCGTTGCATGCGTGTGGAGTTGCAACTGATTTAGTCATACAACAATGCATCAAAGAAAAAGCTATTTTTGTGTGTTGTCCGTGTTGTTATGGATCATTACATAATTGTCATCATTTAACATACCCAAGGAGTAACATTTTTAGGGATGAAATAGATCAGGAAAGTTATATAATTCTTAGTCACGCTGCAGACCAAACACATGATGAGAAAAATGTTAAAACAAATCAAGGATACGAGTGCATGGCTATTATCGATACTGATAGAAAGTTATTGGCCGAGCAATTTGGCTATAGAGTGCATCTTTCGAAATTCATACCGAACACGTGTACACCTAAAAATCATATATTAGTAGGTATTCCTAAAAAAGAAATTGCAAGCGTCGAATGTGTAAGTTAATTAAGTTACATATTCATGAATTCTGCATTTTATAACGAGATGGGAAATGATGATCAATTTAAAAATTATTCTTGTTGGTCGAATGATTTTTAAATAAAAGCATATTTACTTACCTAAAAAATAAAGTGTTTTTTTGTCGGTATGTTAATCATATCGGTCGATATAAGTACGAAATGAAGAATGTGTGTGAATTTGTGAATAAAAGTGTGAATTAGTTAAGTTACATGTTCATGATTTCTATATTTTATAATGAGATGAGTAATGATGATCAATTGAAAAATTATTCTTGTTGGACGAACGATTTTTAAATAAAAGCATATTTACTTACCTAAAAAATAAAGTGTCTTTTTCTCAGTATGTTAATTATTACGATCGATATAAGTACGAAATGAAAAATTATAATAATATTTAGCTTAAACTATTAACAAAGTGCGTTAATATTGTTGCGTTAGTTTTATTAAATTGTACGAAGAGATTTTATTGGTATGTACAAAAAAAGGAGGAAAGAATTATATAGTATATAAATTATTAGTGTTATGTCAGTGTCTTACACAGTTGTTTCATCTATTATTAAGTAGCTAGGGACAACATGAGAGAGACAGAAATGAAAAAGGTTTTACCTTTATGTAAATATGTTATAGGTATGTCAAGGAACTAGGGAATATTTACTTTTTGTTTGCTATATCACTACAAGCGCTGAGTATATGTTTCCTTTAGACAATATTGAAATTTAAATATTCTTTTGCTTTTATTTTACCGTTTAACATTTTTCAACACTTAATTTTGGTCTTTTAATAAAATGGCTAATGGAGAACGAAGATAGAAGTACCATTTACACATTTCATGTCTTTAAGATTGGGTTTCATGTACTATTTACAATTTCAGTCGTACGAGCACAGATACACTACCACAGAGTAGGTTAGCTGTATCTGGTATTCCTTTCACTTAAGTAGTAAGCTTATGTTTAATTAACTTCACCTACAAAGCTTCGTCCCCGTGTGAAAGATAATACTTAACATCAAGAGATCTTAATAATTGTTATAAGCTAAACTAACTTTGTGGATGTAGCGCAATGCACGTAGAAGTTCATAGACGTACTTCAGTACTTTTCTCAAAAGAATTTAATTATATTAATGAAAAATCATTGAAACTTAAGATATATCGTTCATAGAAAAAATTATGTTCTATGTTTAGAAATCATGAATAAACAAGCTGTCCAAAGACCTGGCCTAAAACGTTACACTATTTCGCAAAAAACAATCCTCGTAGCTCTATTATAAACAAGAAATATAAATGTCTAACGTAATATTCAAACTTATATAAATTTGTGTGTGTAAAAGAAGAAAAATGATTTGAATTAGTCAGTTGAATCAAAAAAAAAAGAACATTTAAGAAACTTTTTCCGACAGTATACCTGTTTTAAATAAAATTTACGACTACGAAGAATGCTTAACAGGTCTTTTTTGGCAGTTTGTTTCTTTTCTCACACATTCCAATTTCTTACCAACTTTTGGCTTTATAGCATAAATAATCATACGAAACAAAGGAATTTACTTACTTTATTCAATGTAAATTTTTATCGAAGATTTAAAATGCAGGATCAATTGATATACCCACGGATAATTTCAAATACAACACACGGATAAAGAAGACTTGAGCCAGCCCAATCATTGTACTTTTCATTTATGATTAATTTTATCGAACGCTGATCACCATAAGGTAAATCAATTGGTCCTTTTTACTTTTTACCTAGTTAAAAGATCGACGTGCCAACCACAACACAACAAGCACAGTGCTTCTAACAAAGTACTTATTTTCATACCGTATATTGCTTAAGTTAAAGAGCTTATAAACACGGCATTCTCAACAATTTAGCATACATAGAATTTCGAATCTTTCGAATTCTTATTTTATTTTTCGAGATTTTCCAAATTACATATCACTTCGCAATGTGTATATTTTAATAAAATCTCGTTACATCTTCGTTATAACCAGTTTATAAATATTTTTATTAGTTAAATCAAAACCAAATTACATTATAAGACTATTCAATCTTAGATTGAAACGATCACGATCAACAAAAATAATATAATGATAAATAACTAATCAACAAATTTTGTGCCAGTTTCGTCAAAGATATTGTAACGAATAATAATGTGATATTATTGACGTTGTCCTAAAATACGAGCCTACTTAAATACCCAACGACGAGTTAAGTTCTTTTTTAAACGCGTACTTGAATTTAAGGTGGCACGTCTGAAAAGAGAGAGCGTCCGGTTTAGAAGCCCGTTAATTTATTAATCTATACAGAACTGATAATAATTAGCGTTTCGAGTTTTTTTTTTTTAATAGTTTGAGAAAATGGATCACGACTCTCCGTTGCCACTGTCGTCACCGTCTTCATAGTCACTGGCGCTCATTTGCTCGTCATCGTCGTCGTCGTCCAGCTCGTACTCATCATCATAGAAATCCGTCATGTCTAGCTGTTGTTCAGCTGGCCTCGCATGAGTCTTGATGCAGTAATCTTCCAACGTTACTGGTACGACGATCCCCTCTTTCTCAGCTTCCATCTTTGCTGCTTGTGCTTGTTTTCTGTAATCAACCAAACACTTTTTGGATGTACGTGCGTTGCTTTGCCTGATCTTCGTATCTTTTCTCCAAAAAGAATAATAACACGAGCGTTTTCCTCATTCTCTAACTTGCAACACTTTAAATTTACAAGGCTTTACGTCGCGATAAATTTGATATTACACTTCCACGTATATGTTTGATCAGTATTCTATGCGATAAGGTAGCGCGAACAGATAAAAGGGAAGTGTTACGTGCAGGATAAATGAAAAAATCTATAGCATGCGGAATAGATCAATATTATTTACCTTATGATATTTTCATACTCTTTGTCTTTACCCTTGGAGTCACGCCAGCGCCTATACATCACCGAGGCATCCACGTTGGCAGGGCTATATGTATTGGGCTCGTTCAGAAGCGAGATCACGGACAACAGGATCGTCCTATTTCAAAACGAGAGTTCATTTGTCGTTTCTCCGCGTTACTTCTTTACATTTACAGTAATCAACAGCAAGATGCAAGGTATGTGTTTCAACATATGCCAAGAGTATTTAACATTCAGCTTTGGATCACCTATTCCTACTTGTGATGCTCACCTGACATTCTGTGTTGGATTCCACCTCTCGCATGGCAGTTCCCCACTTTGTGGATCGTCTACTGGTGGATGCAGGATTGATATGCATAGATCTCCATTCTGCAGGACATGAACAAAATCTAATTACCTAAATACTTCTTTCATATTTAGATAGAAAAGTATTAATAACGGAGAACGTTCTTCAAGTAATAAAGATATTCCATTACTTTCAATGTTTAACGCATACACATCCAGATCTGGGAAACAAATTTTCAAGGACATAGATCAACTTTGGCAAGAAGAGAATTATTTGATCGTAGAAGGGGAAAGGAGGCGAGTTCCGCGTTAATCGTCCCTGAAGGCGCATTGCCCATAGAGGAAACAAGCCTCGTCCGGGTCGAAGGACGAAACCTCGTAGAGTCTTTCGCGAACCTGAAAATCCTTGCACAGTCTCCTTTACGCGCCATATTCGGAGCTCCAACCACGAACATATACGCGTTTCCTCTTTGAAACGCGCGCAAACATGCGACGCCTCTGATTGCAGAAACTTCTTGCTGTTCCTTTTTCCCTCGATCGTGTAAGAAAACCAGACGACCAGAACGAATTCATAAACCGAGGCTCTCGTAATATATCAGTTAAACACAGGAAGGAAATAGTCGCCATTGGATGAAACCGCTTCCCATGGAATCGGTTAATCGATGAAAATATTTGATGGTGCCAAATGATTAATGTCGAGATTAACTTCAATATATATTTTTAAATCCGAATTTAGGAAAACACATAAAGTTTACTTTATAGGGTTCCAACGATATTTGTGAATAAAGATTGTAGATATTTATGTAAAGTCATATTTTTACGAACGAATATAAAAATATGGTATCTGAGCAGATACGAAGAAGGCAGAAAAACATGATAAGCGATATAAAAAATAAATAATTAATTACATGTTCATGAAAACTGTTCTCTTATTTGGTTGTGAGACCAAAATATATATTTTTGCATCTTGTTGAACATTTCAATAAATCACTCTTTATTAATTGTTCATCAGATCTTAAGAACTTCTCAGCTATCTTCAAGAAACTTATATTTATGAATCAAACGAGAAACTAACATAAAAGAACTTGTCACGTTATCACGCGCTTTTTATACTTGTTTTACCTATTCAATATTACAACAAATCAGGTACTTTGGATATTTTATACATGTTTTTGTATATCGCTTTGTAGAGATGAAAAAGTTCATTATACTTGCTAATAAAAGTAGAAAATGCTTATAATATGAAACATAATATAAAACGCACGATATATTCGCAATACATTTCTACAAGCTTTCGAATATTTTCGTGAGCAACTATATTATCGTAGATTTCCAAAGTGCGATATACTTGATTCGTTTCGAGAAACTTGTCGTTGCAGAAACGATTTGATTTCAAAGAATCGTGATTGTACGCGTCTTTCGTCCAACTCACCGTTCGCCAACTACGTTTCCGCGGAATATTGGATGCAAATTTTCTGACGCAAAAAGATGTTTGCTCTCGAAAGTTGAGCAACAACGATTCCACGCTCTACGCTCGTCGCTCTCTCGATCGAGGTGGTTCACCGATTCAAGCAGACGCGGATATGATTGTATGCAAATCTGATTTACGTGTTATACATATATACAGGGTGAATTTATCTGCTAATGAAAAGCGTAATGGGCACGGAAACGTGACAGTTAATTAGATTTAATCGATAGGTTACGTACAGTCGTAACAATAGGTGAAATAACGTGGCCATTGAGAGGAAGTCGTGTGCAGTTTCTCGTCTGTCAGCCGTTGCCAGCCGACCACTTCCGCATCCAGTCAGTCGAAACGTCTACTAATCTACTTGGTAATCTCGATTAGCATTTACACGGGCGACTTCAAGCGTCCTATGTCTTTGTGCAACTCTCGTCCCGGTTCACTGAAGCGTTTAAACCTGATCGATCGGCATAAGAAATGGCTACATATACCGGAGTCAACAGCGTGGCATTCTCGCGCTCTTGCCAATTAAGTGGCTGCGCGAGATTCGAGTACGTGTAAGTTCGCGGGTATTTTCTACTCTTCTCGTACAATTCGTCCACAGATTCCTAACTTGTGAGTAACTTGTGACTCTTAAAGGATTCGCGAAGTTTTTTCTAGAAAGTTGCAGAAAGTTTCAGTTGAAGATTTTTAGTACCTTTTTATTTTTGTTTACGATTGATTATGGTTTCATCGATAAAGTAAATTTTTATAAAATATTGATCACTATTTAACTAGCTTGTCGAGGTCACCTAGTTAATTCCTTGGTACGTGCTTTTTGCTCTAGTTTGTTGAAATATTTATGGGTAACGATTGCAAAAATCCCGCAGTGCGCGGACTTCGGCGTGGGCATTTCTTTAAAATAGAAATAATGTTTTATTTCAAATAAATTCACTGCGACGTAGTATAAATGTCTGTATATACTTGATCGTGGCTTGAAATTACAAATTTTTTGGCTTTCGATTATGCATAGTACTTGGAACGTTAGAACTACCTATTTTTTATGTATACCTATATATGTGTATTATATTTAAACGATTATAATTAAAGTATTACGATAATAATAAAGTAGATATATATATGTAATCACGTTTTGGTCTCAGGAAGAGTATTAATTTCGTCGGAAGAATCAGATAATTGTTTCTGATAATTGTAAAATCGATTTAATCTGTTGCCTTTGAATTTTCTTGAGAACTGCTTAAACCATTCAAGTATTCTACGAAACTCGCATTAATCGAAATTAATTTTCACTCTATATCAGTAGAACTATATTTAGAATTTAAAGTAAATATCGTTGCAGGTACAAAATATCTTCTTCAAGTTGAAATCGTAACTTTTACTACCAGTATGATTCACACGACTTGGTGATTTTAAATAACCAGTAAAACGAGTAGTAAAAAAAGAAAATCTGTTATTTTAATGAATTACTAGCGACTACTAGTTCTGATGGTAGTTACTAACGTTAAAGTCAAACACAAACCGTGTCAAAGAAAAACCGTGAAGGTTTTCAGGATTATGTAATATCAGTAATATCTAAATAAAAGGAAAGTACAATATATGGAGGAACATGGCGGAGATTCACAGCTTGAACATTGTAAAAGAGGATCGTGGTTCAATAAACGTTGGAAAACACTTTTTTAACACGATGAATGTTTATGAAATAAATCGAACAATTCCAGGAAACATTAAAACTTTCGAGGTATCGGATAGATCGCGGATTAACTATCTTCTCCAGGTTCTTAGAAAGAGAACCGCCTTCTTGCGATTAAACTTTCACTGTCGTCTGTTTTCCGCATCGTGGCGTCATTGTTTACTGTGTAAAACCGCGCCATGGAAAACACGATCGTTTACCTTACGATAGACAGCGATTCTTTTACGCGCAAAGATAAGAAGATAGGTAACAGAAAGAGAGTAAAAATAGATTGCAGAGGAAAATTTACATGCTATCGAGTTGCGGATTTTACGAGCGCGAAAAGATGGAAGTAGGTCGTTCGACTTTCACGGAAATCGGAGCTTGCAAAATCTTCCGATTCGCGTTGAAGTTGCACGCTGTCAGCTCAAGATCCACCGTCACGCAGATAAGGGCTTGAATATTTCTTTTTTTTTTTCCTTTCCCTACTTTCCATCGAGCACGACTGTTCGAACGGGAACGAGGCAGAAGGATGCAAGAAGATATATTCGTGTGGTAAGCACGCTCTTTGTGGACAAAAGCATGGCATGCCGCAGTGCCGTTGGCGAATGGCCAACACAGAGGAAGAGAGAAAGAGAGAGAGAATACGTCTTTCTGGTTCTCGGTCTCCTCCGATTCCCGAAAATTCGCGGCCACTACTGCATCCAGAAAATGTCTTTCGATATCATTTACGCAGCTAGTAAGATGATCCGAACTGATTCGTTAATCGCTTAGTGCACATGCCTGTGGTATTTCAATTTCGTCAATTATTAAGAGTCATTGGTCTTTATTTAGAAAGAATATTTTTTCCTAATCTAATTCAATTTGAAGATAAAAGATTTGTCAATTAACAAAATGGTTCTCTAAGATTTTAAATTTACAAACATTGGTTTTATCCAATTATTTATGGTTTGCATATTGGCTTTTAAAGATCAATTTAACATTAATATCGACGTAATATTGTAGCTATGATAACTGCCGGACTGCAGATGTTCATGCAATTGTGGGAATATAAATTTCCGACGTGAAATGAAGATCAAACGAAGCAAACGAGTGAAAGAAATTGCTATTTAGGATTCATTTCGCTATTCCTTTTTTTATTTACGTAAAAAGTCACAGTCTCGTAATTACAACGAATAAAATCACTGTAGTCTGATTTATCTACGTCCACCTAATTAAAATATAGTTTGCGTCAAGTATTAGCAAACGTTCAGATATCTTTAAACGATAGTGAGCTGCAACTTTGATCAACATTTTGCAGGAATACAAATCGGAAGAAATATGTCAACTAGAAGGAACGATGATCTTTTTTGATCGTGTTCGCGGAATAAATTTTCTTAGAGTGCGTCACGGATGGAAGTTCGTGGCTGGCAAGAGCCTGAAGAAATCCAGTTGAAAGGAAAATAGAGCAGCGATACGTCAGGAAGGATGCGCTTCATTTTCAACGACGTGCAACAGGTCGCGAGATTTCTTGCCGGATTATGGTTCGAACATACGACAAACTTTTATCTCTGAACCGGCCCCTGTTCGTAACGTTGTACTAGTTTGACGCTCATACGCTTCTACGAAGCGAAAATAAAGTTTCGCTTTTGATGCGCGTTGCCCGAAAATACCTGATTTAATTATACAGAGCGAATTTAGATATAATAAACGCGGACGCCTCTTTTTCGTCGGCTCTTGTTAGTATACGATCCAAGTACCAAAGAGCGATTTGTATCGAGCAGTTTCGATGAGCGTCTATTGCCACTTATTTTTTACTAATTAGTCGCGTACAGTTGGTACGTTAGCTACTGCACGTGTTATATATTAATTAATTGGATACCTCGTGCAATTCGATCAAAAGGTTAACTTTTTTATTTTATTCTGAAAGCTGTGATAGAGAAACGTTTCTTTACTATTAATTCTTCGCTTCTTGTCATAACAAAGACAAAATGCTGTGTTAAATTCAAACTGAAACGAGGAATATATGCGCGTTACTCAAGTTGTCTGTTTAATTGTATTGAATAGTTAACATTTCATAAAATTTATATAAGCTTTTAGAACGTGGCTGGAGACACGTATATTTTAAGACTTTAAGGCTTCGACATTGAGTAAACACACTTAACACATTCATTGCTATTAAAGATATAGCTCTTTACTTCCTTTTATCGAAGATCTCTACAGATTAATTAACATTCGTTCAACTTCATAATTTGTTGTTTCAGGGTCTAGTAGCTGCTTTAAATAAATAAAGCGACGTAATATATTCGATAGAATACGTTAAACATACTTGAAGTCACATGTGTTCGATCGATTAATATTTATCTACTTTTAATTATCGTCTTTTTATTTATATTAAGCAATATTAATTATTCATAAGTATTTATTAATTGCGTATGCTTGACTAAGGTTAAAAGCCAACGTTAGACTAAAGAATTTCCTTTCAATGTATATTCTATGCATTTACAGTAATTTGCAAGTATCCAAATATCTGTGTATAACAATATAGGATAATACATATGTCGGACAGTACGTGAGATAAGATAATGTGACTTCGATAGAGAAAAAATACTTGGAATATTGCGACGTTTTCAAGAGTAACCACGTCGCCGTTGTCGTTGTCAGCATTTCGTGCGAGCAAAATACCGAAAGAGTAAATTTTTAAAATTAGCGATGCTGGCAGGAGAAGAAGAAAGAGGCAGAGAAGCGAAGAGTATCTCTTCGAACGAGGTGAGAACCTTGCTGAGCACTGGTCAGCCTCGAAAATAGACCCCACGATCGGAACTATCACGAGAACTATGCAGAGGCTCGTAATTCTTCTATATTCTCGTAAATCGCGTGAAATTAGGTTTACCTTTATTTTGGTTCAAATCGATCACGGAAATCGAAAATACAACTCGATCATTGCCAATGTTACCGTTCTATTTTAATAGCGGTATAATCTAAGGAAATTACGCGCGATGGTAACATCTGCGATATACAAAGTTCAATTTAATCTAAAATGCGACGAACAGTGGAATTATTTTTGACGAGGTGACTGAACCACTTTCGCGCTTCCGATGACGGTGAATCACAGCGAGACATGTAGATGCGGAGGAGAAACTCTGCTGACCGATCCAAACAGGAAACCTCACAGACGATCAACGCTTCTAAATATCTTGACAGAACGCGTAGGCGTACGGCGTGCCATTTAACTCGACTGGTCCGCGTTTTCGAGATATTTCTCCGTTCCATTTCTCTACTCGAATAAATATTAATCGAGAAGAAAGAAGATAAGAAATGTATAAGAAATGTGAGGATAAGATACACTCACGTTCACAAACATGTATGAGTAAAGTACAAAAACTTGTGTATACCGATTAAGCTTCCAGACGAATTATCTCGAATTAAACGACCTTCGTAAGCTCTCCGCGACTGACTATTTTTTAAACGAACAATTATAATGATACAAGCACAAGAGCAAAGTCTTTTAAGACAAGTAGCTGGTTTTCGTGGTGTTTGGACGAAGCTGCGCGAGATTCTTGTCCCGTTAACTGTTTGCGATCCGAGCAACATTCGTGATATTTTATCTCAACTGATTCGTATCCAGTAAGTTATTTCTCGAAGATATTCACATATATTAAATAATATTAAATGTATTTGTATATTTCTGTAATTAATGTCTACGTCGACATATTTCTGTCAAATTAAATTAGAATTAAGTAAGAATTACAAAAAAGTATATTATTATATAGCGACGAAATAATTCCGGGCAAAAATTCACAGAAACTCGCACAGCAGGGATCATTTTTTTTTTTTTTTTGACATACATTTTAGAGATAGCGTCTCTAAGCAACATACGCTTTAAATCTTGCGCTGGTTTCTTTTGATTCTTGAGACTTTGTAAACCGTACTTATTTCGAAACTCGTAACAAAACTAAACGTGAAACCTGGTTTATTGACAGTAACGGAATATTAAGCAAATTTAAATGCAAAATAAATGTTTACATTTCTTTGTAGTTACTTGTAACTGTTTATTAGTCATGTTTCTAGAATAAAATCTCGTTATACATGTCGAAATCGAGCTTGGCTTAGATTAGATTAAAATCTTTCCGGGAAGGGGTGCAGCACCCTTTACCGCGAGCGCGTTTACTTCATAGCGAAAATCTTGAAGATATATGTCAAGGTCAAAATTGTAGAGACTAAATTTTCTTTTCTAAGAAGATTATTTTTATAATATTTCAAAATCGCCTGTCTCAAGAACCAAAAAAGACTGCCGTGAAATTCAAAGCGTGTGTTACTTAGAAACGTATCCTCTACGATATATGTCAAAAGGAAACTAACTCGCGCTATATAAATTTTTCCCCACTTTTACCCAATTCCGTTAAAAACGAAATTACGCATTTTGATCGATTAAGTAAAAAAGAATTAAGGTTAACGATTTTCAATCTTTTCCATTTCATGACACGGGCAAACTGATTACTAAAATTCTGCGCCACATCGTCACACATATACATATATATATATTATATTTAATTCAAGAGAAGGCATTCGCTTCGGCTGGCTATTATTATTTTTATTTGACAATCTAAGAGAAAAGCGGTCGTCAGTGCTGCTAACCGAATAGTCAAGTATTGCGTGTTCTAAAAACTCGTGCGCCACTAGTTGAAAATCGTGGCGTTAAGGGGTTAAATAGTAGCTCGAAGTCCTAAGCGCGACCTTATCCCACAGCGTTTCCACCTTACGGCCTTAGAGTCGCTCGTAAACGGCAGCACCTATACACGCGTAATTTCTGTCGATATACCAACCGCCGACACAGCCGAGTAAACCTGCGACACACGTATACACGCATCTCTCTTCTCATCTACAGCCAGAGAGCCAGATAGACGGAGAAGTAGCTGGCGTAAGCGCGGACAGGGAGCAGCATGAGAGCGAGCGTGAATCTCTCCTCTCTCATTCTCTCTCGTGCTCTGTATGCTGGTACACGTACAGCCGGTCAGACGTTTTACGGTTCGTCGAATCTTAAGGCGACGACCTCTCCGCGCCGAGGGCAAACGAGCCTACGGATTTTGTAATGATTCCACCTCAACGCCGTTCTTCGAACGGCGTATCTGACTTCCACTGCTCGAGGAAGAAGTGGGTGTACCAGGGTCAAGCCGTGCTTGTGAAGAGATGCGCCGCATCAGTCGTCATGTCACGGAATATTGAAGCGCTTCGGTTGATAACGAGGTGCATTCGATACAAAGTGGCACAGAAATAAACGAAGTGCACGCTGTGGCACGAAAGCCGGGCGTCTGCTTATTTTTAACAACATATATGTAGCATATACATTATACATCATAGCTGTATATAATCGTGACGCGATTAATATCGGTTTTCAAAAACTAAGGTGCAATAACGAAACTGGTACTTGTAATCGTCGAAGCTTATTGAACTATTTTGTTACTTGGCAAAACTTGACGGGTCTTCTAAATATATAGAAAGACTTTAGGTATCGGTACAAGCAGTCAGATTATATTTAAATGGTAAACACATGTAGTAGTACATGTATACAATAAATAGGAAAATATTCTATTGTTGCGTTTTTAATAGGTACTTCAGATTTATAGATAAGTAACTCTATAGAAGACTCTCTAGAATTTTGTGGTCACACGTATGTATATCTATGTGTTGCACGAGAAGAACGAAGGATGGTGACGCGAATAGATTCATTGAAGGCCTTCGATAACTAGACTATGTACGGAAAAGATCCGCATAGCACTGATATCTTTCGTTACCTTACCTTCATTACCTTCGTTACCTTCGTTACCTTTTTATCTACCGGTGAAAAATTCAAAAAGAAAGCAATAGATCCGTATTCTCTTTGTTTTTCGAGAGAAATGGTATTATTTAGATTCCAGGGGAGAAGTCGTAACTTGTCATTCGACAAACAGTTTCCAGAGAACAATAGCATATCGCCGGTCGTAGCCGAGGAAAAATTCAAGCGAGACGACTATTATTGTCTGGCAGTGTCTCGTGTTTAGAACGAGTTCGTAAGGTCCCCCGCGGAGTAAGAAATCTCTTATGCACGTGACTCACGCGGACAAAGAGGTTTCGCGGAAAGTCATTCGGTCGTCATTGAACGCGCCACGATTACGTAGGATTCGCTAAGTTTCGCTAGTCTGCCCTCCTTTTTACTTAAAATCTCTTATCTAGCAGTTTTCAGTTTTCGCACTGGCTCACGGAATGATTCGAACGCTTGTAGAAACTTTTCACGATTATATATTATACGAAACATTTTGAAATTTCGTTTATATGTTGAGCCAGAGTCACGAGCGTTCAGTGTGGTTGAAATGTCTTTTTCTTAACGCGTGAAACGCTTGACGTCAACGCGGAGTCACTCGCCTCCAGGAGCGGCCACGATGAACCGTGAAACCACCATGAGGTATGCAGTCATCCGTATTCAACGTGTTAAATAGCCAAGTCCTGTAGGGATGTCTGAATTGATTATACCGATAAAATTTCAATCGGATCCGAAAACGTATACACCCGCTGGTCTCTTTTATGAAATATGATAATTAACCTAGATTTCAATTATCAAGGGAACGATTAATCGATTACAAGGTTGTATTCATGCAAGATTGAGACGTGATGCGTATGAAAAATTTATTGAAATTATTCGCAAGAGTTACCGGAAGGTAATAAATTCTAGTAATTTAATAAATATTTAATAATTAAATAATTTCTAGTAAATTATCGCTTGTATACTTATGTATGACAATTATATAAACTAATCAAATATTATAATTAAATATTTTTTCGAAAAAGAAGCAAAGATCGAAAAAGAAGCAAAGATGATAAAAAATCATAGAATATCGGTTTCATCGAGCGTTTCAAAATGGTAGATACGAGATTCTAAGGACGGCAGTACTCAAATCGTGTGTGACATCCATAATGTAATCGTGCAATGTAACGAGGGTACTCTTCCCCCTTTTTACATCGGCGACGAGCGGTCTATCTCGTTGGAGAAACAAAGGCGAGACACGTTGAGTGTCGGTGAAAAAAGAAAAAGAAGAAAAGGAAGAAAAAAAGACCGACGAGACGTGCAGATGCTTCGATTGACTGATAATCGTGGAGCACTGGTTACAGAGTTCACCGAGGTGACAGACAATCCTCGTGTTCACTCGGGCCACTCCATTATATACTCATTAAACAAATTACTTATATTCTTCTTCGTTGTCACGTTTTTGCGGAGGATTAATCTCATGAAAGAAAAGGAAAAAAGAATTGTAAAAAAAAGAAAGAAATATATGAGAATGGAAGAAAGCAAGAGACGTTCGAGTTGATGGTATGTGGAAGTGCATTGGCCTCTGCGCGAGAGCATAGAAATACGTAACGTATGAAAAGTATTCATTGCATGGAAAATAGCGTATGCGAAAGCGCAACTGTCGGCGATATTATTCGCACGATGTAACGGAACGAAACTTTCATCGTACAAAAAATTGGCCGAACAACGATGGAGCTTCTTACTCCACGTTATCATTTCTCACTTATCTTAGATAGCTATCTATCATAGGGCCACAGTTATTGTAAGTAAAATCAGTTAGCTTTCATCTATACGTTCGGTCATTTCTAAAAATAAAGTTCAAATGTACTAATCTTCAGATGGTGCGCGTATATGGCATCGTAATAATCTGATTTAGTGCAACTATCGACCATTGTATAATTAATGCATGTTACTGGACGCGTGAGATTTACGTGCGTTTATTCCCGTTAGTCGCGGCATGTTCGCCTAGTCTCATCCCTTCCAACAAGTGACTGGATACGGATGTCCAACAAGCTTTGGACGGTCGTTGACTCTTTGCTAGTCCCTGAAAGGTTGGGGAGCAGGCGGCTACGACCGTTAAGGTCCCGGATGGAAGACGATGCGTCGTGAGTTCGAATCCTCGCCCGGGTGGAAATATTTGCTCAAAAGGATGGATGGAACCAAAAAAAAGTTGCGGGGGAGGCCCCAGTGTTTGTTGCATACCTGCAGTTCCTGGGCCTCCCTCGATCGCTACAGGGAAGAAGAAGGTCATCGTGGAGGTTTTAGTCGATTGGAGTCCGACACTACTGCGTCGCTTCTCTCCTCCCCAGAGGATCCCCCGTGCGGATTTCCTCCACGTAAGAAAAAAAAAAAAAGTCGCTGAAGGGTCACCCGAAGAACCCGTCACAGATGCGCTCCAAGTTGATAAGGTATCTTCGATCGACGGCAATTTTCAGCTCTCGGTAGTACGAAACGTAGCTTTTCAGGAAGAGTCGCAATTATAAAAGCGAGATTCGATATCGACGATCGCGAATTGAAGGAGAAAAAAATGTTCTATTACAAGACGAGAGAGCGGTCTTGCCTGTGACGATAGGTAAAGTCGGCTGTCGAAATTACGATCGCTTGATATTAGAAGACTGGAAATATCGAGTACTTGTAGGAGAGCTGGATTTTCCAGCGAAACGACGCTACACTTTTGATTGCCGATTTCGCGAGTCCTTGGAGCAACGACGCGAGAGTTACAACATGCAGGGTAAGGGACAAAGAGGAAATCGGAGAAAACGAAAGGGGATGGTTGACTGTGGGAGAAAGATTCAGCCGAGAGAAGGGAGAGAACGAGGGAAAAAAACAGGCGAGCCATACGGAAGGGGATGAAAAGAAGCACGCGGAGGATCGATAATTCCTGTATTTACTCACCTCGTATACATTCGGGTGCCAAACTTTCGTCATAAATCGAATGCTGGGTGGACTGTATGGATAATCGGGCGGGAACTTCATGTGAGCCTGGAACAGAAAGAAAACGGGAGCGCAGGACACGCGTTAAGACGATGCTACGTTACAACGGGTCGATAATCGTTTATGTAAATTATCACAAAGGCCCTTGTTCAGGGTTCCGAAAATTATTTACAAGTCATTTGCGAATTGCTCGATGCGTCCAGAAAAAATTGAACGAACGATAGGCGATACACTGATGTGGTTCGAGCTCGAGGGAAACGTAATCGCGCGAGGGATGAATTTACCCGGAAAACACCCAACAACCGAGGGCTCTATAAAATTCGATTTGTTCTACGTATCGAAGGGATACTCTTGTCGACTTGTAACTACTCGCTGAAACGTCACGAAAGCGAATCTATTAGCATCTGTTTGTTTTAATGGCAAATAGCGAATCGTGATCATTTCCTGGAAAGACAAAAACCCACGGGACAAAGGCGATATCGTCGATAATGGACGCGTAATGAATACATAGCTTTGTTTCGATAATAACCGATGGAATAACGACAAGGTATCAACAAATCGATGATCATCCGTGTATCGCAGTGAAACATGGCTGAGAGAAGGGACGCGTTCTTCTCTTTCGTGGCGCGTTCCACGCACTTGCATTGGTATAGAATGAATCCATTTCGTACACAGGGTGTACATAAGGGTCGTCCCCGACTTTGTTGGCGGACTTTCGTCGATGGTTTGCCGACGGGACGCTATATTGATCGCAACCTGGTCATGGCCCAAATATCCACCTCGTCCTCCGGGATAGCGCGTCCTAGAATTAAGTTACTTTCCATCGAGCGTTTGTTTACATTTCCGCGGTAGAATAATTTCTACCATGCTGGATCGTGTATCTAACTAATTACCCAGAGGTTCGAATTTCAAGTCTGGATCGCGATATTTCCTATTCAAAATCGCGCTTGTATCAGGCTAATGATAATTTTAACAACTCTGACGATTTTCAACGACGCAGAATCGTTTGTATTTTTAATTTTGGAGTTTTCAAGCCGAGAGTTTCTTCCTATACTCCAATTCATATAATGATACGTACTTGTGTACAGTACCGCATTATGAGGAGACTTAACGAATCAATTCACAGACGATAGCGCGAGATTCCGAGAAGTTTCTATACGTCGTATATGATCTTGGATAAAGCTACATAAATTTGCAACACTTTAATCTCTAATTTCAATATGTAATCATGATAGTCGGATCCTATTACAGTACTAATGAAATTTCAAAATGTTCCGTAAACGCATAATTAGAAAAGAATTCTACATGCTTCCAAATACTTTTGTAAGTCACTGTACACGTAATGACATTGCGAGTGAAGATAAGGGCAATGATAAGGCACAATTACAAGTTAGTAATTGAATTGGAAATAGTTGCTATAGTACTCTAAGCAGCGTTGATTTTGTTGCACTTTCCAACGTGACATGGGAACATTGATCGTGCTTATCAGTCAGTAATCTCACATGACATCGACGAAAGGTATTCGCGGAATCGAGGACGAGATCGATTATTCATGCAATTACATGACCATTCTTATGTTTCCTGAAACAATGCAAAAATAACAGTACAAAAATCGAGATTTATATCGTTTCGATCGAGAACAAAAAATACGTGATACGATTGGAAAAACAAGCAGAGAAGAAACGATAACTCCGTTCGATTATATCAGACGGAACAAACAAGCATGTGCGTTGAGTTCTTCAATAATGTAGCACTCTTGACACGTGACAGGGACACATTACTTTGACAATAATTTAATATATGACAATAATTAAATAGACAATTTACTGTGAATTTCTATATATTTATGGTAAATTGAAAGATACGAAATTACAATGCATATGATACATAAAAACATATTAAATACTTAAGGACCAATACTCGTTATGATATTAGATTCTCCTATAATACTAGAATCTACTCTTTTTATTATTTTCATCCCATCAAAATTTTGCATCATGTCGCGATATTATTTTTTTACAGTATTACAAAATTATTTTATCCAAAAAATAAAGGAACCTCTGAACTTTTCAGCAGGACAACAGCTGAATTTAAATGATTATTATAGTCCACAAACTAGAACCCAAAGATTATAATCAAATGATGATTGATGTCAGTGCTTGGAACGACAAGGATTAAGTAAGAAGGGTTTAGAAAATAAGAATTCGATTGCGTAAAAGATATCTGAGAACAGAGCAAGCTGAAAGATGGTCCATTTTCCGTTGTCGCGATATTTCAAAGGGTCGTTTACTCGTCGCTTTTCCGCCCGTCGAGTCGACTGTATCGCGTGACCTATAAATTTTCTCGACCTATTTCTACGATAAGCACTTGACGGTCACCCCTTAGATGGCACTGCACGACATGGCTACCATCACTCCTTGAAAACTTCGCGCCGATTCAGAAGGATCAAGAAGTGACCCAAATCAGGAAGACAGGCATCGTGTTCCCTTGAAGAGGTACTTCGATCAACGAGGTCACTTAACATTGTTTATCGAAGGAATTTTTTTACTCGAACTATATTATAATTTATAATATTCCAATAAACGAAGGTCGTAGATAAAATGAAAAACATAATAAATCATACTCTTAAATGGAAGGACATTCTAAAAATTCCACATCAAAGTTATCTTTCCATTTAATTTTCAGATTAAATATCAGCCTGTTTTCCTCCTGAACTCCTAATTATGCAGATTAATATTGATTAAACTGAGCTAAACTAATATTACTCGTTCCTTATTAAAAAAATTCAATTATTCTATATCAAGACTAATATGAAACATTTTTCATTTTTTACAGAGCAGTAGTTTCAAAATTCAATATGTTGTCAATTAATTTTATGCTAGCAATTGTAAGATAAACAATCATATTGTTCCCAGCACATTGTATTCCGTTGTTTCTCAATACGAGAAACTTTAGTTGTCATCGTGCCAAATGTGCAATAACTTTTTCAGCTGACGATAGTATTCGAATAGAAGAAAGAAAGGATCGTGGGTCCGTGGTATTACCGAACACATATCACACGTGCCGCAGGTGAGAAGAGGAAATGAGTAGCAACAGGGGATCTGACGTTACATCGTGTTGAAATCCTTGCTTGGTTTCGTCGTCAAACGGAAGAAAGAACAGATGGTCTGTATGTGTATTGCTACGTAACTTCATGATTTAATTCGTTACAATTCTCTTGCGATATAACTACAGATACACTCATATAAATTACGTAATGCTCAATGTTTTGTTTAAAAACGTTAAAATGTATTGCACAGAAATCAGATGGGCAAGTGCCTCGATTGTTCTCCGCTTTCCAATCGAGAATTAGTCAAATACGTCTACTTCACAAACTTCCAAATTTAACTTTCTCAAAAACGAAACTTCCAACGCAGTTTCGTTATTCTTGCTTCTCGTCTTATTTTGTGCTGTAGAATCTCCCAAGCTTCGCTTGTGCCACGCATTTACGAGCTGTAACTCGAGAACGGGAAAATTAAGCGAACGATATGGAAGAATTGACGCGTCGGGTGATTCTGACAGTGTTTAAGGTTGCTGGCGAGAGTTGCATATCGATTTGTCTAACAACAGTTTCACGTTGCCCATCTCTCACTGTTCTGAGGTGAAAGAATTAAATGGGCCAAAATCAGCGGGAGTGGGGCCGCCAATAGTAGAAAATAAAACTGGCAACACAAACGTATACACCGAGAAGACCCATTTACCGGGTTTCGCGGTGACCTGTTTGCGAGATACGACGGTTTTCCTCGGGGAGAAAAATCTGGCTTGTTCATCTCAGTCGGAATGGGACTGGGTGAAAGTCGCTCAGGTGATTCGAGGGATGCCGGCCAAAGATAGACACAAGACAATGCTCGATGGCGTTTTATGTAACGTGGCAACACGCGTTACGGCTCGACTTCACTGGGTCGATCCGTAAATCCTTGAAAAAGAAGTGACGGTTTAACGTAAATCGTGAATTATTATTTCCGTTCGGTAAATGGAATTGTCCATGGCGATTGGCGACTGCGCGTAATTGTTCGGACTCAGCTACGATCAGAATTTAATTCGTCGAACGAATCTGCGCTCCGCTATGTATTTACGCACATTCCCTGTCGATTAACTCGAGAGCGCAAGAAGAGCTCGATTCGATCGGAGAAGCTCGAGGAGAGCTGCATTTCTACGTGAAATACCTTGAGCTACACCGAAGCAATAATTGCGAACGCGTTAAAATATCAAGTCGAGACAAGATTTTTGTAACAGGAACGTTCCCGATTTATATATATATATATATATATATATATTACATATTATTGGAATGTAACGTAAATTCATCCTCCTTTTGTTATATATTACATATATTGTAATACGTATTTTGTATATAAATAACTAACAGTCTATTAAGTATTATAATGATAAATGCAACTATTATACAATTTTAATAATTCAAACAATGCAGTCAACTGAAACCAACGATTTACTTACAACTAGATCTTTTTCGCATGTCAATCAGACTGCATTAACGACTTCACACACATGGCACACATTCTTGCCACGTGCAGCCAAATTTCTACGAGCACTACGTATCTCAGTCTAGTACATGTATATTTTCCCAGTTAATCCGCGCTTGTTCAATACCTTAAAATAAACTTTCATTCATTTCACTAATACTTCAAACGAATCTTTTATACGATTTCTTTATGACACATTCACTCAAAATCAATATTATATACTGTGGCTCGCAGAAATATTTGGACACTAATAGAAATTTTTAAGGAATATATTATGTATGTTATATAAAATATTCTGAAACTTTATTAGCCCTGTAATGAGATACGACTATTATGATTACCTTGGTAAAGTGTCAAACGAATCTGAAAATGTATATGGAAGTTACAAGATATTTAACTTCCGAATATATATTTAATTAAAAATTAGTATGTAAATTAGAAAACATAGACCACAATATTCAAGATTTATTAATACATATTTAATGAGATGATCTTTACCACTAAGGACATGTTTGAGGCCACCAATTAGATTAACCTTTTACTAAATATATATTTACAATAAACTTCCCATAATTTCTATATACATTGCCGTTCAAAATTCTTAGATCATTTATTTTTAACAATGTTTTAATATTTGATGAAAATTATGAATTTCTTAATAACGTTATTCATAGATCAGCATCACATACTTTCTTTAGCGTATAAAATACTAAGTCGAATAATATCTTTCAGCTGTTCATTAATTTTCCTTCAGTATCGGAACAAATATAAACTCACCAAGACTTTTGAGCCAAGATATACATTTTAAAATTGATCCTAAATTCCCCCAATATAATCACACTAGTCATGTTTCATTACACTGCTAATGGAAGTACAAAAGTGTTCGTATACATATTTATATTTTGCAAATTATATATTCATAAAAATTATCTATGATATGTGTCTGAATACCTTCGTCAGACACTGTTCGTGTATCGGATAAACCGCGATAACCAGGCAGCAACAAAGAACGTGTTACCGTGATAATAACGTGTAACGATACTGTTTACGACAGAGGCGCGTTACGATTATAAAGCGCGGGGTTAGAATCTTGTGGAACAGGATTTGCGGCACCCACGTAGATGCTGATCACGTGTACGGTACGATACGATTCGCAAATAACGGTGTGTTGTCAGGCCTGTGCTCGTTGCGACCAGTTACATTGTGGGAAGATAGGTAACGCGAGCGTTACGTGAATAAGCGTTCGTAAATTCATAACGAAGCGGAGAGTGGTTTAGAAAGCGGACGCGAACTGTACAAAAAACCGTATAACCGTGCAGCAACGGTAGAATTCGTTTTCTGCTCGCTAGAGACTAGATTGAAAGCGCAGAATGATATCGCAACTATTTGTAGCAGCAGCAAAAAAAGAGAGAAAGAACAAACCAGAAATTGGAGATTGTATTATTTGTATACAGTATATTAATGTATACTATAGCATATAATACAGTTCTCCAAATTGAATCTAAATTATATTGCATACGCGTACCGCATAATACATATATCGAGAACGGTAGTTGGAAAACATTTGTATAATAAGAACAATGATACTGTGTCTCGAGGTGTATTATCAATCACGGGTTACATTACACGTGGAAAAATCCAATAGGAAAAACACTATAGGAAGAGAAAATGAGCGTGGAACGCAATCGATCCGGCCGTATTGAGTAATCTTTAATTTTCAGGATTACTCAACGCTGCTTGAAAGTCGCCTTCTGACTTGTGCATGAAAACATTCATCGAATTGTAACGCGGATAGGAAAGACGAGCAAAACAGCGATAACCACTGCAACGCATATTATTATTGGGGAAATCAACGATCGGTCGCGGCAAAACTACTCACTCATGTTGTTACTTTTCTGGTCAAGGTAATCGTAATGTTTCATCGTGTCATCATCGAGCAACCTTCACGTAGGAACGCTGATAGATGTTCATGTTTTTCAAATATATAAATTGTTAAATTTAACGAAAACCGATTTATCATAAAAACAGTATTTTTAAACATACAAAGACCAGACAAAAGGGAAATGAAAAAGTGTTACAAAATTACCAAAGCAAAATTTACATTACATATAGAAAATGTATAACCATATTTGGCAATTGGAACAATCAAAATAATGTTTTCTGATGAAAAGATAAATATGTTTAAAGCTCTATTGAAAGAGAAAGCAGAAACATAACCCCAACAAAATGAAAAGTATGCCCGACTGTAGTGTTTACATGTAAAAATGATAAAAAGAATGGAATTTTTATCTCGGCCGAGTTTCCAAAGCGAACAAAGGCTACGAATTATTCTAATAATTACCTTGAAATATCCTCCTTGGTAAAGCGTATCCGGGGGCCCGAAGATAGCTACTTCCCACTCAAACATGTTGTCCTCGTTAACGAGTTTCACGCGGAATCCCTCGACGGGTTCCTCTTGAAGACTTTTATATTCGAGGGCAAGTGCCCTTAGAGCGCTGCTCGTTGTTTGTGCCATATTTTTCTTCTGGAAGTAAAGTCTGCAGCCTGTTCCAGGAAGCGGAACGTCCTAAACCTCCTGAAGTGGTAGCACAGAACACTACAGTCGGACGGACGCCTTTGCGAACACTGCTCCTCGACAGAATCAATTTCCAGCGGGTTTACCAGACAGTGTGCAGCCGTTACTACGATTTCCTTTGTTGCTCCTCGACGCGTCGTGGTTTTTCACTCGCGGCAGGACGTTTTCTATGATTATAATACGATTTTGCACATCAAATAAACAAAGAAATATGATCGGACCAACAAACTGCGAAGTGCCCCTCCAGTCAACAATATACTATTCCCGATGCACGCACCTTTAACAAAACAGCTGACGTACCTTCTGCGTCAGCGTTGCTTTCTGCGCAAGCGTACGATGATATTCCCTATTTTTCTTCCGCGTGTCGTCGACGATTCTCAAATAAAAATATATCCAAAATACACCAATCGTTATATTTGAACTGATAGAAAAAATTTCTTATTTTAATTGGCGATTAAAAACTTGGAGCAATTTAATAAATTTCTAGACTTCCTGTTTCCTGATTGGAAAGTACGTCTCCAATCACGTGACGCGTAAAGAAGCGATATATGTACATAGGCAACTTATACATACTTATTTGTCGCTCAAATCCTTCGTGCTAAAGGCAGTGCTGACTATATATTTTTGTATTCCTAGTAACAGCAAGGACCAATCAGAGAGAACCATCGTGTGACGTATTCTCATTGGTTAACGTTGGACAAGAATACAAAAATCCAGTGTATATGAGATCTATATACTATATGCTATATGACTAATGCATATGTGAATAGTCAAATCACCTATTTGAATTTAATTGAAAAATACAATACACATTACATAGCATAAGAAAGATAAAGACATATCTATGAATTGTTAATATTGAAATAAGAATAAATATGAAAACACATTTCAATAGATATTGTTATCGTTTTTCACTCGTGTTAATTTTGTAAAATCATCATGAAAGACATGTTGATACATGATGACATTAGCTCTTTTTTTTATACGCATCCCCACTTTGCACATACATTTTAACATGTTATGCCAATACATTGGATAGTCTCATCAGACTTCCTTGTACGTAGCAAACGTTCCAACGCAATTCGCAAGACACGATTTATGCAACGTACTTTATCGAACTAATCTGCAAGGAATATATAATATACAACGTTCATAATGTCTACTTTAAATACAAATCTTGTAGACCCCGAACTTTTCAAAATTTTTGCATTTTGGGGAAGTATACTTGCTTTAAAATTACTCGCGATGGCACCATTAACGGCACGCTACAGATTTAAAAATTTGGTACGTATACATTTCATTAATTTGCAATACAAAATTATCGTATTTTTATCGTAATTTTAGTATTTATATCGTATGCGAAAACAAAAAATATAATTTTTATATCTATTCCAGGTATTTGCAAATATCGAGGATACAAAAACGTTAAAAGGATCAAAAGTTAATACCAACGATCCCGAAGTAGAACGCGTACGCAGAGCACATTTAAATGATTTGGAAAATATTCTTATATGGTATATTGTTACATTCGCTTGGTTAACCACAGGACCTTCTATATGGTTAGCTTCAATGTTAATTAGAGCTTTTGTAATTGCTAGATTTGTTCACACAGTGGTATATGCTATTTTCTCAAAACAACCTCATAGAGCACTAGCCTTTTTTGTAGGTTTTGCCACTACTGCATATCAAGCAATTAGTACTCTGTTGTATTATTTGTAATTTTAATGTTAAGATTTCATCTTTGTGTTTATATATTCTTTATTGTTTATTAATGTTGTAATTATTGGTAAAATATATCAAGAAATTCTATTGATTAAATGCTATAGTTATTGGTAAAATATATCAAGAAATTTTATTGATTAGATTATTTAATACTTTATCCATATCAAAAGAACCTATCTATTTCCTTCATTTTTTATTGTCACTCTAACTTCAAAATAAATTGCAGATAATTAATATCATACATATCATAATGAAAAAAACTTTCATTTCATAGAATGATAATATATAATGCTTAATACTTTTGTAACATAGTTTGTCATTTTTTATTTATGAAACAGAATTATATTTTATGTATAATGCATTGTTACAACAAATCTTATTAATATAGATGTTACTCAATGGAAATATTTGACAAGTTAAAAAGGACATACTATCTAATTCTACAATATGTTCAGCTTGTTGAATATTTAGAAAAGATTTGTCTAATTTATTAAATGAAAGTAATATGATTAAATGGCATGGTTATCTTTAGAGTGTACCCTAAATGCACTGAATCTTTTATTTCTGGCTTGGATACATATTCTTGGAGCAGAGAAATATTCTTTAGAAATATAGGACATATAGTATTTGAACACAGATTCTCTTAAGAACATTATAATTTCAGGAGGTTAAATAGGTATGTTGATTTGTTCATGAATGTGTTATGATAAAGTATAGAAGGGAAAAGTAAAACAAATATAATTATAATTTAATATACCGTGATCTTATTGATTTGTCTTTACAAGCAGAACAAAAGAACAGTGACTTTTGTAAGTTCCAATAATTATATCCCATCATTAGGAAACTATATCTTTTATTCTATATTATGATATAGCATTATATTGCAAATTGAACATATGAACAAATGATAACACATGAAGTACTTAATATTATAAGTATAATATTCATAATCATTTATGAAATTGCTCAAACTCAGTTTGAATCAGCTCGAAGTCAACTCAAAAACTAAAAAATGTAATGTAAAAGTTAGTCAATATACAAAGCATAGATGAATATAATAAAAATATAAATATTAGTTTAATATAAAGTTACTTATAGTGAATGATGATGAATCGATGATGTAAGTATTTAGTTATGTAGAAAATTTAGATAAGGAAGAATCAAATGCTAATGTTAATTTATTCCTTCTGCTTACCCATTTATAATATTTATATATGTAATGTATGCAATATGTAAATTTAAAAGTCATAGAGATTCCACAGATCAAGATCAAATGTCGGATATTACTATGTTCCGTAAAGGAATCAGGAATCGTGTTAGTAATACCTCCCTATATATGTAAATATCAGCAACTTTATTATAATTATTTCTTTCATTTTTATATTATAAATAAGCTATTCTATCAAATTCATTCCAAATTATGTCTACTTACTATTAAAAGAAAACAATCATATTTCTACTTGTGATAAAACAGACATATTGCACAAAATTCAAAAAGAACAATTTTTATATTTTTTAATAGTATTGGTTCGAAAATTTAAAAGTTCATATTCTCTATTTTACTTTTTTCACAGGTTAAGTACATATATTTTTAATATAAACGTACGGAAATGGATATAAAATTAAAGAATGTGATAATTTTTTCATTTATTAAATTGTAAAAATGATCAAGACACACTTACCATGTTCCGTTTTTATTGATTATATTTTATCAAAAATCATTTCTGGTCCGTATATTGCCGCGTTTATAATCTACGTAATAGAAACGATATGCGCATGGGCAAAGATTGTTATGCGCGGTCGTCATGACGACGTTGTCTCGACGGCAATGGGCGCGGGAACGTCAGACGTCGCGATGTATCTGTGAGGTGCGAACCGCCGTCGGTGCAACGGCGTCCCGCCGTTACCGAATGTGTGCCAAACGTTCGTTCGGTTTCGTCGGAAAACAATGCGTTATCTCATTCCATACCTCCAGACGATTAGCGCCACGACACCTCAACTGGACAGTGATCGAGGAACCACTGTCATCTTCCCTCAAGACGATGATCGATATGTTGTGTAAAAACGCTACTAGGAAAATATAACTGAAAGGTGAGTGTTAATTTAACTTTTCAAACTTATCGAAATTTTCTTATCAATATTTATCAATATTCTTATAATATTTTTAATAAAAATTCATTGAAAAAGTCATTTGAAAGTGGAAGAAAAGATGAAAAATTATGAAGTATCGTTTGAAAAGTTATATCGTTTATATTGGTTGCATTTGAATACACGATACTTTAGATTCGTGAATAGCTTTTTATCTTAGAACATTTCAACTGTTTAACTCGTATGCAAAATAGACGAAAGATCGTACGTTAAGCGAAGAACGTAAAGTAAATTCTTTTCTCCCTTTGATCCGATGTAATACAGATGCCTTTGTGCATGGTACATGAAATCGGACGTGGGTCGTCTTTGATCTGTCTTCCAGAAAGCGCAATTTCTACAGTCTTCTAGTTCCTTGAAATTTTATTCGTACAAAACTAGAAAATATCTTTACTTACATAATTACTCGTTCGAGCGTAATGAAAAATTACTATTTAACATTTGAAGTTTAAATTTTGCACTGAGAGGTTATAAGACTTACACAACGCTAATGATGCTACCATACACCCGACAGCGGTGTAATAACGGTTGCCGCTTTACAGGGGCTCTACACATGATCCGATTTCCTCATATATAAGAGTAGCATTTCCTTTGAAGACCTTAACGTGCACGGAAGTATTGATCAATTAACGCAATTAATTATTCTTCAAAAAAAAAAAAAAAAAAAAAAAGAAAAAAGAAAAAGCAAGTTTCTGCGAAAGCAGAAACGGAGTCATTCATATTTAAACGATAATCTATCGTGCTTATACATATATCCTCTATTACATCGTGCTTCGAATATAAGGGTGCATTCATGCGACAATTGTGATCGATTTTCATCGCATTTACTTCTACCATTCGCATTCCGAGCCTATGTAGATCGTGATATGGTCTGTTCTTTCAGTACCGCGTTCATGTACTTTCTATTGTTTCATCAATACTCTCTCTCTGGTAACCGCATCTGCAACGCTAGAGAGATATACAAGTATATGTGTATCCGTCCGCGTGGATGCGTCCTTGTATAAGCACGATCCCCGTTGTTTCGTTGATCTCGATAAAACTCTATGCGAAGAAGATAGAGCTCGCGTGTGAGGGCACTCGAGCAATATGTAGGCTAGCAGGCCGATTCTTTGCAATGGTTTTCCGAAAAATGTTAATATTAGCGAGCGGTTAATATGATTATCCGTTTAAGTATGCACGGTACGCGGCTGATTACAAAGCGGTGGCGTATTGACCCCATAGTTTCTGTTCCCGAGATAAGGGGTCCCTTACGTGCGTGCTAATGCCGCCTGTGGTCTGCTTCGCGCGCGATTATCGCTAGCTCCCGACTATTTTCCGTATCATATGGTCTCATCTTATACGTGAACCATCGAACGAAATTACATCGCAACGGCTGTCATGTACCAATTCATCCCTGACCATGATTCAATTCGTCGCAAAATTAATATCAAGATCGTAATTACATTTCTATTGATATCAACACCGTCGCAGGTGACTGTCACCTTTTGTGACAACGAAATCTGCCTTGATACATATTTCTGCAGCACAAAGGTGTATGATTAATCAACGTCATGCACACTTTTCGATCAATTATGGTACCGTGTTTACTATTTGCTTCTCACCGTGTTTGCATCAAGTGTCCTAATTCTGGGTTCCCTTTTCACTCGGCATGACAATGACGCTTTGAATTGGGTCTGGGCAGTCTGGTTTCTCAAGTACACGAAAAAGATGATTAATTGCGTCGCGTCGCGCGTATATGGTGCGATCTTACTTGTAAATGTAGATTGACAACCACTGTATAAGTCTGTAATTTAGTGTCATGGTCGTATACGAAGAAACGCGATCTGTCTTCTACTTACGTACGCGTACGGCTGGCTACGTACTCGTATCTCCGTGGTTCTTACCAACACTCTCGAATATTTATCGCGGTATTAAGAATTGTCCGCGAAGAGACTTTACCCTTGCCATGAGTAAACCGAACGAAACAGTCCATGACATCATATGCATTCTGTATATGCATTCGTATCATCCCCCTACCATCTCATTCGAGACGAGATGTGAAATTGGTATGTCCGCTTATGGGCTGTTTGCCGCGAACGCAACGAGAGACGACGCCTCTTCTTGCCCTTTTATTCGTTATGCTTCCGATGTCGCGGGACCATCAGCTTCCTTTAACGTAAATCAATGCGATACATGGATGTGTCCTCGTTTCGTGCATCCTTATTCATTATCGTGGGATTAAAACGATCAATGTGTTCGAGCGTACTCATTTTTATGGTCGGTTCGCTGATGAAATTACCATCAAATTTTTCATTATACGCTCGGAAACTGCTAGTTAAACCGCTTCACGATCTTTTCATTCGGTATAATGTAATTTCGTTTGGCTTCGTTGATCACGTTATTACACGTTCTTTACGCTGCACTTTATTATTTATATCGAAACACTGTTCCCTATCATGTAATCGTCACTTCGATAAAACTGATCCTTTCAGAATAACCTGCTCTGTAGCTTTTAAAGGGCCTGTCGTGCAATATGTTTTTTCATAACTTAACTAAAATTTGACATTGTCGATAATTTCACCGAGAATACGAAATTTACTGAAAATTAAATATGAGAAAGTATCGCGTGCGGGCATAGAATTTATACAACAATATACGGCAATAGCTTTGGTGACTTCATGAGAGTGACGTATTTTACGTATTCAACGGTAACCATGCGTGACCGTGCATTCGTTTCGCTTTGTGCGATACCCATGAGAACAGGGTCAAAGTGCGTTATAAGAATAATGTTCCGGTCAAGAACTTTTGAATTGTTGCGTTATTAGAAACTATAATTATTTTCCGGAAAATATCCATTGTCCATTGAATTAGGACTACGCATAGAAATACCATTTTTGTAATGGTAATGCCATACAAAGCACACGAGAAACTAGTATTAGACGTTGTAGTTATCTAAAAATTCAACGTGCCAATACATTCTCAATCCATAGACTCGTGGCTATCATCTGAACTAGAATAATACAAAGATATCGAGGAATAAAAGGACTAGCAAAGAAGATTAGGGTTCTCTTGTCCGTGAAAACCGAATTTTGCGAATATTTGCAAAATCCTAATTCGAACGATGCAGCAACATCTACTGAGCAGGTATGCTTCACAAATTTGAAGTGTATTAATCTTTTGGACGCTAGGAAGATCTCTTAAAGCAGATAGAAACGAGTTTTTTATTCGGGAAAAATTCGAAAGAGGTATTTTAATTATCCACGAATGCGTTATTTTCCCAGGGAGGGCCGATACGTCGAGATCTTGAGGACGATAGAATGGCGCGCAGGGGTCGTTGTAGAGTACATCGCTTCGTCTTAGAAGCGGAATTACAAAAGTTTCCCTTTTAACGTTAATTAATAAGAGAACGCGCTGTACCGTGCTTCATTATAGCGCTATCCATTATAAAAGGAGCCAGCCGGGGCCGTCTTTCAAGTTGGGCAAGCTTTCGATTCTCTCGAGAGGGACGTGGAAAAGGATAGCCTGATTTACGCGAGGCGGTTGACTTTTTCTTCATATATACTTAACCCTGTTAACCATAAAGATCGACGGACGTCCGTGAGAAACGATCGATCTCGATCCATTACATGTAACATTGCGATACACAAGCAACTGGAAAGCGTTTCTGATCAAGGCGTCGCGGCATAACCGCGCCTTGGAATTCGATCGCGTCCTTCTTCTTAAGTAAATACGAATGGATCACGAGTGGATGCGAATTTACAAATAAATAGACCCCTTCGTTTTTACAAAGTTTCACCTCGCTACCATATCAAGTATACTCATTCTTAACTCTTACGACCCAATTTTTTTTCTATTCAGTTCTTACTCCTGTTTCTTTGAGAAACTGACAACGCTAAATTAGGGATGCTCGTAGGATAATTTTTGATATTTGTCTAATGATTTGAACAATTAGGACACGCGAGTTTAATAAATGCGTAGGTACTCTTATGCACAAATGATAATTTATAACAGCATATGTGATAACTAAAATTAATTGTTATTAACGTTTTTTAATAACTATTTTAGATTTATAGCTTGCTGGTTTTATAAAGGTACAGTATAAGTGTTATTTCTAATTACTAATTACCAATTCGTCACTAATTTGTACGTTCTATCGAAATTCACATACCATTACGAGTCGACCATAGTGTCCAAACGCTTACAGCTTAATTATCACGGTCACTCAATTTCCATCGATATTAAAATGGAAAGAAACGACAACTATCATGCGTGAATAGCAAATGAGCAACGATTCAGAGAAATGACTCATAGTTCGATAGAAGTTCCAGGAATTCTCGTTTAGTCTGCCACTTCGAAGATGAAGACGAAGAATGCACGTATTGGAACAACGTATACGTAAACGTAAACGTTTGTTCAATGGTGTTTCTATTCCGAACGTGGTAGTTCCTATGTAGTATACTTGTCGGTCTCCGGATGACGCGGTCGACCGGTTACTGGTTCGCCTACGGATTTCAACGCATTCACCAAATACGGAGCATCGAAGTTGGTTTCGCGTAGCAGCGCTTGCACGGTTCCTACCCACGCCATGACCTGACGACACTTTTTACGGGAAACGCGTCGGGACGGGCGTGGTACTTTCGCTCCATAACCGAAATCGATCGTCGAGATCGAGATCAATCGTATGCACTTTGCGTCCTCGATTTTTTTCAGTGGCCCTATACCGGTCAGAAATCGATGATGGATTCGCGGGACGACCGCAAAATATTTCCTTATTAGGAATTACGACTTTTCTCCGAACCAGCCGTGTGTCATCCCATTGTTTGATCCGTTAAGGATCATGCGATGAAATAATTTGTGAAAGTTGCGAGAACGTATGAATGATATTGTAAAAGGTAAATAGAATAACGTATTGTTTTATCCGGATAAAAAGCGTGTTAAAATAATAGTAGGTTGTTTGAGAAAATCGTAGTGAAAGTTAAGACACATTTTTAACAAGAATTAGATATTTGCTATTTATAATGATTTCACGAAATTTCTCAAGAGAAATTTCGCCCTTGTCGGTAATGAATCCCTTCAAACAGCTCCTTTAGGCTTCGAGAATAATATCTCGTTTCTTGCCTACGTCTTTCGAAACAGTTTTGTAAAACTCGCAATAGATAATAACGAAACTATAGTATTATTTGACGAATGAATAAAATATGTACATGGAACGCGTATAATCGTAATGTTAAGGTTCGAAATTGTATTATATAATTTAAATGAATTGAAATCAATTTCGTAATCGAATATGGCATTGGTGCAACGTTGGTGTTTAATGGGTTAAACAACTTGTAAAAATAGTTCTAATTCTTTGATCGATGTAAAATTGCTGTTTTCGCTAATACCTCGGCGTGTTGCGTACAGGTGCATATTAAATATGCATCCGAGCGAAAAGTCGAAGGAAAAGCGTTAAAGGTCATCAGACTAAAGAAAGAGCGTACTTCCTCTGTATCGTATGCGATACTACCTACGTAATGATTCAACGTCGATTTAGTGATCCTATCGGAGTAAAATATCGCGTGTCTCGGATTCGAAGGTCGTTAGATCGCGATCGATGCGACATCAAAGTTACGCGAACATCTATCCTTTCGACGTTCCTGCTTAACGTCGCACTTCCTGTTGCATCATAGGGTTATTTATTTTAACCAAGGACAAACAGATTCTTACTCGGTTTGTGTAATACTTAATAACAAATGAGGCAATGATGTCGCGTTTAAAGAAAGCTCATCGACGATGTAACGTCACTCTGAGGTACGTGGAAATTGTCTTTATGCAAGAGCGTTATTTATCCATTAACGGATAGTATGAAAAGACTTTAGCGTGCAAGAAGTTAGAGTTGGTCATAGTTGAAATCGTCATGGGAAGATAAAACAAAAAATATTAGGTTGTCTGAAAAGTTTCTTTCGTTTTATAAGAAAACAATAGACGCACAACGTTTCTGGTTTTATATTAGTTTATTGAATTATGCACGAACATATCTATCATCACATTATAAAATGAAAGAAACTTTTCGGACAACCTAATAGATTCCGGTAACCAATGTTTCTAAATATTTCGAAACGATTAAAATAAGATATGAAATAAGATCGGTTAAAAAATGTTGAATAACGCGTAAATAATATTATAAAATAAAAGACTCGCTTTTATCGTATTTCTATTATAACGTGATACTTTCTAAGCTTTAAATATTATGATTCACAAGCTAAACATATAAATTTCAATCGTGTGACGATCAGAATGTTTATGAATTGAACTAACAAAACGGAATTCTTCAAATAGCAGAGTACAGCGTCTTAAAACATTTATGCTAGTTAATAAATGATAAATTACAGGGAGTCAACGAGTTGGGGACGTTCAAAGGATAGTTTAGAGATTTCGGAGCTGGCGGAAACGCGCCATTGACATTGGCGATAAGTCTCCCAGGGCAGGCCAATTCCGTGCGATAAATTTCAGTGTTACCGCACCTCCATTTGTACCACGGGGCAATCTAACAATAATTCCTTCAACTCTGCTAGCTCGTTAACGACATCGTCAGCGGTGCAATCAGCCACTATATCTGCGATAGTGCACGCGAAAATAATGGCCATTGCTGAGCCAGACCGACACCTCCAAGGGGAACGCCGCGATCGCGGCTCTCCACGGCCTACGTCATCGCCTGGTTTACATCGAGACATCACGAAGGACCGGTTTCTCCGAGCTCTATCCCCTTCTGCTCTGCCTCTCCTCCAGACACGTTCATTTCGTATTCGTGTTTATTCGCGACCGATCTTATTTCTTCAGAAAACGAACATATCGTATCGCGAACGATGATAATGTACGTAATTTCTCTTTCTTCGCTATCATCGTACGTAATTGTATCGCTGAGTTCTGAAAGTTCGAAGCTCGTTGACGAGGCGGTTTATCGAGAGAAACGTGTGCATCCAGATCGAATGGAGATGTAAGCGTGGACGACATATTTGTCCGTTTCTTAATTATGGGTTATGGAAGTGTAATTAAATTTCACTTAGAGGGAAAGCTCGTTATCGTCGTGACATGAATGCGTTGAAGCGGTTAGAGAGCTTTAGAAAATGTAATTAGATAGTTACGTAGAGTTCGTAAGAATTAGAACACCTGCTGCTTTCATACGAAACGCGATGATTAGTATAAGGTATTATGGATGAATGAACGAACCTTGCGTTCATGCAAGCTTCAGTCCTAATATACGCTATCGCGTATGAGCACCTGGATACTTTGGTCGATTTGTAGGAACACAAATCGACCAAACGTTATATTAATGACAAACTAATAGCTACAAGTAATACGGATCTCCTTAATAGAATCAACAAATAATAGGTTTTAATTATATGCTTAATCACTGACAAACTGTACAGTATAATTCGATATGCAATTCGTCCGTATCTATTGGTATCATAGAGATATTTTAAATATTACTACTATACTTAAACAAACGATCATAGTCTTTTCTTATCTGATTTGTATCTTAGAAACTAAGTAGTCCAGGGGATACAGAACCTACAGCCGCAGCGTATAGCTCGCGTAATCTTTATACGAGTACAAATTTTTATCTTCAACAACGGGCCTATTCAAAGTCGTAATCGCTATATGCTTATAAATAAGAACATCGTCGTCTCTTTCTCCTTGTCTGTGACACGTTGCTCGAAAGAACGGCTACAGATTTCCGTGTGTACCGAATCGTAGTGGAAGAGGCGAACGTGTTCCGGCGAACACGCTCGGCAACGCGAGGGGGCGAAAATTGCATTTGTACCTGTAACGCGACGCGCGTACGTGGTATCGTCGTCGACGTAATCTCTTACGATGGAAAGCGAAAAGAGTAAATGTCGGCTACGCTTCGGTTGCAATATCTTTCGCCGTGAAAGAAGCTGAAGCCGTACACGCGCAGCCACACACGTGAATAAAGTCGCGTCCAAAGAGAGTTTTGTTCCTGTACGTGTTTCGCCTAATGCGCCACGTCAGCCTCCGAATGAAAGAGAAAACCGTACGTGCTTTTACAGCGAGCGAACGCGACGCGTAAAAATAGAGGGTGTGCGTTTACGGGCTTTATTCGCCGCGAACGAAACAGAGCGGCTGTTTTGGTCGACGGGCCTCCATAAAATTGTTGTAAGACGGTCCAACGCTGGTAAATATCGTACGTACGTGTACAGACTATGGAATTTAGCGATCGGAACGCGAAGACGTTCCGTATTTATCATCCTATATGAAAAAAATCCACAGAAAAGCTTTGGCCACCTAGAGCTGTCGTTACACAATAACGATGAACTTGTAGTATGAACGAATCGACAAATGCATCGGTGCGCGTATTTGTGGCGCTAGGTAAGTATGCGTATCGAATGACGAGAACACGGACAACTTCTTGCACCTGGATGCGAATTTTACGGCATTGGATTGTAAATGAAGTAGCGTGGAAGAGACGGTGTGAGAATTTATGTAATGATTAAGAACTTTTGTGATAGAATATCGGTAATCAGCGAGATACGGTTGATAGATGATTATCGAAGATTGGCGTATATAGCGTCACGTGGACGTTTAATGTATTAATTGTATCGGTTCTTAATTAGAAATTTTCCACAATCACAAATCTAGAAGTATAATAATAAAAAAAAAGAATCTTAGATACGTCGGTTTTAGTAATTCGTAAATGTAAATATGATATGATTCATTTTAATTCAGATGTAAAAAGGATAGGTGATTTTAAAATAAAAATATCGTCATATCTAACAAATATGCAATCTGAGCGATGAGTCAGCTCGTCTTCCGTGCTTTACAAATTAAGAATGCAAGAATATTAACTTATGTACTTTTAATAAAAAAATCTTTCTTCAACAACGACTATTCTTTTACGAGCCAACGTTCCTACGTTAACGTCGATAGAAGCTAGAACGAATTTTACGATCAGTCAAAGCAGACTCATAATTTGAAGCAGACAAATAACCGTAGAGCGTAACGAAACGTAGATAGACACGCTCGCGCTGCAGGCGGTTATACAATATTGTTGATACAGTATGTGTACTCTTCTAACGAATGCACATAAGCACGTGTATGTGCGTGGTGTATTAGCAAAGTCGTTTTTAGTCGTCTCGCGACGTTGACAGAAACGGGAAACATTCTGTTTCTTGGTAAAAATGCCTCAGCAAAATGAACGATTCGAGGTGAGATTTTTCGCGCAGCGAAACGCAAAACGGAGGAAAAGACGGCGAGCGAGCGTTTGGAGGTGGATTATCCTTAAAGAGGATCGGGCAAAGGCGAAGCGGGCAAAGAAGAACGAGGACAAGACCCGGTTTGGGAAGAAGAAGAAGAGAGGAAGAGTCGTATATCGCCTACTCACTCGAGAACGGTGCACAATAAGAATCGGGTAGAAGGATCGTGTGCACGCACACGGACGCGAGACACGAGCGAATACGCGGTAACATCCCACGCCGGGCGACATACGAGAGAAAAGTAGGGAGGCCTGATCGGCGTTCTCCAGGCAAAAGAGTCGTGGTTCGCGTACGTCGTGGTAATGGTAGTGACGGAGAGCAACGGTGTATGGTGTGGTCACTAGGGCCAGCGAGCCATCGTCGATGCCACATCGACTCGCGGTACCGGACCGAGAACATCAAAACGAATCTTTTCTCCCGCGTTTACCATTCTAACGGCGCGTTCTGCACCGAGGCACGCAGATTTAACACACGTATACGTTATACTGAGACACGCAGAGAACGAGAAACAAAGACACACAGTGAAAAAGGCGAAGAGTGTGTATAATCGTTGGTATACACGGCATAATAGACCGAGCCTTGAGGGACGAAGAGAAACGAGTTTGCAAACGGGGCCGGTCGTAGTGAAGCTTCAGTCCGGCTCGAGTGATCGTCAAGTCGCGTGTTTCCTATCGTGATAGAAAGTAAACATACGGATAGTTCTCGGTTTTTGTCTATTTTCCTACGGTTTCGGTGCGCGACGCGAGTTTGCCCTTTGAATCGTTACCTCGTGTTGTTGCACTCGCATGAAAGATCGGTATACGACTGTGATCGCGAATAGAAGTGAGTTAAAATGACTATACACAAGAAGACAAGTGGAAAGAGCAAGGGGAGCTCGAAGGAAGTCGCCACGACTTCTTCCAGTTCTTCGGATATGACGACCGTTGAGACGGTCGAGATGGTATCGTCGACGAGCGTGGTCGAGGAAGCGACACAAATTATGGAGAGCGAATCTAGGAGCAGCGTCGTCGAGGTAACCAGCGCGAGTCGCGAGGTTATCATGGATTCCAAGGGTAACGTAATTAAGGTGATCGAGTCTGCTCCTCAGACTGTTGGTCAAAGTACGTCTACGTATAAAACGGGTAAGAGTTCTCAGGACTTTATAGCGCAAGAACAGATGCAGTCTGTTAAACAGGGAAAAACTGTACGTGACAGTCCACAAAATGTTAAGGACGTTGAGGTACGTTCGGATGGGCATCGAGGAGAAACGTTGGAACAAGTTAGTAGATCGTCAGAGAGTCGTAGCGAGTCTCGAGCAGAAACTATTCAGAAATCTATATCCTCTTCGATGGTCGTAGAAACATCGTCTTCGATGGGAGATTATTACGATCAGCTATCAAAGACGACGACTTCCAACGGTATCGTGAACGGTGATCACGTTCCTAGAGTACATACGTCATCAAAATCATACGAAAGCAAACAAGCCAGTAAAGAAACGTACGAAGAGACAATCAAGGATGGAAAAACGTTCGCAAATATATCGAGGATCCACGAATCAGGTGAAAAACTCGATGACAACGGTAGAGTAACAGCCACTCAGAGTCGCATCATTGACAAGGAGACCACTGTCGTACCTTCGGACGTAGGTCGAGTTAAACATACGGATGATGTCAGAATTGCCAGTAACAAGGTCATCCTCGATTCTTCCTCCAACGCCACTGTTAGCGAAAGCACCGCGAGGAGCAGCGTAAAAGCGGACAAAATTAGCGACGTTGTCACGCGGTGCAACAAACCTGGCCAGTCTACGTGGGATGGCACGTTTATTAGCGAAAGTCCGGCTAAAGACAGGGACGTCTCGAGAAACATCGACACGTCTCGAACAGACCGGGACAGTTTCGACAAGACAAAAATAGATCGCTTGGTATCCAAAGTTAACACCGATAACGTACAAGAGAGCATGTCGAGCATTGAAATCTCTGAGAGTTCGTTTATCGATCAGCGTTCATCGTCGACGGTAATACAGGACTCGAAAATTATCATCGACGAGGGTCGTTCTAGCTCGACTAACATCGAAAGTTTTGATCGAAACGTTAACTCGATCGGTCGCGACATTCACGAACAGGTTTCCGAGGACACGATCGATTTTGCTGGAGGACAGAGGCAAGTTACGACGGAGGCACACTCAAAAGGGTCGACTCGATACACGAAACCTGGAGAGTCTACGTGGGACGGTACTTTTATGGTCGAAAAAACACCAGAACCGAGAAAGAGAAACGTGTCAGATGCTTCTGTCTTTTATCATCCTGGTGGCGACAATGTTATAGAATCCACACAGAGAACGGATTTCAAGGAGAAAAGTTCTGACGGATCTTACGAAAAGAAATCTTCGAACGTTGTCCACGTGGTACAAGGCGGCACAGACTCTTCGAGGTTCATTTCGGAAGAACGCAAAGATGTCACAGAGGAAATTTACATCGATGGAAAACCTGTTAGTAAAACGGAGCTTTTAAGAGATAGATCGTCGTCTACTAGAGGAGGAAAAATTACAAGACCCGGTGATTCAACGTGGAATGGACAATTTGTATACGAAAAGTCACAGGATGGCGGTAAGAAATTATCGAGTGACAAAACCGTGGTCAGAACGAGCGCGAAAAGACACGATTCCGTGGATGTCCAAGACGTCACGGAGGAGCAGAATATCTCCAGTATGTCAGAGTCTGTTTCGTCTTCGTACGTCGTGGAATACGCTACATCCACCGACGAGAAGAAAAGAACTAGCGAAAAGGTGAACTCTGTTTCTGAAATAATTATGGAAGAAGATTCCGGAGATGGAGGTTCTCCTCGACGATCAACTCCGGAAAAATCAATTACCCGTGACACTACTTCGCGATGTTACAAACCTGGCCAATCCACTTGGGATGGCAGTTTCGTTTACGAAAAGCCGCAAATTCACGAACGTCGAAAGACGGATAGCCGAAGACCGACCGATACCATCATCATTCGCGACGTTACAGAGGACAATTCTATAAACGAGGCGGAAATTTCATCGGCCGCTTACGTAGTCGAACATTCATCGAGTCAACAGAGTTTTACCGATGTCAAAGATTCTAGTTTATCTTCCGTACACGAGACGATTGTTTACGACGTGCAACCTGCTCGCCAAGATCGTCCATCGAGCAGAACATCGAGTCGACCAGAAACACCCGACAAGACACCTAAAGAAAGAGATACCAGGCTTACCAAGCCTGGTTCGTCGACCTGGGATGGAACTTTTGTCATGGAGAAATCGCCAGAAACGAAAAGACCGTCTAGCAGAGAATCCGTTGATAGACCGGCAGATAAAATTCAACCTGAACCAAGAGAAAGTCCAATACCGAAATCAAGAAAGCACATCAGTGATACCACTTTGGATATTCGTGATACTTCTCAGCAAGTATCCACTAGTTCAGAAGTTTATAGCAATTCCATTGTATTGGAACAGTCTACCACACACGAAAGTTATATCGATTCGTCGAACGTGGATTACTCCACGAGTTCCGTAGAAACGGTAATTGTTCGTAATGGCGTTCCAACGACGATACAGAAGTCTGTGACGATCGAAGATAAATCTAAGAGTCCCGAGAAAAAAGCGTTGGAACATAAAGGGTTGCAACCAGAAGACTCCAAGTCGCCTGACAAACGTCCTAAGAGCCCCAGTAAGACAGACAGCTCTTTTAGACCGTCCAAACCAGGTGCTTCAACGTGGGATGGTTCGTTTGTTTACGAAAAACCTGCGAAAAAGCCTACCGATAAGAAACCATCGACAGACGTTTCACGTCGTGCTACCGATGAACGAGCTCCCATTCGAACGTCGTCAGTAGATAATGGAAAATTGCCGGAAGATAAGAAACCGACTTATCTCACTGAAAAATCTATCACTTTATCGGACACTTCAATGGAGACTTCTGAATTTGTCACGACGACGACGCTTGAACGAACTCTGGCCTCAGATTCCGAAGTTTTTGATTCGTCCAAGGTCTCTACAACGATATTTCATGAAATCGACGATAAGAAACGCACCGCAGATACTGAAAGAGAACTTCGAAAAGAGGTTCCTCGATCACCATCTGGAAAACAACCTGAAGACGGAAGAAAGTCTCCTGAAAGACGTCCTAAGAGTCCTGAGAAAAGTCCGGTGGATAGATCTATGAGACCGACTAAACCAGGCGCGTCAACTTGGGATGGTTCGTTTGTGTATGAGAAACCACAAGATCAGAAGAAGAAACCAACTGACCAACAGAAGGAACCAGTAGACGAAAAAAAGAGACCAAGAGAATCTCCCACAAGAGATGAACCTAAAGACAGACCAAGTTCTGTCGTACCGAAAGATGATACCACAAAAATTTCAGTCGTGAAACATGATGTGACGGACACCAGGAAGGATGTCATGGATATTGATATAGTTCAGGAATCTTCTTACGTAATCGATCAGTCGTCGTTTACCTCGGTGCAGGACGTTCGCAACGTGTTAGAGGAACGTGTCATCAGCGAGTTTACAACAGACACGCGTAAAGATGTGGTGAGTAACGTCGTGTAACTATTGGTCAATCCTTTGGTTTGTTAAGGAAGGAAATAGAATGGCGGAGGTCGTTCTTTGAAAGATAATCGCGTTTCATTTAAACGATGCTTCCTTGTACTTTTACGAAATCAAGATCTTGCGTAAAACTTGGTTTTATCATAGTACGTAAAGATGAAATAATAGTCATATGAGAGTACGATAAATCGTCGTATAGTAGAACTTTGATTATTAGAACATTGATTAATGAATGAACGAATGATTGATTACCAGAGCATCTATATATGCGCAATACCGTGTAAATGTTTTCGGTCATTAACAATTATGATTTCGTAATGGAAATTTACCATACTTTTAGCAAGTATTTCCATAGTTACAGACACCGTTAGATAGAAACGATTCTTTAGATATTCCTTTCATGGCGTTGTATTTGACAAAAATGAATTATCAAGACTGGGTAATTAAGATTCTACTGTAGTAGCAAGGTATGAATAAATCAGAGAATCAAATAAGGAAGGATAACGGTAAGAACAAGGATCTTTCAAGTTCTTTCAAGTACTTAAGTTCACGAATAGGAAAAGAATTTTATTGGCTGAGTTTTCTCTGTAAATAAATATCAGTAGATTGCACTGCGTGAGTTCGGCATAGTGTAGCGAATGATATAATCGAGTTACCGATGTTTCAAGGGAAATAAAATAAATACAAAGACACTCGCGGAAGAAGTTCGTCGAGTACTTTCACTTCCAAACCAGGCGAAGGTCGTAGGTTCTCGCGCGTTATTCGGTTAAAAATAAAGTTGACGTAACCCAGCGATCTAGCAGAACCACCGAGAGAAACATGGAGAGCGAGGAGAATTCTTGATACAGGGTCAATCTGCAATGCGAAAAAGTTGAAACTCTTTTTACAATTCCAATTGCCAAAATATCGCGATGCTTCGTACTCACGATGTTTCATAACGATTCTTCTTTCGTAAGACGATATGCGCTGGTTTACAGTAACGTGCTTGTTCCATTTTATGTTATCGGTGTACATGCAAAAGGCTGTTCTGTCTTGAAGGACAGTTGCAGTGTTAAAAAATATGGAAAAAAGAATTGTATCTGTGTTTCACGCAGTGTCTCTCCTCATGACTAATTATAGTACCACGTTATACAGCGTCCTCTGCAATCACGGAACGCGTCTACATTTACGTCTTTGCCGATAAATCTTGCTTGCGTTCCAATTAACACCAATAACAGCGTCGAACGGTTTGCACGATGCGATGTACGATTTACTTTATCTCACGACACGTAGTCCAACTCATTGCTAAATAACTTTTCCTAATGAAAATGAACAACTGTTTGGACGTTTCGACTAATCGTTTATTTCGTCATCTGGTTAATGTAGTACGTACTTGAACATATTCGAACACTTGGGTCAATTTATAGTGCCAGAATTGGACCGAAGTGTCTAAACTAACGATCAATTAGTAGCTAGAAACAACGTTAACTATCTTTTTATGGAATTACTAAATTATAGATTTAAATTATCTATTAAAAAACATGGCAATAATATATTTTACTATATACATGATATACCATGTAAAATTTTTACGAATATGTTATATGCGTTATACGAAACTTTCTGAAATTTCATTAAAGTCGTAATAACGCACGACCATCGTGATGATATCGGTCAAATGTGAAATCAGCTTAAAAATATTATGGAAGGTTTCTATAAGTGTCAGAATTCTTCCTATCTGTCTTAAATGACGTAAATTTTAACGCTCAATCAATTTTACAACCTCGCTTCTTCCACCGACAGCACTTAAATCGAAACACCGTGATTTCGTTTTCATTGCGACATTCGCGACACGCCGTAAATATTTCCGTTCGCGGGCTGGTGAACGTTTAGCCTGATGCAGGAACCAGCCGCATAATGATTTTCTTGCTCGGAGCACTTTCGAGCGCCGCAATCCCCGAGGCAAGTTACGTTCAGAGCGCGACAATTTCAAACTCCACGGCAGTAAACAGTTATTAACTCAATCGAGTAATACCGCGATGAAACGAGTATGAATATATCTGTTCGTGCATTTGGCTAATAAGAGGCAACGGAATACCAAGTGACGTATGCCACGTGCACGCAATTGCATTCACCTGCTATCGACTTCGATCGAGCATATGTAAAGCGATAATAATTGGCATCGAGCGTGGCCAAGTTTGGAAGTGATCTCATCTCGATTTTCGCTTCGTTTTAAACTCTGATCGACCGACCGAGTTCCACGTTTGCGAACCTCGATCTGTCCGTCAATTCGTCACGCTCGTCGTTTAACTGGTTTGCCAACCTTTGACCCGGTTCCTTCGTCTCGCGTTGCGTTCCTTTCCTCGAGCGCCTCCAACGAACAACACAGTTGTTACATGTTATGAAAACGATTGCGATTAATAATGGGACCAAGTTCAATACGAAAATGATAGTCTTCGTAGGGATGACATTTTTCTATATTTTTGTTTTTGTTTTTTATAGGGGAATAATTTTAACATTCAATATGTTGTCAAATGGATCGTGTTTCTGAATTATTTGATGTTGAAACTGTAACGTGTGTTTTTCTACTTTCTTCGTAATGATCGAAGAATTCGAATAGTTTTGAACGTTAATGTACATTATACATTGTGATCGCGTGTATCTTAATCACCTGCGATAGCCTTTGACGAACACATGCGATACGTAACAAACAATCACCGTGAAACATAGTGACCAAGTTTGGAAGTGATGTCATCGGCCGTTAAACGCGAAACCAATTGTATTTCACGCCACAATCATCTCGGTTCTTCTTACTTGCTTCTATATTGAATAGTCATGATCGCCTGTGACATGATTCAACATTTTACGCATAGACAGATAAGTAACGTATTCAGCAATGCCTAACAACGTTCTTGTATAATCGAAGCAGAACATTCCGATTGCGTTGAATTATCAATGCCCAAACGTGAATGATGTCATCGTTTACGAGCTCCAGCCTGCGTATAACGAATGGAATTCCAAGAACATATCCCGTACCTGCTCGTGTAACCTTGCTTAGGTTGATAATGCCAGTTTTTCAGTAATACATTATCAAATGAGAATCTAGCTGTAAAATTTATGAGCATTCGCGCCACTAAATGTAAACATCGTGCACAGATCGTTAGATTTGCGAACGTCCATTTGCATCATGTAAGAGCACATAAAGATATCATCCTTTCAAGCATTAACTAAAATCATGTTGCACTCTTCGATTATTTTTATATTTTTCATTTATTTCACGTAATCGGTATTCACGCGTGCAACAGCAATCATTCGCGGAGAGAAATATATGCTTTTTGTTTAAAAAGTCTAGATCTAATCTGCTTCGTGATGTACAGAGGCTGATGAAACTATTTTATGAGTATGTTATGTACGTTACGTAAAATAATTTTAAATTTCGTTAGTACTGAGATTCAAGTGCCATAATTATATTAACAAAGTTTAAAATAAATGGAATAGTTCAGTACCTGAAAACGTAAAATAAATGTTGAGATAAGGGAAATGAAAGTTACAAGATTAGATATTCGTTACTATAACATAGAGTTCGTAAAATTTACATACATATTTAAGTAAATTAACAGTTACATTAATTAACGTCGATGCATTTAATGAGACTACTTATAGCATTAATTATATTTCATTATTTCCAGATAGATTTCAACTATGATGATGAGAGTAATAATATAATATTACGAACTATGATTATGTTGTATATATTATAATTGTATAATAACGTGCGTTATAAGAAACATTTTGAAATTCCATTCGCGTTCTAATGAAACTCGATAATTATCACAAATACGATGAAGCTTGAAAGAAGTTTGAGAATATAGATAGAGAAGCTACATCATATTTAGTACGTGCTTTGATATTCAGTAGGGCCATTTTTAATACTTATTGTTACGTTTAAAGTAGCCGTACACTAATTTTTTGCTTTCAGTCTTGTAATTTGTACCTGCTGCATGTATTTTCAGATTCCTGATTTCTGATATTCCTGATTTTCGTCTTATTTTGAGCCATAGAATTTCTTTGATTTCACTTAACCGTACCGCTGATTTGAGCTCACGGTGTATGAATATTCGAAAAAAATAACGGTTGATCTTCGATTAGAAACACGCGTTGAAAGAAGAAGAGGAACAAAAAGGTTAGAAAGTATCGAAAATTAAAAAACGGCCGGAAGTTTGCATGCGATGCGAGAAATTCTCGCTACGAGAAAAAAAACTGACGAAACTGATCTCGGCAAAGTGGATTGAAACTTTGTGAAAGCGCAATTTCCAGTCTTCAGCAAGACGATCGAGAGAATCTTATTTTGGATCGTTTTATCGACTTGAGTTTTCGTAAAACACCGTATTTTTCGATAAAATTTTTCATGCGCCGTGCAAAAGAACGTTTAGAATGATTTCCAGATTAAACGAAATATAACGATCCACGAAAGCAGTTGAACGTCTTACTATAGAAAACTTTTATGGATATATTATGCGTATAGTACAAAACTTCTTGTAACTTCATTAGCAGATAATGACATGTGATTGTTATGATTATACTGATAAAGTTGGATATTAAAACACGTTTGCTGTAATAAATATACACAGGTCACGAAAATACCTTATATAACATAAATAAGTAATAGCGATCTCTGTCGTCTTCCAGACATGATATTTTGTAATTTTTGCATCTTTCTAACTTTAAAACATATCTTGAACTTGATGAAGATATAACAAAATTATTACCGTAAACATAAAATTTCTCTTTTCAATTTTAATGTAGAAACGTAGAAAATTTTTCCTTTTTTTTTTCTTTTGCCAAAATGATAGCGAGATTGAGATATAAATGTTCGGGGATTGCAACCGGATGAAATTTTTCGAGATGGACAGGACGATATAGTCACAAGATAATCTTAAAAATATTGCTAGGTAATAATAATTTGTATAAGATCCTGTTACAAATGAATTTACAGATCCCATTTCCTTTTTCAAATTTGAGTTTATCTATTTACATAAAAATATTCTATTAGCGTTCAAATACTTTCGTCAGCCATACTGTATATCGCTTTATGGTTCATAGAATAATCGATATGGAAGTCTAGTTACGTGGAGATAGATTCTATCGATAGCGTTGATTCGTTTGGTAGCCGTGACATCGGTTTCGAGGTCTCGTGGTGGTCGATGAAATACTTGGCACTCGGTTCTCTCTTCACACACACACACATACACACACACACGCATATCCCTGTGAATATCAATTTCTTCCATCGTGGCGGCAAGAAGGGTAAATTCAACAGGTATACATACGCCGAGCGAAATTCAACCGCCGCTCACGGCGAACCTTTTATTTTCTTTTCCATCCAATTAACGTAACAATCGAAACCGGACTCTTTGAGCGTCTTTAACGAGAACACTGGAGTTAATTGCATGCACGCTCCGCTCTGACTCTGACCGATTTAATGACGCCAATTTCGAGCCTTCGGCTTTCTTTTTCATCATACAACGATCCACGTCGCTATAAATGGGCTTTTTCGGACCGCCTAAGAAACTACATTAGAGCAACGATATTCTCTATCGTAGACGATGGTCATTCGATCTGCTAGGAAATTTATGCGACCACATGTCGAGGTATTATTAATAATACTTGCAGGAGAGATTTGTCTGAGTCGATTGTCTTTTGATGTATTACAAATCAAGAATACCGCACTCGAGCTACTGTAGACGACAGTAGAAGTTTCGAAACCATCTAACGGTGATCTGTTTCCTATTTCTTATCAAATTTGTTTATTGTACACGCCGTGACAAAAGATCTTAGCAAATAAATTGGCTCCGCAGTAAGCAAAGAGCTTGTAGTCGAACAGTTTCATCGTAGTTCTAATGTCTGGCATTGCGAGAATCTCTACAACTGCTCCAACGTATTGTTGTTTTTCGACTAATTTTGCCACTATTTATGTTTTTTAATTATGAAAATTATCATTTCACGATACAATTGGTAAAGTTCGACGACGACTAGGCTCGGTAATTGTAATAAGTAAACCGGCTGATTTTTGTGAAATGTCGCATTCTTATGAGCATAGCTGAAGAAGTTGGATCTACGTAGAAATTCATTTCGTTCGTTAAAAACTATCAAGAGTATATTCTGAATATTTTACACGTAATCGTTGTATCTTGGCTCTGGAAATAACCCAGAGTTCATCTCAAACATGGTGCAGAATTTCTCGTCGCGTGACGACAGGTGTCCTTCTGAAAGTAGGTACAAGGAGCCCTGTTTTCGATTGTTCAACGTGCAAACAGCCGCTGACGGTGTGGTGTATTTTGCCTGCATCCAGGCACGCTTTAGTCGGCGCATACACAAACTCGCATAATCGTGTTCCCTCGACTCGTGCTGTTGCTACGAGTTTGCTTGACGCTGTACTCGTTCGCTTAACATGTTACTATCTGGAAAGTTGCAAAGAGCTTTCGACAGGAAAACTCGTCACGAGCCTCCGAAAATCCAAACTGATTTAACTTCTGTTTTTGTTAATTTCTTAATTCCATCATACAGCTACACGATTAGCCAGTGTACGTGTTTGTTGTTCGTTTTATTTAATTACACGATCGTCCGTCACAGTGACTAGAACGAATAGGATGACGACGATGATTATCGTACGGGTCGTTCAGCGCTGCCCTATGAAAATCGTTGAAAATTGGCCCGATAAACGACAAAAGTTCTCTTTGTTACGAACCTACGGCCGAAAGGCGGCACACAGGACCGTTTTACGTTATTAGCGAATGTTACTTGCTTTGTTATCGAATTACAAAGTTAAGCCGAATGAACGTGCCTGCCAAGTACAATGATCAACGCTAACGAACCGAAAAGAGGTATACGTGAAGCTATTTCAAAGCTACAGAGGCTGTCGGCTACGTATTTATATCTTCGACTATACAATAGTCACGCGATTAAAAAGAAAATGCTTGATTCCGGAAATTTGTCTTAGAGCAAGTAGATTTCATACGAATGCTACACGTTCATCCGTATCGTAAATATATCGTTTACTTCTCAATGAGGATTTTTCATTTTTCAGATAACTAGGTTTTCCTGTTTGTTAGGTTGAATCGTTTTCGATGGCATGGATGGTAAAAGGCGATAGCCATTCCCGTGAATTTCGCCGAACGCGCGATTGTTCGTTGCGTGGCATTAAATAATTCAACGAGCGATTTTGGCGAGCTTGTCGCGCGTCGTGCACACGGAGGTCGATACGCGATCCTCCAGGTTATGTGTGACCTCCGTTGTGTCACCGAATAATGGTAGAATATCTCTGACGCTGTGGAATCGACGACAATTGGTTCGGGAACTAATTATACAGCATACCCTTGAACAATGCCGGCTTTCGCAACGCCGAGCGTTTGCTGAAAATCCGTGAACAATTTTTCGTTTCCAAGTAATTCTACCGTAAGAGCGCTCTGTCGAAATTCATTCTAACTTTTTCTTCATACGTACATGTTATTTAGATATACAGAGGTTATTTGTGGTAATTCAATTTCACGTTTTAGTCCAAACCTTAGTAACATAACTTTGCCTGAACTTTGCATTTAATTTATTAAAAATTTTTTAATTTAATCTAACCCACGGGATTGTCAGTGTCAACATGTGATTCTTAATTTATCACGTTCCTCTTACAACCCACGCAATTAATTTTCACAAAGTTATACATTTGTAATTGTTTTTACAAAACATTCTCATTATCTCGCAGGAATATAAAATTATCATCGATCGATCGATTTTCTCGATAATTTTCATTGCTAAAACGTTAAACGATTTCAATACTTTGGTACTCTATTTTCGGTACTCTAATTTCTTCCAATATTTTCCAGGAAGAGATTTCGTCAAGAACGGAATTTCAGCGTGCAAATGCTTGAAACGTAAATCTGTTTTGGAGCATTTCACGCGCGCCTGGCTATTCAGCTGGTATAAGGACACCTTCGATGTCTATGAACGAGGAAACCGAATCCTCGAAGAAGTAGGTGCAGGGTACAAAAGTAGCTCGGGCTATGCGATACGATGCAGACGTGTGCATAAACGCCATCTGTTCCGCTCTCGCGTTACCTGAATTCCGTCTAGCTAAGCGTCGCCGCGTCGTCATTTTTAATCTAAGTACATAGCTATGGTATTTTGCAGTTCGTTTAATGTCGGTATTTAACGAACAATGGAATAGAATACGAGCTGGCATTCCTATTATCGATTTCCGCCCAACCTACTGCGAAATCGCGTCATAAACCGTGACCGTCTGACTTTCAATTATCGCTTCTTCCTCTGCGATTTTCATCTTTTGTTCCTTCAAGCTGCGTCGTCTCTGAGGAAAGGACCAGATACCATTTGTTATGTCGCAGTCGCTGCATGTTCCAAACAGTGTAGAGTCCACGATAAAATGTAGTTATTTGAATAATCGAACTATCAACATCTTGAAACTCAATCTTAAACTTTGCATAGAATAATCAAATTTTGTAATATATTACGAAACACCATTTAACGTAATAAGGAAAGAATGGAAAAATATCTACCTTAGATGCAATAAGAAGAAATAAAAAAAAAGAAGAAAAATGAGAAGATAATTCGAATAATCCTATGATAAAGTTGTTTCGAATCAGGGAGAAGGTATTTATTATTTATTTATCTCGAGAAAAGAATTTTTACGATGAATTTACATCTATCGAAACATCGTAGGAAAATAAACAAAGTAAGTAGATCAGGATCTTTCGATCAATGGAAACTCAAACACATTGGTATTTTACGACAAAGGAAAATAGAATAAACAGCCTATAGGTATATGAACTAATAGAATGAACAGCGAAATAACTTACTTGCAGAAATAAATTAGTACACGTATGCTACTGAATTGTAATAGTCACAACTGAGATTATTAACATTAGTTGAACAAACTTGTCTTCCGATGAATAGGAGTTACATGCTCGTAGAAAGGGAACGGTCGCTGAGCTGCCTATTACAGGACATATTTCATCGTTCATCACGTCACTAATAACGAGTTAAATAGTCTTTTTACAAATGTACATCGTTCAGAATTTCTCATAATCAAATTTAGGGATTTACAAATTACTTAACTTATCTCAAATATTCTTCTGACTCGAATAACTCTATCCTTGGCCTATCCAACAAATATCATTTTGTACAAACGTCTAGACCACGCTGAAGCGAAAGAGAAAAACAGATAGAAACGATAATTTACAAACTCGTTTCGTTAACGTCGTTAAAAGTCCTACAGGAAGATCGACAGCGTTCTGGTATAATATCGGTTTAGACCGCGATTCGTTGATTTAATCGGAAATGATCGGTACGGGGCGGAAGTCAAACAAAAGGTTACGTTCCAGCGAATCTAAACGAACGTACTCCAGCTGCATAAATCGTAGATATTGGTCGAACAAGGTGCTCTTCGTGTCGTGAATCTTCAACCGTGTTCAAACAACGTAGCAATTTTCCGTTACGTGTGAATTAATTGCTGCCCTGTTAATTCTATCTTCCGTGCGTTAAGACTTCTACACGGTTCGCGAAGTCGGATATTTAACAAATGAATTAAATTTGTTAATACTTAATATGTGTAACGCTCGACTAGTACAGAGTTCTAAAGTTCTAGCGTTTCGTAGAGTTCTTAAAGTTCAAATATCTCAAAGTACAAAAGTTCTTATTTAATTCCAAATGCAAAGCCCGTGCCGTTTAGTTTGTAGTTCGAGAATTGTTGTTATGTGAAACGTTTATAGAAATGGAAAAGTTCGAAAATCCAAAAAGTTCAAGCAGTTTCGTGTTTACCTTCGCTACTCTAAGTGCAACAATTTGCTACTTCGAGCCTTCGTTACGTCGTTGGTATCACGTCCAATCCTTAATCCTAAGGATAACATTATGACACCTTGCTAAGTCCTGTTCTAAACAGGTTGTGAAGTTTCAATCAAAACAGCGATTAACATTAGGCGAATGTTCCTTTCGTTGTCATTACCGTGAATTCTCTGTGAAATGCTGTTGTAATGATCGTCGTAAAATAGTTAATAATTAAAGCGAGATATTAGCGCGACAAAAGATAGCGCGAGAGAACAGTCGCTACGATCCATTTGGCGAATAACGCGGTTGCTTTGAGCCAGCCGTGAAAGTAGTTGTAATTAGTAAGGTGATAACCGTTTTGATTAGCGGAATCCTCTGGTAATTGTCTGCAGCGTCGGAGACGCGTGACGAAGGGCCGAGTTCCTTGACAAAGCGCAACGAAATTGCTCCGGGGAAATTTATTTAGCTTCCGAGCCTGTTCCAGGCTAAAAGCAACGGAACCGCTCAAGATTCATAAATGTTCGTACGCGTTTAAAAACATTATGCAATTTAACTTTAGAAGTTCGTGTATTCCGTTAAGTTTGAAATGGACTACCCATTAGATAGAGTGACACTCAGACTAATAACATTACGATACGCTCTAATTTACCTTCGCTTGGCGAACACAGGGAGACTAGGTGACTTCCTGGTATAATCTTCTCGCAGAGAGTCATCTATGGTTATATTAACTGCACACAGCCACTCGAATTAATTGAATTCAACGTCAGCTCTCGCTAATAACGTTTCTAACTTCATCGACCTTTCTCCGACGACGACACAGTGAGTACTCTTCTCGGTGAACCACGAAGACACGTTCGAGGGACCGCGATTCTAAAACCAGCTACGCGTGTTTTGCTGGATCTGTCGTATGCCTCTTCGGCATCCACTGAATCGTGCGAACGATGAAACTGTGTTGTCATCTTGACCGGTACAGCAGTAAATAAAAAATATCGTTGCCGTATGTTTTGCCAGGTCGCTATAACGTGTACGCTTGATAAGAAACTTGCCGCGGCTAAAACGTCGTCTGTGCATATTCATTTTCAGACTAGTTTGACATTTTACTAATAGAATCACGACGCTCGTGTCTCGTTACGACACTAACGAAACTCTAAAAGGTATCGTATAACGTACATAATATGTTCATAAAAGTTTTGCGTGAAACCATTCGAGTACGTTTACGAGCCTGTGTATGAATAAAGAAGTTGTTGCATCCAAGAGATCATGTATCCAAGAGATGACGAGTTAACTCGTCTCGCGTTACGTTAAAGACTTAATCGTGTCTCACGCGTTTCGTTCTGCGACCTTCTCTAACGTGATCCATTTTAACGTGCTTACAGAGAGATGTCACCAAGTCAACGACCGAATTCATCGACAACGAGCAGGTGACTAGTATGGTAGCGCGGGATGTCGTTGATGACACCAGGTTCGACAGATTCACCACCTCGACTCCCAAATCTCCAGCTGGTACTCCACAGAAAGGATCGCCGGAACGACCTGGTTATCCACGAGGAATCCCTGGACTGCGGGAAGACGATCGACCAAAACCGATTCCAGCAGCTGGGAAGCCGAGTCGACCTCCGCAACGAGAACAGAGTCCCGGGGAAAGGTTGGTATACAGATTCAGAAGTTAGGTAGAAAATAGGTTATTCGAGCGTGTTGAAATTGCTGCGTCTTTTGAAGACGCCGGGGCAGCATCGACTCGAGGCAGTCGATAGGCATAGAAAACGACGTTGGCTTGGCAAATATTGAAATTTCAAACTGATTTTAATTAAAGTCGAGCAGCGTAGAAGCTTCGAGTATTCTATAAATTGCTAGCTCGAGTGTATACTTGGCTGTTTTATAGGGAGGAGATGGGAGAACTTGGTGCAAAACGACGAATTGCTCATGGATAATTCCTAAAATTGATATTATACATATCGCTTGTTAGATTGCGTATAAACGAAGAAACGTATTTCCTTGAACGTCATCGTTGGATTACGGACGTTTGCGCAAATTCAGATTTTTATTCGTACCAGTGAAGAAATAGAAGCTAAAGATAGAGATGTTTTTCATCGTTTAAATATTAAATGTCATACTTCACTTTCGTATATGTTTCTATATACATTGTTAAGTCGGCTGACTCTCTACCTAACCCAGGCCACACACCGCGGGCAAGAGGCAGCCAAACGTCTACACACCCTCACTGCATACCCTCAATAGCATCAGAGACCCAACATAAATCTTATTGTTTTCATAATTAAGGTCCTTCAGACCAAATAAGCGTCTTTGTATTTTACTCTATTGTCCACTACAGGTAGATACGGGAAAGTTGGTTTTCTTCACGTTCTCTGGAGGGCGGTTAAGACCCTTCCTAGTCCACCATCCTTCTTATTAACCAATCAAGACCAATGTCTATTACCCTCACTTTCCTAGCAAAAGTATCCTTAACAAATCAGCTCATCCACACATCACTAGTTTTCCTCCGTCACATCATCGACACCGGACGATGAGTCTAGAACAGTCAAATTCTCTTCGTCGGTACGCATCCGTCAATCATTCTGTGTCTTACATATATAAATTTGTTGGAAATATATTTGTATATAAAGTTGTTGGAAATATATATATTTTATAACCTGTTAACACGGTGTTATATCAAAACAATCACCCCTATTATCTTAACGGAAATCAGGCGATCGATTAACTTGTGGTGTCGATTAATATAATCGTAGCGGGAATTTACGACTCCCGTTGACGTGATATCTCGCGAACGCGTCTCCCCGCAACTGGTCGAGAATACATACATTTTATACATTTTTCACATCTAAATTTTTCTTCCATTCAACTTCCATTATGTATTGCTTGTTTGATTAGAATTTTCTTTAAAGTCGATACAAAATATGACAATTTCGTAACCTCGTGGCTAACTCTTCTTTTCCAATTAAATTTGTCAAGAAAGAGACAAATGAAAGTTCGAAATTTCCGCTCAAAATAGCAAAGTGAAAGTTATTAAACGTTCCAAATGTTTGGTTAAAGATATACTGGCGCCAGGCCACAGACACCAGGAAAAGTTCGTGACTATGTATCGCCGACAAGAAAACCAGTGCCCGCGGCAGGGAAACCAAGTCGCCCCGAAGAAAGACCTGGCAAGGTACCGCGTGCCGATGAAACGGTGCCAGGCGCCAGCAAACCGACGCAACCCGATGAGCAACCAAAGGGACCTGGGAAACTCGATGAAAGGCCAGCCGCTGGAAAACCGAGCCGACCGGAGGATAAACCGGAGAGATTTGATGACAAGCCGAAGAGAGGAGATCAGACGCCTGACTCCCTCGAGGAGGACGATGTTCAGCCCGGAAAACTACCCAACTACATACTGTCTAAGATTCCTCTGAAGGAGCAATGCATCTGCGAACTCTGCACCTGCGGGTGAGAATTTTTAATTTCAAAATTTCTACATTTGGATTTCGATCTTTTAATCTCTAAATTTCAAAATTCGAAATTTCCTAGTTGAGGTACGGTGGTGTGGCGAATATTTTGTTTAAAAGCATTGAATTCTATTAGACGAAAATAAAAGATGCTGCAGTGTTCGTTTGGTCTTCTGGAGAAAGACAAACGCGAATAAGGATCGTTTTTCATACGAACATTTCAATTATTTTAACCATTTAATAATTTTATATTTCAAACTTTGCATTTCATATGTTGGGCGAAGATGAACAAAAAGTAGCAAAAATAGCAAAATTAGCAAAATGGCATTGAAGTCTTGATATCAAAGCACGACAGCGCTGAAACATCGGTGTACAAAGAACTCACGAATAAATTTATTTCATCCGAGGAACGTTCGTTTCGGTTGAACATTGCGACGTGACCTAGTTTCGAGGCAAGTTAACGACATCGGAATACAAAATGTGACGAGGTTGAAGATGCAAATTAGCGCGAACATTTGCAACGATTTGAATCTTTCCCGATGTTATTCGTCCGAGCGAACTGCTTTTTCAGCTTTTTCAGCTTCTATAAAGGCCAGGCATCGATAAAAACTCTAATTAACGTCGCGTCGTTGCACGTCGCAATTTAGCTTAGCCGTTTCGTTCAATTAACTATAAATTTTTAACGCAAAATCTCATCACATCCGCGTCACGCGGAGAAAGTTAAGACGAAAAAACATCCGATCTATTAGCGTAATTTGCCATTTTTCCCAAATATATGCAATTAAAATTCATTTCGTGGAAGGTGGAATTGTTATTCGCGCGAATCGTCCACCGAATTATTAGCCGTTTGCTCTATCGATTACGGTCGTTCTCGATTCTTCGTTCCGCGAAATCCATTGCCTTACATCGAGTTCTTATCATCGTGACCATGATCATCGTCAACATTTCTCGAGACATCTGAACGTATTGTATAACGTCTCGCTCATCCCGCAATGGATCCACACACGACGTTTTAAAAACGACTGTAAGAGTCGTTTCGTTCCTTCAATTCGAGCTTGCGTCCAAATTACTCGAATCATACGAACACGAGCCTAAATTTAAGTAACACGACTGATCCAAATAACGTTTAACAAGCCCGAATTGGCCAAGAGTCATTCCGAATTGCTTGTAATTTTGCTTGACCAATATGAACAAATCTTAAACGCCTGTCACGACGATATTCCAACGATGTTATGTCGCGTAAGATGGTCCGTGCGACGTCGTTCCAGCCGTCAAGGATCCGCATCGTCATTCAGACCGCCAATAAACCTAAGGACCCACCATAAACTTAAGCTTTTAGTTTGATCTTTATAACTAAATCCTATTACCTTGAAGGAATTTTAATCCTGTAAGTGTTGGTCCTTGGAACAGTCCTTAGGTTTATTATGCGTTCGTATAAATTACGGGGAAAGCAGGTGTTTGCCTAACGGGAAAACTGCTTTTCCCTATGAACAACGTCACCCACGAGCCACGTTGGTAGGAGACTTCCTCTTCTTATCTTCATTCATTAACGTTGGCTATAACCAATGGACATCACGGATCGTTACTCTCACTTTTCCTAACGAAAAGTGTGAACAGCGAATTCTCGTTCTTAGTTCAAAGGGTACACCACATCGAGCTTTCCTCCGCAATAACACGAGAACGAACTTCACTGCTTCTACCACTACTGAACAGTCAATATCTACCAGGACTCGATCTCTGTCTACAGATCAGTCTCCACATCTCTACACTGATTCTCTAACCTGAGAACAATTAACGTCTCTTCTCACCCGTCAATCATTCGTCTACCTCACCTATATCTTACGCAACGGCGTAACTATCTTGTATATAAAGTTGTTGGAAATATATGGAGATGAAAGTACATCGGGGCCTTTCCTTTGGAACGTTTGGGAAGGACCCCAATACCTTAGACTAGACTTTCTATTATAGCCGTATTTGAATAATAAAACTTAGAAATAATTGTTTATGATTATGGGTGTCCGAGAATTATGACAATGGGACAATGTCGAAGTGACATAACGGGTCGCTGAACGTAGCCAACTGCGTAATTAAATAGCTCTCCTTAACCCTTTCGCTTCGGATGCCGCTTATAGGCGGCGCAATATATTTTATTTTACGCAATATATTTCAAACATCCAAACGATCGCACACTGCTTCGTGCTAAAAAATCTGTTAAATCCATTTACAGTGGAACGGTATTTCATATACGGTTCTTACAAGAATTATTGTTATTTAAAATTTAGGAAAACTGTGCGTATTTCTGGCGCGCGCTTTCTTTCAGAGACGGTACTTCGGCGGACTGGACTGCCAAAGCGAAAGGGTTAAAAATAAAAATTGACCCGAGGGCTACAGGGAGGTACAGAGAGGAGTATATAAGGGCAATTGTACTTGGACTGAGATTCAGTCAGATACGTTCTACTCGTACTGGGTACCATTACGTCAAGTAACACCGACATCGTGAATCAGAAAGTTCAGTACTACTTAGCCTGCGAAAGAAATCGTGGATTCGTTATCGAAACCTAAGTCCGTTGCCATGGACATCGCGAGTATCTAATCGTCACGGTTATTTGTTACCTTTTGTAATATTCAGACTTGCATTATTAAATTCCGTTCATATCGCAAAACAACGATGGCCAATTCGAGTGAATATCCATTAGACGCCCCTAATCTTAATTCTAATCCGATATATATATAATAACCTGTTAACCGCAGTGTTATATTAACACGTGGTGTCGATTATTATAATCGTCACGGGAATTTACGACTCCCGTTGACGCGCTTCCTCGCGATCGCGTCTCCCCGCGACTGGTCGAATAAACAAACAAAATTGGAATGGAACGTCAACGGTATCCTTGCTGCGGATGTTTTTTCGAATTCGATGATACTCGGACGTGTTCCAGTACGGTACAACCTGGAGGACCTTGATCGTATTATGAAACAGCTCGTGTGCATATGAAGGGAACAGGCGCGTGTACGCGCCGCTTAAAAGTGGGACAGCAGACAAGCCCTTTTATGGGAGCTTGTTTCTAGCCAATCGCGATCGGCTGTTCTCTCTTCTTCCTTATTCGATAAACGTGCCGTGTCCTCCCATAACAAGGTGATCGCGATACAAATTTAAGGTGATCAGCTTGGGACAACTGGCGCGATTCATCGCGATCCTCCAAGGGTACCCATTGTTCAGCCAAAAATCAAGGATATCGATATAGCCGATAAGCTACGTTTTACCATACATAGAATACGTGGAAGGTGATTGAAAACCGGATGACAATGAAGTCGAAAGCGGTTTCTCGCGATCGAGTCGAACTTTAATCGAGTGAAGGACGATCAGAAATCACGCGGCAGAAAGACGCTACCAATTGGGTCCAGTCAGTTGTCTTCGTTTAGAATTATTCTAATAATAAATCAGTGAAAAAGCGAAGAAAAATGTATTTCTAAGTCATTTATCAATTGAATATTACGAACTTTTGGTGTTTAACTCGTTTACAGAGATAAACACCTCGTTTACGGAGATATAAATGGTAAAATAAATGGTAACAGATAAGTATGGAATATATTAGGGAAATTTACTTGTACGTTGTAAAATGTAGAGTAAATAGTAAACGATGTTTTGAAATAGATCAATTTATTTAATTTATCACGTTATAATTTAATGTTTTTCGAGCACTTAAGCGTATTGCACGCGAGCAGCTCGCACTATTTTTGCAATCCTGTCAGTTCGCCGCTATGTTCTCCCACGCAATTAAATTAATGTTATTAGTAACAATTTCGGTAACGAATCAAACGAAATTTTCTAACGAATGTATACGAATAACAAAGCATCCACTATCTCATTTGACGTAAATTCGACGTAAAAGAATAAGAAAGAGAAGTCTATGATCCACAACCGTATGATACACAACAATAAACAAATATATTTCCCAGTCCAATCTTTAAATTATTATCTCGTTTATTTTACAAATATAAAAAGATCGAAGTCGTTTAAGAAGTATCACACCCATCAAATCAAACATGGTTAATATTCAAAGATTAGACTCAAAACTCGCAACATGATCTACTCGATCCATCGCTTTACTTAACCCTTTGCACTCCGAATTTTATTTCAATTTCGTTACCAGCAGCTCCCAACGCTTTTAAGTGTTTTATTTGAAATTTACTTTAACCAAAAAATAAGACCATTTAAATAAAGGAAGAAACAAATTCACTTAAATACCAGTTTTATTCACACTATCGTTGCATTTCGTAATTTTTAAGTGTATCATATATCTTGAAACAATTTCCAAGATGCAATCCTGGTTTTCTTTCGCACGTTTCACAAAAAAACGAGCGACTGAAAGAATGTCGAGTGAGACTCGACCAAGAAGCTCCTGAGATAAAAACTGATGTCGAGTCACACTCGATATAGAAGTGCAAAGGGTTAATTCTTATTTCACGGGCCTTTTTTCCCACCAACGTCGTTAGTTCTCGATCCATTTATATTTCTGACAAACAATTTACTTATTGCATAGCCAAACTCTCGCCAAAGTTCGTTGACGCGGCACGCTTTAATATTTGTTCTCCATGAACGTAAACAAGATCGGTCTGAGCGTGCGGTAAATTGCACCCGATAAATGTAATCTTGGTTCTCGCTAGATCGAAACGCTTGACCCGGATCGAACCGAATGCAACCGCGAGATCGGGGAAAATTGGTTGAGCGCTTATGATCGAGAGAGTAGCTTCGATTGCCAGTGATAGTCTTCTGCAACGATGATTTCTTGTACCTGATATTGCCCGTGGAATATCGCGAATATCAACAGTATCTATTACACGTTCGATCCATAATAATTAAGCCTTCAGTCGCGACATCGAAATCGCATTCTGACGGTAAAAGATTATCGTGTTAACTTCAACGGGCCATGATATCATCGTGCTTTTTGTACTGCATTAAGAGTTTGCTGGTGATACACCTACACAAGATACGAATTTCGGCCGTGGTTGCCCACAGAAAAATATGAAAAATGCTCTGCACAGTTAATAATGCAGATTGGCATTTTCAAACGCTTGACTGCTATTGTCCCATTAGAATACTTATTTTTCAGGTATTTTATATTGGTTGGTGTTCCATGGATGGAAATGATCGATGATCGTTATTACTGTTATATACGTATGTTTTGATATTAAAAAAGAAAATGAAATACCCAACGATATGGAAGGCTAATTAATAATATGACGTAGTAAGAAATGTTACAATTTTCATCCGCTGTTCGATGGTTTAAGATATTCCAGTCCTCGAATATTCACATTCGAATAATTTTCTTAAAGTTCTAGATGCGTAGAATATCGTCAAACATACGAAAACGATTTATTATTGTTATTAATGGAAACAGGAGTAGGTAGGCTGTAGCAATTCAAAGTGATTGCGCGTCGAATCGATAAAATTAGCAAACGCGAACCGCGATTATCGACGATCCATTTTAATCGATATTCAATTTTATGCGGGCTGTGTGGCGATTAGCGTGTGTGCACGCGCTCGAACCGATTAAAACAGAAAGCCGCGATGATTATTCGGCGCTCATTATTCTCCGAGGTGTTGTCAGGATTAATTGGAAGCTGGTTATATCGAATCGAATCCTGGCAAAAGAAATCCCGTTTGCGTGATTCTTTTATCTCATTGAGTAAAAAATTACGCGGCAATTGGATCTCTCTCTCTCTCTCTCTCTCTTTTCAAATCCAGCGTCCTGTTACGATTAGTCAATTTACTTGAATTCTATTGTAGCAGTCTGAGATGAAATAATTTAACTTGAAAGGAAGTGGTTACGTATGAATACTAAACTATTAATACTACTATTATAAATGTATTTCTATTCGTACTTCATTATATTAGAAATAATCCTCACATAATAATAATAAAAACCTGGTATATGTCGCGAATCGAAAATAACAGTTAGCTTGAAAATTTTTTAGGGAACTAGTATCAACAAATACGAAACTGCATATAATGCAAATATAAAACAAATATAAAGCTGAGTAGTTGGAAGGACTTCAATTTCACTTGAAACTTGGAATTCATATTTCGAGCAAGCGAAATACGTAATAGGTTCACACTGAACTAGTGGTTTCAAATTGCTCGCAGTTAACTAATTCGACCGGAATGCAAAAGCAAATAAAATATTTCATTGAGTTTCCACACTCGGTCTTATTACTTACGCCGTTTGATTTCAAGTTGTCCGAGTTCGAGCAATGAGACTGATCTGAACGAAACTTTAAAGGCACGATACAACCTCGGGTAAACCATCGTTTTGCATCGAAATTTGGCGCGCGCACGCGCGCCTGCTGTGTGTTCTTTCCATCTTTTTTCTGTTTTTCCTCCGTTTTTTTTTTTTTATCTTTTGCAAAGCCGATGCATTCGAACGCATCGGATACGTGCGGTGAATTCGCGAGCAGGATGCTTGCGAAATCTCTCTTTGACAGGTTTCCAATTTCCAAATGGCCTGCCGCGAAACTGAATAGATAAAGTCTTTGCACGGGCGTGTACTTACTTTAACACGCTAATAAAATGTTTTCAGTTCTAATTAACCTTAGTGTGTCCAATGTTGAGTACGCTTTTCTACGTTTCTTTTAAATTTTCTATATTTTGTAGCCAAAGCGTGGAAAAACCGCTGCGAATTCTCATTTTATGTTATTTTTACGTGACGTGTATCATTCTGTATGATTAGTATTTTCCACGCTGAAATTTATGCTAAAATTGTAAATATCGAAGCTTCCAACTTACCTCTAAGCTTGTCGAATAACAGCAGCATTTTTGTTGCCCGAGTAAAAGTTGAAAATCGGTACGGTGTTCTATGAAAATAGAAAAAATCTGGAATAGAAGCATTTCGTACGATTAATCGTTAGCATTTTCGGAACGATCGCGCATCAAGGTGCATTTATGATGTTCAATGTTATACATTTTTAATCGTTGATTGTGTTACGCACCGCGTCAGTCTGTCATCGATATTAAACGCACGCCAGGGGGTTGGAAAGAGGAACGTGCGTTGGCATTTTGACAAGCTACGCCCGCCTTAATTGACATGGAGATTGCTGTATCGTTGCGCGAACGTCGAACGATGTCGATATTTCCTTCGCTCGTTAATTACCAAATACGGTGTTCTGAAACAATAAATATTATCGAATCATGTTCGGTTAGTTACATGAACTGATGAAATTGGTCGAAAATCATGCGAGATTCCGCTAATATGAAACGTAATTTTCATTTGTTCCTTTTAAATGTATCGATTAATTACATTTATACATTCAATACCATATGCCGTATGTTCATTTCGATGCACGATGTCTCGTTCCGATCTATTATCGTAATTGCGAACTGCAATTTCGAAAAGTACTTACGCTGAGTAGACAAAAAATACATTGGTTACAGAAAATCGAATGTAAAAAAGTACACGACATATTCCTATTATTCCTAAAATTTCTAGTTCTCCGAATACTGGAATATTCCAAAAATTCGATTCTAAAAGGATCGAAATCCCATGTGTATCCCAGTAAACAGAATAAAATTGTTTAAACGCGTTACACCGCATTTCGTATTTTACAATCGTCTTTTCGATATTATTATTATACGTTAACGTTTATAACTGTACAGAGTAGTAGAAATTTTACGAACAGTATAAGAGTGTCACCGATGTAACGATTTAAACTGCGTCATAGTCTAATCTAATACGAATGACCTCCACGGCACTTAACGCATTGAGAAACTCGTCTGAGGACGTTGAACCAAACCAGCCGCGTCTTACAGCAATCCGCCATTAACACAACAGAATGTAATTAATCGGATGGTGGTGTGAGACTTGGACTGGTAAACACGCGTGTCGCAAACGGGACAGGATACAAAAGGTACCATCAAGGTTGACATTTCCATAATGTTCGATTGGTCGCATGGAACGATCGTACGTACAAGGAACAAAGCACGGTTCGATAATGGAACGAGGATTTATACATTTTTTTTGCCGACCAACGGTGATGAACGAGTAATCTGATGGATAGGAACGTGGATCCGATTCGAAGCGTATTTCAATTACTTAGCCCGATGAACTATGTACACGGTATCTAACGAAGCGGTCGTGAACAAGAAACATGCAACTCGTGCTAGTACGACAATGATCACGTGCGTGACTACGGTGACGTTCACGACTGCAATACCAGCCAGTTTATCAATGGGCCAACGCTGGTAATCTAGCACGGCTGACGTGCATGAATATTCGCGAGCCACGTTGAAATCAGGCTCGATGTCCAATTAGGATTCCCTACTGACGAGAGATTAGTCGTTACACTCGGCAAGGATTTTAGTTTCATGGGTCAATTAATTATTTTTCTCTTTGTTCGTTAAAATTACGGGACATTCTACAAATATTCTCATTAAAAATTTTCCACGTGGATGTTTGCAAATCCTGCGTAACAGACCTAAGTCACGTAGCAGCAATAAATCCGTAAGTCAACAGATGTAACGATCAGTTAAGATAATTCAATGGAAAGATACTGTGGTTTTTCAAACGGAATTTCTAAAAATTCGTCAATTATAATTTATCGTTAGATAATATCTTTGGGTCATATGCCGTATTGAAATACATAATTTGACACACGTCGATTTCAAATTCATATTTTATTATAGTAGCTATAATGTATGTTATTCGTTGCAAAGTCAAAGCACAGCCACCTGATTTGATTGGGGCAATTAAAAAATGTCGAGTTACTGGTTTATCAATGAGCCAACGATATTTTCACCATATTCCATCGAGCTACGACGTACAACGAACTCTTCTAACTTTTCTATATCATCGTCGATGTTGGAATTTTTCAGACGACATCGCTGTCCGCACAATCTGCCACAAGATCACCTAGAGATTCCTCGAGACGGGCCAGTCCACGCGGTGACTTCCTATCGCGAGGAATTCGATGAGAAACACGTCGACAGGCAGACCGTGTACCACCACGAAGACCATCTTCGGATGGAAGGAGAATTCATCGGAGAGAGGCGAACAGACTATGTGGTGACGAGGGGCGAGAGAGCACCGGTAAGGAAACCGCAGGATAACCTGAAACCGGAGGGTGAGTTCATCGGTAGACCCAGGGAGGAAGCTCCAACGAAAGGAGAGAAAGCTCCAGTGAAAAAGCCGCAGGATAACTTGAAGCCAGAAGGCGAATTCATTGGAAGACCGAAGGAAGAAGCCCCGAAATATGGAGATCGAACGCCTGTCAGGCGACCTCAGGATAATCTCAGACCAGAAGGAGACTTCGACAGTGAGTTTCGTTCCTAACAAATTTTTTTACTTGTGCGAAATCGAATTTTTTAACAACTATAACGAAAATTGTTGGTTTATCAGTTATGAATAATCGCTGTACATTTTTCCTGATTTTATGGAAAAAGATATAACGCGAACTGAGATTTACAACATCGATTTTATCAGTTTAGACCGTTCCTTTTTAATAGAAACTTGCAATTTCTCCCGACATTGTGTGAACATTGAAGATCACTTTTTCAAGACAAATCTGAAATTTCGAGAAACGTGATATTAAAGATACGATCGAAAGCCGAAGAACCACAAATATGTTCATCTGATCAGTTGATCATCGTGAAATTTTGAAATCTAAAATTCGTGTGCTTTTGATTTGTCGTTCTTATTGCAGTCAGATCTTTTTACTATACTTAATTCGTATTGTCGTAACATTTAACTTGTATGTGCAGGTACAACCACCACGGAGCTGGTGTTCACCGGTACACCCGGTGAACGTCCCAGACCAGTACGTCGCAACACGTACACAAAGGTCGAGGGTGAATTCATCGACTCGACCACTTCAAGATCCGAATACGTCGATCATCGAACGGTTCAACGTGCCGAGATCATCAAACGTACGGATAACCTCACAGTGGGAGAGGGTGAATTCACAGTAAGTACTTTTGGAAATTAGAAATTACGTATGACAATCTCTTTTTATCTGTATATTAACTTGCGATGGTAAATTTTAACGCGTCATACTCTCTGACAGCTTTGATAAGGAATGAAATCGTAATTTTGTAATTAAAAAATATTGAAAAACCGGCAAATATTTATTAAAAATATGATTTATCTGGTCTACGTCTCGTTCTAACTTTGCATCTACTTCGTATTAAAACGATATTCATGAAGCGAGTCCATTGTCCCAGTTACTCTTATCTCTACACTAATCGCTGATCTAGTACGAAATGTGCTGTAGGGTACCTCTCATCATAAAGAGGATTTCCACACGTACGACATAGTTGAGAGGACACCTCGACGACGACTCGCCTACACCGAAGAGGATGACCGCTTCTATGGCAAGACCGATATCGTGGAAAGCACCACAACGACTCAGGAACAGTATCAAAGTTTCGATCAAACCGACTATAGAAGCACTGCCGTGATCAGACGAGACGATAATTTGAGACCAGAAGGACCGTTTGAAGGAGTGCCTCATACTAAGGAAGACTACGTTGTGCCTGCGCTAATGAAGACACCGGAACCGCAGAAACCCAAGGATAATTTGCGACCTGAAGGACCGTTCGAAGGAAAACCGAAAGACGATTATAAACCAACCGGAGGTGAAAGAGCAGACGTGAAGAGACCACAGGATAACTTGAAGCCCGAAGGACCGTTTGAAGGACGTCCAAAAGACGATTATTCACCGAAAACAGCTGAACGCCCGGAAGTTAAGAAACCTGAGGATAACTTGAGACCAGAAGGACCATTCGAAGGACGCCCTAAGGATGATTTCATGCCTAAAACAGCGGAAAGGCCAGAAGTAAGAAGGCCTCAGGATAACTTGCGACCTGAAGGACCATTCGAAGGGCGCCCGAAGGATGATTTCACACCGAAAACAGCTGAACGTCCGGAAGTAAAGAGGCCACAGGATAATTTGAGACCCGAAGGTCCGTTCGAAGGGCGTCCAAAGGATGATTTTTCACCCAAGCGAGGTGAAAGACCAGAGGTTAGAAGACCTGAGGATAATTTGAGGCCAGAAGGACCGTTCGAAGGTCGACCTAAAGATGATTACAAACCAACCAGAGGCGAAAGAGTTGATGTTAAGAGGCCTGAAGATAATCTGAGACCAGAAGGGCCGTTCGAAGGACGTCCAAAGGATGATTTCACACCAAAAACTGCTGAACGTCCGGAAGTAAAGAGGCCACAGGATAATTTGAGACCCGAAGGTCCGTTCGAAGGTAGACCTAAAGATGATTATAAACCAATCAGAGGCGATAGAGCCGATGTTAAGAGGCCCGAAGATAATCTGAGACCCGAAGGACCGTTCGAAGGGCGTCCAAAGGATGACTTCACACCAAAAATAGCTGAACGTCCGGAAGTAAAGAGGCCACAGGACAATTTGAGACCCGAAGGACCGTTCGAAGGACGTCCAAAGGATGATTTTTCACCCAAACGAGGTGAAAGACCAGAAGTTAGAAGACCTGAGGACAATTTGAGACCAGAAGGACCGTTCGAAGGACGTCCAAAGGATGATTTCACACCAAAAACTGCTGAACGTCTGGAAGTAAAACGGCCACAGGATAATTTGAGACCCGAAGGTCCGTTCGAAGGGCGTCCAAAGGATGATTTCACACCAAAAACAGCTGAACGTCCAGAAGTGAAGAGGCCACAGGACAATTTAAGGCCGGAAGGTCCGTTCGAAGGACGTCCAAAGGATGATTTTTCACCCAAACGAGGAGAAAGACCAGAAGTTAAAAGACCTGAGGATAATTTAAGACCGGAAGGACCTTTCGAAGGCAGACCCAAGGATGATTTCACACCAAAAACAGCTGAACGTCCGGAAGTGAAGAGGCCACAGGATAATTTGAGACCCGAAGGTCCGTTCGAAGGACGTCCAAAGGATGATTTTTCACCCAAACGAGGTGAAAGACCAGAGGTTAGAAGACCTGAGGATAATTTGANGACCGGAAGGACCATTCGAAGGTCGACCTAAAGATGATTTCACACCAAAAACAGCTGAACGTCCGGAAGTGAAGAGACCACAGGATAATTTGAGACCCGAAGGTCCGTTCGAAGGACGTCCAAAGGATGATTTTTCACCCAAACGAGGTGAAAGACCAGAGGTTAGAAGACCTGAGGATAATTTGAGACCGGAAGGACCGTTCGAAGGTCGACCTAAAGACGATTTCTTGCCGAAAACGGCGGAAAGGCCAGAAGTGAGAAGACCTCAGGATAATTTAAAACCTGAAGGACCATTCGAAGGACGACCCAAGGATGATTATGTGCCAACCAGAGGTGAACGTGCGGATGTGAAACGTCCAGAAGATAATTTGAGACCAGAGGGTCCGTTCGAGGGAAGGCCTAAAGATGATTTCTCACCGAAAACAGCTGAACGTCCAGAGGTAAAGAGACCACAAGATAATTTGAGACCGGAAGGTCCATTCGAAGGACGTCCTAAGGATGATTTCACACCGAAAACAGCTGAACGTCCGGAAGTCAGAAGACCACAGGACAATCTTCGGCCTGAAGGACAGTTTGAAGATCGACCAAGACACGAATATACCCCTGGTGAGAGACGTACACCTATTAAACATCCAGATAACTTGTATCCCGAAGGAGAATTCGAGAGACCATCGCCTGTTCCTTATGGTCCCGGTGAAAGAGCGCCGATTGTCCGACATCCGGATGAGCTGTTTCCTGAAGGTGATTTTCCAGGTAGAGAACGTGTTCCATTCGTCCCAGCTGAACGCAGAACGCCCATTAAGCACGATGATAACCTTCGTCCTGAGGGTCCTTTCGAAGGTAGACCTAAGGATGATTATAAACCAACGAGAGGTGAACGTGCTGATGTGAAGCGTCCTAAAGATAACTTGAAACCGGAGGGTCCATTTGAAGGAAGGCCTAAAGATGATTACAAACCAACCAGAGGTGAGCGTGCGGACGTGAAACGTCCAGAAGATAATTTGAGACCAGAGGGTCCGTTCGAAGGAAGGCCTAAAGATGATTTCTCACCGAAAACAGCTGAACGTCCAGAGGTAAAGAGACCACAAGATAATTTGAGACCGGAAGGTCCATTCGAAGGACGTCCTAAGGATGATTTCACACCGAAAACAGCTGAACGTCCGGAAGTCAGAAGACCACAGGACAATCTTCGACCTGAAGGACAGTTTGAAGATCGGCCAAGACACGAATATACCCCTGGTGAGAGACGTACACCTATTAAACATCCAGATAACTTGTATCCCGAGGGAGAATTCGAGAGACCATCGCCTGTTCCTTATGGTCCCGGTGAAAGAGCGCCGATTGTCCGACATCCGGATGAGCTGTTTCCTGAAGGCGATTTCCCAGATAGAGAACGTGTTCCATTCGTCCCAGCTGAACGTAGAACGCCCATTAAGCACGATGATAACCTTCGCCCTGAGGGTCCTTTCGAAGGAAGACCTAAAGATGATTTCTCACCGAAAACAGCTGAACGTCCAGAAGTGAAGAGACCTCAGGACAATTTGAGACCAGAAGGTCCCTTCGAAGGAAGACCTAAGGACGATTACAAACCAACTAGAGGAGAACGTGCCGACGTAAAACGTCCCCAAGATAATTTGAAACCGGAAGGACCCTTCGAAGGTCGTCCAAAAGATGATTTCTCTCCAAAAACAGCCGAACGTCCTGAAGTTCGAAGACCTCAGGACAATTTGTATCCTGAAGGCGAATTCGAAAGACCAGAAAAGCCTACGGTTGGTCCAGCAGAGAAACGCACACCCATTAAACATCCTGATAACCTCAAACCCGAAGGAGAATTCGTTGGTAAGCCTAAAGATGATTTCACTCCGACTAAAGGCGACAGAGCTGTTGTTAAGAGACCCGAAGACAATTTGAAACCAGAAGGTCCATTCGAGGGCAGGCCTAAGGACGACTATCAACCGGTTCATGGCGAACGAATGGATATCATCAGACGCACGGACAACCTTCGAATGGAAGGTAACATCGAAACCTACAGATCAAGAGACGAATATACGGATTTCTTAATTCGCGAGAGAGCCGAAGTTACCAAGTATCAAGACAATTTGCGCATGGAAGGCGAATTTATCGATGTTAGGACCAGAGACGATTTTAAGGTTGTAAGAGGCGAGAGAGTTGATATCGTGAGGCATCCTGACAATTTGAAACCGGAGGGTCCATTCGAGGGTCGTCCAAAGGATGATTACTCTCCTAAGAGAGCAGAGAGGCCGGAAGTAAAGAGACCAGAAGATAATCTCAAACCAGAAGGAGAATTTATTGGCAGACCAAAAGAGGAAGCGCCTAAACAAGGTGAGAGGGCTCCGATTAAGAAACCTAAAGACAATTTGCGACCTGAAGGGGAATTTGAGAGGCCAGAGAAGCAACCTGTTGGTCCTGCTGAAAAGAGAACTCCGATCAAACATGCTGATAATTTGAAACCCGAAGGGGAATTTGAAAGACCTAAACCAGAAGAGTTTAAACCTGCTGAAAGGCCAATTGTCAAGAAACCAACAGACAATCTAAAACCAGAAGGAGACTTCGTTGGTCGACCCAAAGAGGAAGCGCCGCGAAAGGGCGAAAGAGCGGACGTAAAGAGACCAAAGGACAACTTATATCCTGAAGGAGAATTCGAAGTTCCAGAGAGGAAGCCTGTTGGTCCAGCTGAGAGAAGAACACCGATCAAGCACGAGGACAATTTGCGCCCTGAAGGTGATTTCGAAAGACCGCAACCTGAAAAATTCAGACCTGCCGAGAGACCAGTTGCGAAGAGGCCTCAAGACAACTTGAAACCTGAAGGAGAATTTATTGGGCGACCAAAGGAAGAGTCACCGACTAAGGGAGAGAGAGCCGATGTTAAGAGACCAGAAGATAACCTGAAACCAGAAGGTACTTTCGAAAGACCTGAGAAGCAACCCTTGGGGCCAGCTGAGAAACGTACTCCTATTAAACATCCTGATAACTTGAAACCTGAAGGCGACTTTATGGGAAAGCCAAAAGAAGAAGCTCCTAAACGTGGAGAACGCGCAGATATTAAGAGACCACAGGATAACCTACGTCCGGAAGGTGAATTTGAGAAACCAGAAAAATCTCCAGTGAAACCTGCTGAGAGAAGATCTCCGATTAAACATCCCGATAATTTGAAACCTGAAGGAGAATTCGTTGGTAGACCAAAGGACGATTACAAACCGACTAGAGGAGAACGCGCCGATGTTAAAAGACCCGAGGATAATCTTAAACCCGAGGGACCATTCGAAGGTCGTCCTAAAGACGATTTTGTTCCCGTTCGTGGTGAACGAGTAGATATCGTCAAACGTACGGACAACTTGCGAATGGAAGGAAATATAGAGACTTACAGGTCCAGAGATGAATATACGGACTTCTTAATTCGCGAAAGAGCCGAGGTCACTAAGTATCAGGATAATTTGCATATGGAGGGCGAGTTCACCGATATCAGAACGAGGGACGATTTCAAGGTAGTGAAAGGAGAGCGTGTAGATATCGTGAAACATCCGGATAATCTGAAACCGGAAGGTCCGTTCGAGGGTCGACCGAAAGACGATTACTCACCTAAAAAAGCAGACAGACCAGAGATAAAGAAACCAGAGGACAACCTGAAACCCGAGGGAGAATTCGAAAGACCTGAAAAGAAACCTGTTGGTCCAGCGGAAAGACGTTCACCTATAAAACACGATGACAATTTGAAACCTGAAGGTGAATTTATCGGACGTCCGAAGGAACAGGCACCGAAGAAAGGCGAAAGAGCAGATGTGAAGAAGCCAAAGGACAATTTGAAACCAGAAGGTACCTTTGACAGGCCAGAGAAGAAGCCGATGGGCCCTGCTGAGAGGCGCAGTCCAATTAAACATCCGGATAATTTAAAAACACAGGGAGAATTCATTGGTCGTCCTAAGGAAGAAACGCCATTGAAGGGCGAACGTGCGGATATTACCAGGCCGAAAGATAATCTGAAACCTGAAGGGGAATTCCAGAGACCGCAGAAGTCGCCTGTTGGTCCAGCCGAGAAGAGAACGCCTATACGTCACGAAGACAATCTTCATCCTGAAGGAGAATTCGTAGGAAGACCTAAAGACGACTTTACTCCAAAACGGGTTGATAGGCCGGTTCAGAAGAAGCCAAAGGATAACTTGAAACCGGAGGGTGAATTCATAGGCAAGCCTAAGGACGATTATAAGCCGACAAAGGGCGAGAGAACAGAGATAGTCGTTCACAGAGATAATTTGAAAATGGAGGGTGATATGGATGTACGTCGGTCGAGAGACGATTACAAGACGATCACCAAGGTGGAAAGGGTCGACGTAGTTCGTCGAGAGGATAACCTGAAGATGGAGGGTGAGTTCGTGGATATTCGAAGACGAGATGACTACAGAGTGACACGCGGTGAACGCAGCGAGATTATCAGACACGAAGATAATTTGAGACCCGAAGGAGAATTCGACAGACCCGATACGTGTCCGATTGGTCCAGCTGAGAGAAGAACGCCTATCAAGCATCCTGATAATTTGAAACCTGAAGGCCAATTCACTCAACGTCCTAAAGCTCCTACGCCAACCAAAGGAGAAAGGGCTCCGATTAAGAAACCTAAAGATAATCTGAGACCCGAAGGAGAATTCGACAGACCCGAGAAGGCGCCTGTTGGTCCTGCAGAGAGAAGAACACCGATTAAACATCCTGATAATTTGCACCCAGAAGGAGATTTTATTGGAAGGCCAAGACAAGACAGTCCAACTAAAGGGGAACGAGCTGACGTGAAGAGACCAAAGGACAATTTACATCCTGAAGGTGATTTTGCTAAACGAACGCCTCAGAAGGTTGGTCCAGCCGAGAGACGCACACCGATTCGCCACGAGGACAACCTTCATCCCGAAGGAGACTTCTATATGGTGCCTAAAGACGATTTCACACCTAAGAGAGGCGAACGAGCGCCAGTTAGAAAGCCGCAAGATAATCTGAGGCCAGAAGGCGAAATGGATGTCGGTCCATCTTCTAAAGATGACTATAGACATGTGAACGGAGAACGAGTGGAAGTTCGTCGACACGAGGATCATCTGAGAATGGAAGGAGAGATAGACGTTCGTAGATCCAGGGACGATTACAAGAAGATCACGAAGGTGGAAAGGGTGAATGTTAGAAAGCACGAGGATAACCTCAAGATGGAAGGTGAATTTATCGATGTACGCAGGAAAGATGATTACACGTACGTAATCAGCGAACGTACACCGATTAAGAAACATCCTGACAATCTTCGACCAGAAGGAGACTTCGAAAGGCCTGGAAAGTCTCCTCTGGGACCTGGTGAAAGACGTTCACCTATTAAACATCCTGATAACCTGAGACCAGAAGGTGATTTCGAGCGAAGAGCACCGGAGAAGGTTGGTCCGATAGAACGTCGATCTCCAATTCGTCATGTGGACAATTTGAAACCAGAAGGAGACTTTGTCGGGAGACCTCGCGACGATTTTACACCGAAGAGAGGAGAAAGAGCGGAGGTAATTCGTCGAGAGGATAATTTAAAGATGATCGGTGAGTTCCAAGACTCCACTTCCCAGAGGTCCACGTATACGGTCGTTCGTGGAGAACGCGCAGAGATTAAACGCCACGAGGATAATTTGAAGGTGAGCACAGGTGCCATGGAAACGAAGACAACTTCCAGAGACACGTTTACGCCAGCTAAGAAAGAAGTTTCTCCGCCTGGCAGAGCTGTAACTCGCAGACACCACATGGAGTCTTCTATTACCTTAGGAGACGACACTTCTACGATGTCTACGACTACTCAGAGAAATTACAACACTTTCACCAAACGCACTGCCAAGGAAGTTGCCGCAAAGATGAGCAGCATGGAAACAGATACCAGGAGGAGCGTTTCAACTGAATCGAAGACCGTAGAAAATGGAACGACGATTACGACTACGAAGAGAACGAGTGGAGAGAGAATCTCATCGGCTCAGAACGTTCAGCACCAATCTCAGCGTGTGATAACGGAGCATCGTGCCATACAACCCGATGGTCCTCAGCCAGACTCTAGAAAGTCTTTGTCACCTGTTTCAGGCAATCAGCACTACATAAGCGAACACCATCAAAGAGCACAGTCAAGCGAAAGACATTTGAGATCGCAGAACGTGACTCAAACGCGACGAGTTATCGACGACAGGTCTCTCGCGGATGTGCAAAACCACCAGGGTGCCATGGTCGATGGAAGATACAGCGAACAACAGAGGCACCAGATCGAAAAACACCAGCAAGAGACAAGCAAAAGGGACTACGTTAACACTCAACACATCGAATCTCGACAGACTGCAACCAGACAGAAGCAACAACACGAACAGCACACAGTTTCCAGCCAAGCTCGCTATAATTCTAACCAGACGAGCAGTGCCGAGTTCAGGCAAGCCATCAGCGGCCAATCTATGGAGAAATTGCAAATGGACGGTGCTGTGACGAAGACCAGTCACCACAGGAAGAACGTAATCTCTTCATCGTCCGCGGACGTTACCAACTCGGTCCTTCACAGACGCAGAGCCACTTCGTCCACGGAGGCTCTTCACACGATCTCTTCTACAGCCGCTGATCAAAAGAAGAGTATCTCGAATTTGGCAGAGAGCGGCCAGTACATCAGCAATTCGAGTCAGAGCAGCGATCGACGTAGTTTGACCTCTTTACATCGCAGCACTAAAGAAGGAAACCCTTGGGCGTCGTCGACCTACGAACGTCCACAGAGAATCGTTCGACAGGACAATTTAACAGTAGGTGGCAAGTTCTATTCGCACAGCGAGGCGAAGAATTATGGAAATTTCACCAGTCAGAAGGTAGAGAGAGTACAGAGACAAGCGAACGTATCGCACATCAATTTAGGAGATGGAAGCATGGTCACTTCGAGCATGTACAAGAAGGAGTACACGCCCAGACATAAAGGACCCTGTCCTGCGGCGCTTATCGAGGCCAAACAGACGCCTTTCAAGCACACCAGAGACACGCAGAAGCACAAGTTCTATATGCCCGTCATCTCTAATTAAAATAAGTTTCCTTTTCTGCCATAGAGATTATATTATAAAAGCAACTGTAACAGTCGCAGGGTCTTGAGATATTATTTGTTTCTTTTCGCGAGGTTTTTCAGAATACTTAACATTTTCTTCTGGATGAAACGTACAGTACTGGTCGGAAATTTGGAATTATTGTAATTCAATGATTTAAAAGAAAGTTAACTAAGAATTTTGCGTTAACTGGGAAAGTTCTCTCGTTAAAGATTTATCGAAGCAAAAGGAATCACTATCGATATTTACAGTATTAATTTCGAATCGACATCGAAACAGGTAGAGTCCGAGACTTGAAAAGAAATCTCGGCTGAGAATTTTTTATTATTCTAAGAACTTGTTTCTCTAAACATTTATCCAAATAACGGAAATTGCTATTAATACGTAAAGCGTGGATTTCAAAGTAACAGGAAAACTAGCGAAAACTTCGATGTAAATGCAACTAAAAAAAGTACGTAATTCCAAATTTTTGATCGGTAGCGTACACTCCAAACATCGGATTAGATCTAAGCTAAATTTGCGGGCTGTGATGAACTCGTGTCGTTCGATATTTATTTCGTCAAGAATCTCTAGATATTCCTTTCGTCGCTCTGCAATCGGCGTGATCGTTGCAATAAAGGATCGATACCGACATATGAAATTGTGTGAATTACTTATAAAAGTACACTTTTATGCGCGTAAACATATACATACACAAAATATATACATACACACATATGCATATATCCGTACCATGTCAATATAATAGTTTTATCCTTCGAAAAGGATAAGGTGAGTGCGATGTTGAAAAAAGTTCTTCGTCGATATAAAAATGGTTATCGAAAAAAAAAAAAAAAAAAAAAATATGGCAAATAATACTTGGACTGAGAGATGCGGATGCGAGATGACATGCAAAAATCGAGTTAAGATTTATTTTCACCTTAAGCCACGTGTATTACAAAGCAATAACTAGAGCTTAAATCCGTGATACGGACGAATCTGATTGAAACATTAGGTTCGACCGATATTTAGAATAGATGCGACGTTTCAAGTCGCACGTAGCGTTCTTTCTCGATCAGCTTCGTTTTTATATTTAACCGTTTCTTTCGCCTTGCTGACAAATAGACTGCGGATGCTTATGCATTTGTGGAAAATTGAACAGTAGGAAAATGCACATAACGCGCGGGAACATCTGGCATATCCGTCACAGGTGAAAAATACAATCGGCTTTTTTATAATAAAGCAAAATCATATCAAAACTGTCCTTCGCGCGTGAATTTCAGGCTATTGTCAATTTCCTGGAATTCGGTTAAATTAGCTGATATTCCTTCCTTACGACTATCCATCCATCGACTATCGTCGACAAGTTTGCACGTATCTGCGAATCTACATATCACGTTATGCCTTTAACTATTTCATATCGAAACGAGATTTTTCGTTTTAAAAAATATACGAAATCGTATGATAAAAATCGGAAAATAAAGAAAAAAAGAACGGACTTGTCATACTTTCTCCCCGTAGTCCTCGTATTTAACGAATGAAAAAGAGATCTTACGTTGCATTATTCTACTTGTGCTCGTGGAAAGTATGAAAATATCAATTACTGTATAAACATCCACAGTCTACCGATAATCGTATCATCCCTCGTCCTCTATATTTCCTTTAACAACCCTGTGATTTACATTAACCCTCAGTATCGTTCGAATAGACGAGTCATGTACGTTGCGACGTTAACATTTCCGGCAGGGCTTCGCGAAGAAGTCGAGCGTTTTCCGGTTTCATCGGTTCGTTCGACGCTACGATGCTTGTTCCCATTATGGAACGAATTATTATATTATTCATTTTTTGTTTCCTACTTTTTTTTTATTTTTTCGCCTTTTTATTTTGATCCGTTTACACCAGGTGTTATGTGTTGTCGATCGAATAAAAATGTTTCGCAATTACTTCTTGACCTTGCATTTTCCCTCCTCGAGTACCATTTCGGTTATTCTCTGACTTTTCTTTCAATCGTATTTTATATAATCGTTGCATTTAATCCTTTTGATAACGTTTAAATCGTAATAGATGATCGTCTGGTAGGTGATAGATTATACGCGTAGGTGTATGATTACACGTAACTGCACTCGAGTCACCAAAATAAGATTTTCTTTTCACCAGACCAAGAGCTGTTCGCGAGAAATGTGAACAACGAGAGCTCCATGGACTTGGCTACAGTTTCTTTTATTTTATTCGAAGACCACGAGGAAAGAATACGATAAGCGATGTATATCTTTAAACCTGAGAAATTGTGTCGCTTCTTAGCCGCCAGCTGACATCGAGAAATTAAGAGCTCGGCAAAAATAAACTTGTCACGTTTTCCCCGTGTGATCTTCGTTTTCCTACACGTATATCTAACTCGTTCTGTTAACCTGATTTAAGTAGATGATTACACGTTCAAGTTATATTTCATGCGTTTAGCTTTTTCATACTAATTCTACAGCGAACGATGAACAGCTCGAGTATGTATACTAAGATTTACGTATCATCGAGTGAAAGAATTCTATCGTAACACTTACAGAAGCAAACAGGATCACGATGACACCGATCGAATTAAGATGTTGTAAATACGTGCGATCGAATTTATCGGCGTTGTTAACGAAATTAGGAAGCAACCGTTTGTTATAAAATATTTGTATCCGAAGTTATTATCACGACTTTGTCGAATGACTTTTTAACGATTGTAACAATGCGGACAAGTGGAAGAGAAGTGAGAAACATCGTTCGAATATGGTTTACGTGTAAGTACATATAACGTGTCATCGTGTCTAATTCGTAATAAAGAAATTATTTTCTGTATCGTAATTTACTTTCTCACAAATCCAACCTTTGCGAACTGCATACGTATAGAAGTTACATCGAGGTGAATTTTCATCGATATCGGACGAACAGTCGTTTCGCTTCGAATAATAAGAAAGTTAAGTTTCAGGTTTTTGCTGAAACGATAATAGTTGTAATAATTCTACGATAATAACAAGTAAATAATAAGATTTCCGATCAACGTCTAAATCAAATTTCGAAATTCGCCGACACTTCCCAATCGAACGTAAAGATATTTACCGTCTAACACTTTGACCGTCACGTTGATCATATTACGACCGGCCACAGTTTCTTCTGTGACGCTACACGGAGATCATTGATGACCGGAGCGCATGAACTTCTTACAATTATAAAAATTGAAAGAAAATTGACAGTTAGGGGATTTTGAATATAACCGATAAATAGAAGATACTTTGAAATAAAGTGTCCCATTGAACAATTAAACATTTTTACTAGAACATCAATAAAAAAAGAAAAAAATGAGAACAAATCTTGCATCTAACGGTGCACTGTGTTTGCATCCATATCTTTGAGGGGTAATCTACGAATATTATTATAATATAAACTCAGCTTGGAAAATAATCGTAAATGCTGCTTTATGATCATATAATTGAAGTTAGAAGCGTGAACATACCTTACTATTATATATAGAATGAGCAAAATACTGTTTACTAATATCGTTTACACGTTTCAACAGTATATTCCGCACGTTTTGCTTACGTTGAAATAACGAATGCGAATGATTTGTTAAAATAAACGATGTCTTGTTATAATATGTAGCTATCAACTGTTACCAAGGCGCCACGGAGGCCACCCGTGACCGCCAATAAGATAAATGGTCCATCGGGGAAGAATGTTGTCTTACATCGTTAATTTATTATTATTTTGCCATTATATGCTTTGAATAATAAAAATACTCCCGTGGCGTCCTCAGCGAAACACGTGATTTCGATGTGTCAGTCAAAGTGTTAAAACGAGGAGATTTACCGATCATTACGTGATTTATTGCCATGACTACGTGGCATCGATCGTAACAAAAGCAGCCTCTAGATCGAACTCGATCGAATGCTGCTCCATATTCACGCAGCAGCAACGTCGTCCGATACGTTTCCTTAAAAATCAGTAAAAATCAAAATATGAAAGTAGCTCGCACGTCCGGTTATTCGTAGAAATCTACACTACGATGCTCCTTTTGCCACACCATGTACGAACGATTCCAGCTAAACTGTGCCTGCATCCTCGTCCTGTCGATAATACTTCAATCGTTCGTTTCTTACTGCTATCCAGAGTTTTTCAAAGACGCATCCAGGTACCGAAGTATGCCTTACGCGCTTCTTCTTCGTCTATCTGTAATTTATTATCCGTTGCTGTTTCTCCAATTTCATACAGTAGAATTTCGTTCGTACGGACCGCAGCATCTGTTTCAACGAAATTTTTATTTACCGTTAGATGAAAGGAACTTTCGCCGATGAACATGAATTTAGGGTACGCTGCTCGAAATAAACAGAGAATCATAGTACGAGTGATTTCATCGCGTAAATTAAGCGAGCAAAAGCTAATAACTAATAAAATAATAATAATAACAACTAGTTTCTGGCAAATTGACTCAAGCTTTTATAGCTTCATCCACCAATATTTTATTATACAGCTAACGATTTACTTATATATATATGTATAATATAGTAAATTATATAACAATTAAATATAAATAATCAAGAATCTATAATTACTTATTTACTTATGAGCTCCGATTAAATGGAATGCTTGGAACGATTCGACAGGTTTATATACAAATGGAATTCTACCGTCACCCATAAATTCTTTCTTTATATCCAATGTCCATTAGACATCTTGTGGTTGCTTCTCTTCTGTTCTCAGCAACGCGCAAGCCAATGGTTACGTAATCGAGAACCAAAACAGCAAGTTAGATCCATCGATCGAGCGAATTTTTCGGTCAGCCGATGAACAAAGAAACGATCTAATTAATTCGAAACGCAACATCGACGCTAAAGAGAGCGGCAAAGCTGTGCAGATCGAGGACGCTGACAAGCGTGCACGGGTGAAACGCGATAACGCCGTTAAGAAGAGCAATACGAGGAGTTTGAACGAAGCGGCGAAGGATGAAAAACGTTCGACTTCTAACAAAGCTGGTAAAAGTGTTTCGAGGATCGATCGCTCTTCCAGAGATCTTCCGAAGCTTCCAGACAAAGATTACGAGGCCCCTGTTGATCAGGAAAAATCCGAGTACGCTGACGAAGCTGAAGACGAGTCTGCAGTTGGTTTAAAACATAAAGAAACCAGGTATTTTCGCGTGTAGGATGAACGATTGCAAGTAGACCGTGGACTATAACGCAAATTCATATTTTTGACGATAATATAAAAATTGGTGTCACTTAGCAAGTTATAGAAATCGCTTTTCTTCGAAGACGAACCAACTTATTACTCAACCCGATACGATAAACACATGCAATGTTATCGCATAATACTTAAAGCGTATGATATAAGTTAATTATGTGTAAAATGTTCAGGTACAAGGGCAACGATCATGTAAACGAAGATTCTGCGAGATTTATCGATCAAGAAGAAAGATCTAACTTGTACGATGACTTCGAATCGAAAGACGTGGTGAAAAGAGGAATTTCCGGCTCTGAGGACTACGAAGAGATGGACGACGACGCTCTTGCAGCTGTAGAGGATATTGCAGCCTTAGAAGATAGTGCATCGGACGAAGAAACCGATAAAAGAAAGGTGCACGGTGACGTTCGAGTGAAGAGGGACCACGAAAATTCGAAAGAAACGGACAACGCCGAGGTTGCTGGGAAAGCAGACAATCCTGCAACGTCTAGCGACTTGTCCAGCGATCACAAACCCGCAGAGACGTCCTTAAAACGAGACACCGCCACTGACAAGGATAGCAAGGTAGCCGAGGCTCGAGTAACTAAAGCTAACAAGGATTCCAACGATCAATCGAAAAGGAACGTAGTTGACAAGAACGAGAATGAAGCGTCGAAGATCAATTGCGATCGCGAAACGGATAATTCGAAGCAGCCATCGACGTCAAATGACCAAAAACCAACGATCGAAAACAGCGAAACTATGAAAATCCTGGCTCAAGGAAGCGAAGAGGCTACGGGAGACGCGAAAACGCGGGAAATTAATTTGTCCAGTAACAACAAGGCAGCCAACGACTTGGTCGGTGATGCTTCTGGCGTTAAAGAAACCTCGAAAGCTGAGGAGTTGAAAATTGCCGACGTAGCCAGCAGTGCAGACGCGGCGAAAGTGGAAGTTCTGGGGAACGCGGCGGAAACATCGGATGATTCTGAGAAATTAGCGAATTCGAAGAACGAAGCCGAGACTGCGGAACAGATAGACGAAGACTATCAGAAACGGGTGGAGGAGCAGATCCAGCGAAAGATCGATTCGATCAAAGAGCAGATTAAACGAGAGATCGAGGAGAACCAGCGTCTTAAGGAGATCGAGGAGAATAACGCGAAATTCGACGAATTGCGCGAGTTGGAAGAAGACGAGGAAGAACAGGCTCCGGAGGCTGCACTGACCGGAGATGACGCGCCTAAGAGATCCGTCGCGGAGAGAAATTCCGGCAAGTCTCAGATTCGTGATAACGTGGAGAAACAGTCGACAAAGAGGAAAAAGAGACACGACAGCGGTCAGGAAAAGACGCGAGACGCTAGTGACTCGAGTTCGAATAAAAAATCTTGGCCGAGAGCGGTGAAGAAACGATCGATAATGCAATCGGAAACGATACCAAAGAAACACGCGCGACAGGCGTTTTTGACGAGAACCGATCGGAAAAAGAAGAGAAAAAGAAGATCCAAAAATTCTATGTTAATCCCGGAACAACGTAACGTCAAGCTGGAGAGAAGTCTACCGGCTGATTACACGTTGGACTCGAACTTACGAGGGGCACTTGCTGATGCAAAGGTGAAAGAAGAGAATTAATCTGGTAATACATCGTTAACTTGTTGACCGGGTTGTTCTTTAAACTTTTGTGGAACTACGAGATTAAAAATTGTCGATAGACACGAGTCTTAGTCTTTGCAAAAGGGAAAATTTGGACAGCGAGTGTTCTTGTACAAACGTGATGTAATTTATAATTCGGCAAAAAGAAATGGGATCTTTAAATAATGAGATTATTCAAACGGCGAGTTAACTCGTCTTCCCGGTTAACAGGTTAATTTCTACGAGCGTCATTAAACAAATGGTTCCGTCGGTAGTCGAGCGCGTCGAAGATGACGGAAGACGAAAAGGCAGTAGCAGAACAGAGTTCTTTGTTAGAGAAAAGATCCGATTCCGTGGCGTCGCTAACGGGAAGTAACGAAGAAATGGGGCCACTGGCGACGGAATACGGTGAAGCTTTCGGCGGCTTGAATGGAGATCCAGGGATGGCGTTAGCTAGATTTAAAAGGATCAAACGAGTCCTCAGACCTCCAACTTCGAAGACCTAGCGTTAGATTGAAAAAGGATACGAATTTTCACGCCAATTCAATTGACGTCGCATGCAGCGATGTTAATCGAAAGAAATTCGATGGAAAACAATATTAGCAAACGATAGGTAGATTAATTAGCTGTAGAGGTTCGTTTATAGAGTACACGTAAGTCTATTTAAGACTTGTCAAGAGCAGAGAAATTTAGTAAGAAGACTAAGTATTAATGGTCGATAGAGAAACATTGGTTTTGGTAGTCGGTGCATATAATCAGTCGTTGATACAGTTTGGTATTTCGAATACCTTGGAATACAATGCGTTTCTAATATTCTTCTCGTACCGTATCATATTTTTTAAAACGGAAGTCACGTCGTGTGAAGTACAGTTTCGCGTACAGTTTCGAATATTTAATCCTCGATCGATGAATAAACTACGCGTCCTGTTGCATCTTTGATCCGATTAAGTAGAACGAGTCGATGCTGTTCAGACTTCCGTGCGCAATTCTGTTAAATAATAAAGAAAAACATTTTGAGATAAGCGACGCGCATCGTAGACGAGATGTAGCAATAAAAATCAAAATTCGCATATCGGATTTTTATTGAGAAAAAAGATATATATTTTTCAATTACCTGGACGATCCACGTGGTTGGATGGCGGCACTAAAGGAAAAGAGAGAAAGAAAGACAGGTGCCTAGGCAAATACACAGATAAACATTCGTAAGACGTTCAAGATTTAATAACAAAGATACGATTAAACACGAAGAAGACACATAGATCGTTAACCCTCTTTTTGTGCGCTTACATTACGGGGGAGACTTTTTGACTTTTTTTAAACTTTCGGCAAGCGAGTACCGACGTCTCCTACTTGTACCATCCATCTCTCCTTATCACCGTTCTACTTTACAACAATATGAAACAATTATTTACACATCGACGGGCAGAAGGACCACGGTGTCGTGTGAGAAATCTTTCAATGCGTTTTATTCTTTTTTCCCTTTTTTCTGCTTTCTTTTCTCTTTGTTTCGTTTCGTTTCGTACGTGCATCGCGCCGACGTCCGCCGTATTTAGAATGCGCAGAGTTTTCTTTCAGCTAGCAACTCGAAAACGTACTGGAAAGTATCATCGAGATCGAAATTTCATTACGAATGTTTCTCGCTCGCGAGAACTTCGATCTCGATTCGCTCGTTTCGCGTTCTTGGCCGCGTTCGCTCGATCGATCGCGATTAAATTCACGCGAATGCTTTTTCGATATTTTGGTCTCGTATTTCGCAGAGAAATCGCTATTGTAGGCTCTGCGAACTGTTGGAAAATAGGCTGTGCAGAAAGGATTGGAAATAAAAATTCTATTAACCCTTTGACAGTGTAATGAGGAAATTTACCTTCAAATCTCCTTTTTCGCATTTCTGCGTCATTTGGCATAATAATTTACCAACTAATAATATCACTAAATTAACCAGTTACAAATTAGATGCTGTAGGTTTCGCTTTTACAAGTTTACGTAAAATTGGTTAACAAAGAGATCTGAGATTTATGAAACTTATTTGTAAATCTTCGTTTGTTCTATCACCGAACTTGTTACTGCTACTCGAGAGAAATACATAAGACAATTTACATATTGTTTTATCCAGGTATATTAAAACAACAAATGTCTCAAAGAAGCCCACCAAGTAAACCAGAAATGTAAAAAACCATGCACGGTTTAAGGCAGAAGTTTTCTATAACTAATATAAGATCTAGGTGAAAGAAGAGATAATAATAAAAAGAAATACTAAATAAATCCACGAAGTCCTCTTCCGTAACCGTCACGTTAAAAAACAGAATTCAACGATGCGAATTAATAAAAAGAAAAAATTGTAAATAAAATATTGCGTTAACGCAACATTCGCCTTTGGCGGTCTGATTTACAATATTTACACATATTTGACGATTTGCCTGAATCTCTCTCGAGCTACACCGTTAAAGGGTTGATGGAGCATCGCAGAGAAAGCGTGCTAACTTTCCATCGCCAAAAACGATTGGTTCGCGCGAGTTTAAACGCGATACCGAGCGCGCATCGCGCTCAAGCCTCCTTCGTCGCGTCTCTGGTCGCAGACTGACTTCGTGAATTGGTCGTGCGAGAGCGTGTACAGCGCGACTGCCGATCGTTAATTAGATAGATTAAAGACGAACATCAGTCTGACAAAAAAGGCTCGTTGGTGAAACGTTTCAGGCACCGATCGTTACAAAAGTCGCCGCGCCGTCATCCAGTCCTTTCTCGATTTTGTTTCGTCGCGGGACGAAAAACCGTGGTAAAGTTCGCGTTGATCTCCGAACGCGATATAATTGATAAATCTCGAGCCAGGAAAATTGACGTTTCTCCTTTTTGTTCCAAGCGTTTTGGAAGATCGGCGTGGGACGCGTGATAATTTCGCGGTACGCGCGCAGTCGAGTAAGGACTAAAACGAGCGCAAATGGTGAAAATCCGAGCGTGAAAACGTTATAGTAGGTGAGCGTAGGAAGGCGACGCGGTTGAAGACGAGACGAGGCGAAAAAATTGTGGCTAATCTTGTTGTAAGATAAGAAACCGGATCGTTCTGTGCGGTGGATGTTTTTGTTCCGACGGATGCTCTGCTTGGTACTTAGTGCATGTCGATATTGAGACTTTCTTTTTATTTAAAAAAATCGATGTCTGAGAAATGGTGTTCACAATAATTATGGTACAACAACGTAACGGCATTACAGACTTAAATATGCGTTATATATATACACATATATATTATAATATGTATGTATATATATAAACATATACGTACACGTATATATGTATATATATGCGTAATATTTATAATAATATAGGTAATTCTCTTTACCACGATAACATGGCTATATACAAATATTACAATGTTTCCTTCCTTCCGTTTCTCTTTCCTAAAATCCTCGCACGCGCGATCGATCAGAGGTCGAGACGTTTCCCTACATCCGCTGTGTGCATTTCTCTCCTGTCGTTTCTCATCGTCCTGTCAACCTTTTTAAACGCACGGGTCGCGACGAAAACGTATCCTCGTTTCAGTTTCGGCGCGCTTGTCACGCAGACACCAGATCTCCGTTTCTTACAACGATAAATCAACGCGTTCATCCTTTTAATCGTTCTCTTTCTCTTGGCGCAGAAACAGCGTGCGTGTATACGTATGTCTATGAGAGAGAGGGGAGGAGGGCGGGGGTGTGTATGTGTGTGTGGGCGGAAGAGAAACAGTTGGAAAAGGAGAAAGAGAGCAAGGAGTGCGATCGTGGTATATTTTACGCGTTTTTCTTTTTTCATTCGTACGCGTATGTACGTTGAGAGAAGAAAGTGGAGGAGAAGGATTAAAGCAAAGTAGGAAAAGAGAGAATGCCCTGAAATATCACGCAGGTCTCTGTTAAATATCAACAAACAAAATAATTCCTCGCGTCGTCGAGAGTTAGCTGCTCCTCGAAATCGGAAATTCTCGTTCGATCGCTGTATTTGTCTAGCTATCTAGATTCATAGACTAAGGAAATTCACAACGAAACAAGATTCAGCGTGAGCCGAGTCGCCGGTCATTTACGAATTTCCCGATACCGAGGAGACTTTTTTACGTGAATTCGTTGATTTCTTCAAGTACGGTACGACATCCTTCAGGACTCGACGCACACCGCAACAATTCCACCAAATGTATCCGTTACGTTCGCTTTCTTTCTTACATTGGCGCACATACCTCGACCTTTCGATATCGGACCTTGATCTTATCGATAACGAGCTGTTTACTGCGATCACGTTGACAATTTGATTCGCCAATACGACATTGTGGCGAGTCGAAGCGGAACTCGCGCGAATCGCTGATCGCTCGCTTTAGGTACTGCGACTTAAAAAAAAACTAAAGAGTCGCATACGGTGGAAAAGAGTGCGCGTCGTAGATCGTTCGACCTAGGCGGCACCAAAATTGACGTGGTTGACTCGAATCTAGTGTGGTTTGTACAGGTGTTCGGACGATCGTCGGGGATCGTTACGTTGCTCGTTTACGTTGTACGTTCCCACCAATCGATCAGAACGATCTTACAATCTATAAAATGGGGCGACAAATATCTACGCTTTGGCACCATCTCGCGGTAACGAGACTTTCTCGTGGCAGAAGTGAACGAATCGAAGGGAAGTTCCTCCCTTTCTTTCTATTTTTATCGATCGTTCACCTGCACCAGGTTACAAATTGCAACAGGTTTTTTTAGATACGCAACATTTCCCTTACGACTCGTGTAAGCTGATTCCTTTGATCGGCCTTGAACTTTCTGTCACGACGTAGCAAAAATCGTTGCTAAGCACGAAACTCTTGCGTACAGATTTAGGATACTAATTTTTAATTGCTACACGCTTTCAACCTACGAATCGGGTTTTTCGTTATCGTTGAATAAAATTTTATCAAAATTTCCAAGGGTACAAATTCTCATCGTTTAATCGCAACCCTCGAAAACTATGACCAAAAGGGTGAAATTTTATCCCTCGAGTATATTGTTTGAACATCATCGTTTCATAGTAACGCAACGAGCAACGTTATTTGTAACTATCACTAACATAGCTAATTCAATATTGAAGATAATATTGAATTACAGTGTTGAACATATTCGCTTGATATCGAACGTGACAATAATAAAAACCATGTTTGCTGTGTTTAACGTTATTGATTTCTAAACTATGTACCGCGCTGGAATTTCAGCCATTTCAGCCATTTCAGACGTTCTTTTGTAATCATAGTTTTCAAGGGTTAACTCAGATATGCCAATCAAGCTTGCAAAACGGCGATTGCAATGTATTTTTATTACATTTCGCGATTTTTACAATATTATCCGAAAACGTTTAGAATGGGTAAATCCATTTATAAAAAGTAGCCAAGAATAGTACAAAAATGTATTCATCGTATTCGATTTAAGCTTCAAACGAAGAGAAAATGTGACTAATTTAAAAAGATGCTACGAAAAGAATTCAGCCGTATGTGGATTAATTTCTACAATGTTAAAGAATTCATTCGCGAAGCGGAAGTTCATCCATCAAAGACCCTAATAATTACGTTATTCCACAACGTATTTTCAAGTTACGGTTAATACACGAGTCAGACGAACAGGTGCGAATAAATATGTTATTTATCGGGACCGCAGGATAAACGATGAAGATTAATCGATGATATCGATACTAAGGATATCTGCGTTAATAACTAACCATCGCTCGAAATCGACCACGATCATTCATTCAATGATTTGTAATGTTGTTCACGTCTGATCGATGCACAAGCCTGTCGCCAGTTTCGCGTGTTGCTGATTAACTTGAAAACGATCGGATGTTGTGCTTAGGCACGATAACAGGCAGTATACTCGGTACAGTACAGAGACTGTATAGCGAGAACCGGTACAGAACCTGAAACAACGGCGAAACAGCGTGGATCGGGAGCGTTGCGTGGAAATAAAGCCGGCCGTAAACTCTGGAAAATTGTCAACAAGCGTTAGAGTAACTTTCTGCGAAATTCAATTTCAATAGAACTCTATTAAAAAGTTTCGACAAACGTGTCAGGCTTTCGATCACGCGCCATTCGTTCGCGCTCGAGCGAGCGTCTCGACCGATCAACCTCTCCGTTTGCCTCGAATAAACGAATTACTCGACCGATTTCTAGTATGGTCGTAGCGCCGCGAGTGTACGAATCGATTCGATAGGTGCGAACGCGGCCTCCGCTAGAGCCAATATCTTTACCGTGCGCCCCTTCTTTTTGTACTTGAACGGCTATAAAGCGGTCGCTGTAAAGTGTTCGTTTTCATCTTCGCTCTCTTTTTTTACATTTTTATCGTTATTTAACACGTACGATGAATGTTTAACAATATACAATTATACGATATAATGCGTGGTTGAATAAAATTCTAAGGTACAAAACATCTCAGTGATTCGAATAGTTTGCGGATAGTCCTGTTAGCACTTTCGAATGTGTCGTAGTCTAAGTTTTCCTGCGTGGACGCGCTTTTCGTTTTCGTTCGGTCGTTCCTCTTGCTCGCTTATATAATCAAAGAGCGAATGACGCTCGAAAAAAGTCGATTATCACTACGTACACTGTATACAGATATAAGCGTCGTTTTATTTCTTTTATTTTCTCAATTATTATAGTAGTCGAATAAGTCTAACGCGACAAGCGCGGCCGCTGGCATCCAATTTAAATATTTTACGTGTATACAAAGTACAGCGTATTACTTTCAAAAAACAATTGACGACCGCCGAAGGTACACTCGTCTCTGCGGTTTTATTTCCTTCTTCCTACCTTTTGTTCGTTTCTCTCTTTGCTTCTCTTCTCTTCTTTTTCATTTCCATTCTTTTATAGTAATTACTTTTACTTTTCTCTTCGTTTAACGTCTACCGCGTGAAGCGACACTGCGAACGAAGAAAATAATATAGAATCGAATTGAACTCGCTACGTTCGAATTCGAACGTACAAAGTGGAAACCAACGAATCGTCTTTGTCCAACGATTCGGCGAAATCGATCGGTTAGCGGTTCAGGAAAGGAAATTCGAAATGTAGGTGAACGCTGAATCGAGCGCAAGTGCGCAACGAAGGAAAGGATAGAGAGTAAAGTGTTCAAATGCTCGATCGTTTTCGGCGAGATATCACCGAGGGGTGTCTCCCTCCTCTCTCCACTGTCTATGTCTTTATGCGTTTCACATGCTTGATAGCTTCTTCCCCGTTAAGTACTCCCCGTACGTCGATGAGGAGCATAACCAACCCATATTCTGTATTTTTTTTCTTATTTTTCTTTTTTCTTTTATCATTTTCGCTAAACGTTAATTTTCACCTAAACAGTAGTATCTTTCTTTTTTTTACCTTACTAGGATCGTATATGATAAAAGCATGTATAAATCAGTAGACATTTTGTTTTGTGCTTCTTAGAGATCATACATGATACAATGTACAAAGTAGTATAAAATAAAAAAAGGATTAATAAAGATTTGTATTACTTAATCCTCAATTAACGGTTTATCACGAACGGGACATCAGTGTCGCTTAGTCGATTCCAACGCGAACACGTTTTCTGGCCGACTGTTCGCCTTCGTGACGTACGATCGTAATTTCTCGTTGCTTTCGTCTCCGATATTACAGCATTTTCGACGAAGAACGATTGAACGAATCGCATAATTAATTCGTTGATCGCTTTCCCACCAATTACTTTTAATCGACCTACGATGTTCTTGTTTTCCTTTTTTCCGACATCGATGACGAAGATATGGCGGTGGTAGCGATTGCTCCGTTCGTAGAAAGACGATTTCCCGTTGGAAGCGCATCGACGGCCGCGAACAAGACTCGTCCCATTTGTCAAAGTGTCCCAAGAATAAATCGCGACACCAGGACAGATAAAATTTCCTACGTAATATAGTCAGCGTATAATCGAAAATGAGTAAAATGTCTCGCCTTAAAGTCGATCCCGCCTAAAATGGGCTTCGGCGCTGGGATCGGATATAACCATCGTCGGGTCGGTGAGCATTTGTAGACCATCCATGTCGATGGGATCGAGACCCTGTCTCAAAGCGTCGTCCGATGGGAAAAGATCTGGGTCGAAGTCGCTCATTATCGCCGTCCCGAGATCTTTTACGAATTCTGGATTCGTAAGGTCGTCTGCCCCGGAGAAGTCTACGAAAGAAGAATCGTTCAGGTCCTCGATAGTCACATTTTAGTTGCCTCTTAATCTTAATATTTAGCATTTCGATAACGTTTAATACATCGTATTTTATTAGTGCGTAACAACTTTTACCGTATCCTTTTACTTCATTTAACACTTTACTGACCGCTAGCGGTTCAACAGCATACGCACGTCCGCCGACCGGCAGCTCAGGCGCATGGATTCTTCCTGGCGCCGGCTCTGTTTCGGTTTAGACTCTCCAATGCCATTCTTTTCGTTCATCGCGAACGGTACGTTTTTCAATTTGGTATAAAACTGTGGGAGCTTACAAAGCAACGCAACTGACACAACTGAGCAAGGTACCTTAGTACTAAATAACAAATTACTGCTCAAATAATGAGAAAGATTGTCGGCGATAAAAAGCCGGTTACAAAGCTATCGGTCGGTAAAGTGTTAAGAACACATTTAAGAAATTGTTTAGACGGAAAAATATGATTAAATCGAAAATGAACGAATAATCTCGGTTGATACACGTAGCAGAAGAAAAAGGCAACACGTATCTCTTGACGTAAGTAAAAGTTTTACAAGAACACACCAGTGAGAATGATCGTTGGGGTGTTCGGTGTCTGAGGCGTGAGTTGCTGGGTGGTGGTGCTGTTGTTGCTAGTAGTGGTCGTTGTGTTAGGTTGATACGGCATTTGAGGACTCGTGCTGAAGTACCCGGCATCTGCGCTGCCCAACTCACCTCCCACGTTCATCGTGTCGTTCTGCAAATCAATGCCAAACCGAATTGTACTCCGTCGAGCATTCGAAATCCTACTATTTTACCATTAAATCCACTCGGTACAGCGAGCACGTCAATTATAGTTTAACGGATTCTCGCAGCGTCTGTTCGTTTACCTGCGAGACACGTCAGTACTCTACTAAATCAATTAACGCGGTTCGAACACGACGAGGTTGTCATGCGAACGTAGATGAACGTTGCCGAAGAAGAAACGCGTGGAATTTACGATCTTTGAAAAATTCACCGGTTTGGCAATGTTGAAGAATCCTGCTCACCTGTGTGTAATTCGTGGTGTGATTCGGCGAACCGATATACGTTCCAATCATGTTGGTCGGCACGGGCGTGTCCATCTGAAGCGAAAAACACAGAATAAAAACGAGTGAATCTCTATATTCGTAACGCTACGATATATCGTCGATGTAAATTCTTCCGGTGAATCGAACAGAGGGATCGGAAGAAAGAGAAAGAGAAAGAGAGAAAGATAGAGACAGAGAGAAAGAAATAAAGGGAGGATGGAAGCGGAAGAGCTGATCCGTGGACGCTAGATCCGCTCGGTCGTCGTGTATTAATTACATCGGCATGTACTGCGTTCTTCCCGTGGTCGATCAGCTCGAGGGTGATTCCATGCGAGGACGAAGCGAAGAAGGAGGATAGGGTGCGGCCGAACGACGAGGACAGGCTGAGAGAAGGAAGGGCGCGGGAGCAAGAAAACGCAAGAGAAAAACGGAGAAACGAAATGCGGATCGGCGGATCGAATCGTAAGCGCTTTTATTCGCCACGTGGATACGTTCATTCTTTAGTGGAATTGGTCGTTACCGTTCCTCCGTTTCTAGCCTGTATTCGTTGTAATGACTTTACCAGCTTTTAATCACTCTCGATGAAAATTCCGACGGATATTCCTTCAAAGGTAACGCAACGTTCGAAACCACTCGCGAAAAAATGCTGCAATTTGTTCGTTTCCTTCTTCTTTTTTCTTTCGCTCATTTCGTTCGTTCATAGAAATTGGCGTTCGATTTTTCCTTCGCCGAACGTTACGGTACATCAGAACGACTTACGTTAGAACGAATATACGAAACTTACATAATAAAATTACCATTCTGATAACGCGGCGACATCGTTGAGGTATCGCGGGCTGAACAAATGGACCTCGTGCGCCACGCGAGTCGAACCGAGGAATTTTTACGTTGATACGTCTTATCGTTCATCTTTTAGAACGTCAGTATATCCGCCGTAAAGCGTGCGCTAAACCATCACGACGTCGTTTTGTAAATTTTACCACGGGACCCGGTGCTATGGCGGCGTTCAACGACAAGGTCGCCAGATAAAGCGGAAGTATAGGAACGTAAACGCTCCAACGGTCGTTTCTTATTAAATCGTAGTACCGCCTGGTGCGTTTCTTTGCCTCCAGGACGGCCAATTATCGCGCCAACGACCACATCGTGATAACACCGTCAGTTTCTTTTAACGCGACCGCAGACATCGATCAATCGTTCGCTGCTTAAAAAGAAGAAGAAAAAAAAAGAAAAAAGAAGAAAGATAACGAAGTAGGAGAACGGATGACGGCACGTAGAACGCGAAAGTTGCGAGAAGAAAGTGGAAGCTCGTCGTGTCGGGGGGTTGTGAGAAAAGGATCAAGTTCATATAGTTTGTCAAGGGCGTTATTTCACCTCTATCTGCGGGTTCCAGGTGCAACCAAGTTCCATGAGCTGCTGCGCGAATTTCGGCCAATCCTGACGGATGCGGGCAACAGATAAACATCAAGGCTTAACATTTCAATCGTATTCGCAGAACGAGGCAGTTAAAAAAGAGAAGTATTTTCTGTTCTTTTTCTTTCTTATGCGAGGGTGAAGAATTAACCATCGAAATGTAAACTGTGGAGGCTGGTGGTGGCCGGGTTCATTGAGATTCGCGGCTGAAAGATCGCTAATATGTGTATCATGTTCCTATTTTTGAACAAATTATTGCTTCTCGCATATGATTTATACATACTCGTGTATCTGATATTTCCGAATAAATAACAGGAAAATTATTGGCAATAAAATACCGAATAACAGGATTGCGATAATACTTTAAATAGAAGAAGTAAATATCAAGGTGTAATACATGAATGTGTGAAGTTTAACGATTCGCGTTTCTAATCGATAAAAAAGTTCTTTCGTTCTTTGAGAGATTCAAACATAGATCGTTAGATCATGGATTTTTCCCAAACATAACCGAAATCAGAAAGGAACAGATCCCAAGTGAGAACTGAATATTGTAGCGAGTAATTTACTTTAGATATTTTCTACATATACAGGTATTTGTATATCGTATGTATTCTGTATACAAACGCATAAATATCCGCAGTCTACTAATCACGTAAATACTTATGTATATGTTTAGGTAAAAGCTAGAAATGTAGTCGATCAATTTGTCTTACAAGAGACTTGTGTAGTGCATTGTTCATCGATCTCTTGCTAAGATAATTATTTCATTTCGTAACTGATACAAACAATTTTGTCATTATGCGCGCTGACACCTTAAATTAGTCGGATATCCAGTATCCCGGCCGCAGGAATGCGAGGGTTAAAGGGGAAAAAGAGATCGCGTTTCTCTAATACGAGCTGGTGCAGTCGTTCGAAAAAAAGAAGCGCGTGTTCGAAAGGATGCACCGCAGAATTGCTGCGTCTATCGATCGGGCGCAATGAAAAATTATGTACTTCGCTACGAACGGCAACGAAAACGCTGGTTCGCGGCAAAGGAAAGTTACAGACGCATGCAGAAAACCAAGTGGAAAGTAATTTCAAGCTTTTGGGGCGACGTAGTTCTTCCAGTTTGCGCTATTTTGCCAAACCGTGGAAGAATCCCAACGACGAAGAATTCGAAGCGAGCAAAGCGAACCGTACTTGTAACAGAGAGATCGTTAATCGCTCGTCGATACGAACGATGATTAACAATGCACGCGACAACGACACAGGCGGCTCATGGATTATTAACTCGCATAATTTCCGACCTTTTTAATCGCCGGAACGCTCGACCAAAACGAGCGGCATACCAAAAGCGTGAGCGACGGAGAAATTCGTGGTAACACGTGCACGTGGAATAATTCATATCGTCTAGGTTTGTGAAGGTCAGCCATCATGGAGGAACACGGGGAAAAATTATGCACGGATATCCATGAGCCACGATCGAGGGGAAATCGTGATCTTCGGGCAACGAAGAGGCCGGTATCCATTTGTTGTCTATTTTTGTCTCGCACCATGATTGCATACCATTCAATAATACGCCACAATGCCAATAATAGCGTATACTTAATAAGGTGGAACGAAAAATATGAAAATTATGTGACTATATTTTAATAATGAAAAAATCTTGTCTTTACTTTTACAGCCGAGGTATGCAAAAGTCGATTTGTATCAAATGAATTTTCGAGATGCCGTAAGGGCTATTTTTGGGACAAACAAGCAGTTTAAAATAAATAGATTTCTCTAAAAAAATTTCGTACTCCATATTCCAATTATTTACGACGTTCCACGTTTAACCAGCACCGTCGTTCTTGCCTTTTTTATATTGCTGATTATTATACTTTTCTATTTATTCCTATATGATCAAGATTATAAACGATCGGTAGGTTCTTTATATCAAATTATATTTATAGACGATAGGCGTAGCTCTATATCAAATTATGATAGGCAAAGATTTAACGCTCGTTCGACGCGATACACCAATATACAACAAATGGCCAACTACCTAAAGGCAACACAGAAAAACAAACGCATTCAGAAAGAATGAGAACCGTAACGCAATAAATCATAGGAGCAATTAAGCGCCAAGAATATGTTGAAACTGCGTTCATCACGAGCGAACCTAAAATTCATCGCAATTAGACACGCGCTCGACAAATAAAGAGAAAAGTGTCGACGAACGTCGACAAGACGTTGCGTATCATGCAGATCGAGACCGTAGGTGACGTCTACATGGATCGCTTCTACGTAAAGGATCGTCGAAAATCATACAAACTCAGCGGCATTCCCAAAATCTTACGCAAACGAAACGATAACTGTTCGCGTACTTACCACTCCCTTCCGTATGCACAAACAGACAATTACGATCCAATTAAAACGTAGTTCTTGTCGAGTCCGCGTGATCTACGTTACAGAGATGCAAAGTTGCGCGTCTCTCGAACGAATCGTCAGAAGTTTCCGTGAAAGAATCATTCGATGGATAAGATGTACTTTGGTGCGCCAGGAATTTTTCGATCGAAACAATGCGCCTCGTATGGAAAACTAGCGACCAAAAGAAAGCGGAAAAGCGACGCAACATGGGATGAAGTTTTTTGGACGAAAAATAATTGACGAGCTCATACTCGTAATAAGAGACTCTTGTATCCTAGTCCATGTTTATCCTTTTCTTTCTTTTTTCGAAAGAATACTTCTGTATGTCTTTAGTCTCTGATCGATACATCTGAATCTTTTTAAACAAAATGTTGCTTGTATTGCGCGATTACTATAAGCGTATCCGCAATTATATCGTAGAAGGTACCTGATTAAACAACGAAGGCGTGGAACCGTGACAAGAGTTATTTCCGTAGAACCGTGTAATTTTCATTCGACCATAAATTAGGACGTACACAGTAGCTTACAAAAGTGTTCGAATACTTGTAGAAATCTTCTACTAATACATATAACACGTGTGTCTTTTAATTTCTATATACATTTCCAGATTGGTTTCAAACTTTACCAATAAGATCATAACGATCGTGACTCGTTATGGTGCTGATCGTATTTCAAAATGTTTTACGCAACACGTACAATTACATACGTAAGTGTCTTTTAAGCGTTGAAATACTTTTATCAGCCACAAGTAGATCATTTATTATAATCTCGATTCCGACTACCAAAAGACGCTACTATCTATATATAATTATATAAAAAAAAAAGAAAAAAGAGGAAGAAAGAAAGAAAAAGTGGAAAAATTTGACATTCATCGTTTTCGCGACAATTATAAATTAAGACCAATTATAATGGAAAGTAGCACGAGTCGAACGTGAAGCATGCGTGTTCCACTGCCGTGCGATGTTAAATAAAATGTCTCAACCGCAGTGCTATCGATTTAGCTTCCGCGTTACGAGCAATAAAACAACGCCGGTGAAGCCGTTGTTCACGGCCGAAACGCAACGTGATGTCGATAGCGCCGCTCTTGTAATAAGGGAAATATTCGAAGATCTCTCGAGCAACGTTTCAAATCCGGTAAAATCGAGCGAACGATCAGGACGATTCGTCGAGTCGTTTCCAAAGATACTTTCTCATCAAGACAACGTGAAATTGTCTGAAAGATTTAAACCTGAGGCAACGCGTTGGATCCTTGTGAAAGGAAGAGAACACGAGACGGTGGTTTAATACGCAACCACGATACTCCACGATAAGGATGGACTCCTTTTACTAACCATCGTGAACTGCTCGAAGTCCTGTTGAAGCGCCGCTGCCTGTGCCTGGTTCAGGAAGTAATTGTTTTGGTCGATGTTCTCTGACGTTAAGTTCGGTGGACCTGGATGACCCGTGGGACTAGGAGGCGCCGATGGATTATTACTGTAACTCAACGGGCTGCCCTGCGATCGATCACAGATTACACCAGTTATTTACATCCTTGTTATTTTTGTTATTCGATTATTACTTTTATTATTCAATCGAATTCTATGCAATTTTTGCCTTTTACCTATCGTATATTGTATATAACGTGCGCGTAACTATAAATTAATAACTAAAAGTAATGTTGAACCTTCGCAAAATTATATTTCCGCTATTTAATCGTTATTTATTTTTCCATTGTTAGTCTATAAATACTTATTATAAAAATACTTACTTGAATCGTTAGTCCGGGTGACGATTGAGGCGACGGCCTATTCACCTGCTGCGAGGATCTGTACGAGCCTAAGGAGTTGAGCTGCGGTTGCTGTGTCTGCGACGACTTCTAAGAACAGCCACAAGAAGAACCATTATATCAACAAATTCTCTTTTTCCTTGTCACACGTCGTATACTCCGTCTTCCTCTACCCTTGGCAAAATACGCGACTAAAAACCAATTAACCTTCGTGGCGGTCTAAATCATTCGATCTGACAGGATACTCGGAAATGAAAAAAAAAAAAAAAGAGAGAAACGACGCCGTCGACCTTTCGACTGCGAAAGAATTTCAAGCTACCATCCGATCGTTTTTTGCCTCGTTTCATAAGCTGGAAGCTTGCGAACGGGGTCCTCGTAGGGTATAAATGTTTGAGGAATCGGGCAGAGGATAGGAGAAACGAACGCGAATAACGTGATATACTAACTGGACTTTGCGGTGGCACAGGACTGTGCGGTTGCTGATAAATGTAGTGACCAGTTGGACTGTGGGACGTCGCCGTCGGTGGCTGAGGCACCGGTTGTTGCGAATAACTCTGAAGATCCTGTTGCGAAGTACTTGTGCTGTTTTCTAGCGCCACACCCTGTTTCATAGGCACCGCTATTAACGATCGGTCGGCGGTTTCTTTTTTTTCCTTCGCCTAGCCTCAGTCTGAATGGTTAGTAGCGGTAGCTATGCGAGGCTCGCGCGATCGATTTCTATGCCGATTGCGAACGTTCAAAGTCACGGGAAACGCGGTTTACCGGTGACCGCGGTGCTCGTCTCTTTTCGTGGTACGGTAAAACCTCCATTATCCGAATTAATAGGGAGATAGGTGATTGTTCGGCTGAAGGGATTTCCGGATGATAGAACGGTCTTGTAATTAGTTTTCTCCGCAATTATTATTCTACAATTGTATATTGTTCTATATACATCCTTGTTCTTCAATAAATCTTTTCATTTTCATAATATCAAATTTTCATAATTATATGAAAATTCTATTAAACGATACGATACGTAAATTTAAGATACTTGGACCTAATTAGTTGGAATATAAATACTGGAATAAGCACAATGATACGCCACTGTTATTTATAGGCACTGGATATTTCAGAAAGAATAATAATACAAGGATAATTGCGAAGGATAAGATGTAATATAAATGTAATATTTAGTTAATTATATTTGCAGATCGTATATCTTCTATTCTACTGATAAATCAAATCATAAGATTTTTAATAGCGCTGACCTGCGTTGAATTCAGTTATGCCTTAAATCGTCTAAGGCCTCTGTCTAGTGCAATAATACTTCGGATTGAGAAGGCTTCGTCGTCATTTTCATTGCAATTTTCCTCTTCGGATACTAAAGGTTCCATTGTATTTACACGAAACCGAAAAGGCCGAGATCGCCCGAGGGGCGGACGTTTTCTTCAATTTCCAATTTAATTACGAACCAGCGAGCTTTATCAGGTAAACGTTATTCATCCGCGACGGCCGAGCTTTTTCTTCTTAAGCGGACAATTAACGTCTATCCGGTCGAGTGACTCGACCGATAAAAGTTCCTCTTTTCCTCGGAGCCCTCGCGAATGCAAACAAGATTCACAAAGATATCGGATTCATTTAGCTGGCAAAGTTCTCCAGCTCCGATATGGAACTTCTAACCATAGTGCCAGGGCGAAATAACCTTCCCCCAGTTAAGAAACGGACTATGGAAACGAGTTCGAAACTGGACGACAAACATTTTCCATTTACGCGGTGGGAAAATTTCCGATCGAACGTTTACGCCTCCGACGATCTCGGTGAGACGTTCCACGCGAATTCATCGATGAAATTCTATCCGCGTATTTTCGTCTGGAAAAAGTACACGAGCTAATTCCCGATCGCGTGTCAACGATTCCACAAAATTTCTACTTTTAGCCAGACTTTTTCTACTTTGCAACGTTGACACGCGGTGTTACGAGATCACCGAATTCGTGTCCGAGGTTCGACTATCCGTGACTTTTCGCTGTATTTTGCATGTGCGGTTCGACTATTGCCTCTGTTTCGCAAGCTACGGATACTATTAAGAAGCGGGACGATATTAAAAACGAAAGAAAGAAAGAAAATGGGGAGAAACGAATCGAAGAATGAAAGGAGAATTGTAGTGAAACGCGCGGCGTTGTCGTAAGCGCAAGAACAAAAATTGCTACTAACCTTACACGTGTGAAGGAACCTAGAGTTAACAGGCACTGATAAATGGTTCTGCAAAATAACAAACACAAACAAACACTACAACAAAGGCAAAATAAAAATGAAATGAAATTAAAGGTGGCCGCTAAGCGTACAGGAGGCTGGTACTAATTCGCTCAAACGATCCGAGACCAAATTCAATCTTTTTTTTTTTTTTACCGCGCCAAACCGTTTATCGTTAACGTTGATCGAATCGTTCGTTTTAAATGAAAAAGAGGGCATGCATCGAACGCTTATAATTCACTCGAAGCAATAATACAAGAGAGTAGTGGCAATTTAAAAAATTTTAACTACTTCGTAGCAAACTACACGATCGCCGGATTAAAGGGAAAAGATATTTATATTATAAAATGATATTTTCGTAATTTCGTAGCGCGTTTAGAACAACGAGATACGCGTGTCTCGCGAGAGAACTTACTCGTAGCGAAACTCGCGATGCAACGATCGGCATTACGCTTCTTTGGCCACGGTGCATTAACGTTTTACGACCAGGATGTAGGATAAAATCGATATTCAGCCGGGCTACGACTAATCTAGATAACGATTAACAAACCGTGGCCGTGATTGCTCCATCGGAGAACGATAATGGTACTCTATCGAAATTGTACGCGAGTGGAGAGCGGCATGCCATAGTAGTTACGTACAAAGTAAAACGCTTTAGCTGGCGATCTAAGTGTTTCATAACCGTCGGTGGCGATAAGTCTGCGTGGAAAAACGAAATTGCTAATCCAATCGTCGATTTCGTTCTTTCTCGTCGAGCCGTACGGAAATCGCGTTCGAACTTCGTGCCATTATGTTTCGTTTTAATAACAACGATACGTTACTGTTTACCCGAAAGCTCTGTGACGTTGTACTCGTAACACAGCGATGGTTATCGAAGCACAGAAAAGCACAGAACATCTTTTTTCCATGCAACACTACGCATGTACCAGCCGTTACGTTCTGATTCCTACTAACTAGCTTTATAGAGACCAGGCATCTCTCTTTTAGGTTGTTGCAAATGAAATGGCCGATTTCACGATTGCCACATCTGATTCGATATTTAACGACTAAAATTACTATTGAATAATATTTTCCAAATAAAGATTAATCACAAATAACGAACATTAAACTTAAAATTAGTCACATTAAATTTATACGTTCGCATCTAATTTTTATGTCTGACCTACTAACTTGTGATATTTGGAATTGTCAATTACAGTCGGTCAACCACATTCTTTCAAACCGCTACGAATATAGACTCGTTCTAAATTCCACATTCAAGAAGCTCTAAATGGAAATCTAAGTGACAGTAAATAATTTCCAAAGATGTCTCCCTTTATCTCTTTTATATATAAAATCTTCTCTCTTCCTTTACAGTTCATTATTATCACTAGAGATCAGATATTTTTCAGAAAGCTATAAACACGTTAAAAATCTTGTCAAAAATTCGGCTAATTCATCTGCAAGCACCTAATATACTGTACACATAGTCGATGAGACTGCGTCTTTCTCTATGTCTCAGACCCGAAGTCAAATATTTACGGCATTTGTAATATCGAGTCTGATCAATCCAAAGTGAATTTCTCAATCAAAGTTACGAGAATAGAGAACAGTACTTTGATCGATCAAAGTGAACGGTGGAGAAAGACACAGCGATGTCGACTATAGAGTTGGCAGGTGCAGCAACATTCTCTAAGAACCCGATACTGTGTACCGTACAGGACCGCGAGGATATTTACTTGGGCGCTGGTCTGATCCTGCGAAAAGGATAGCCTCCCAGCTTGGGGTAAGCTGGTCGGCGACAGATTTGTGGGACTGCTCGTTTGACGACTCTGGAATACACCAGCAGTACCACCATTTCAAAACAGATTCCTTCCTTCCAAGGAAACGCTACCTAAGTCTTTTATGTTACTCGAACATAACGCGACGCTACCTGATATGACACGGTCTGTAGTGGATATATAAGAGAGAAAGAAAGGCGAACAAAATAAAAGTGGACGCGGTCAAACGGGTTGAGAACGCGTTGAAAATAGGACAAAAAGAGATATATATATCGTAATCGCACGCGATTATTCCGATATCGACACGTACACCGTTTCCGCGGACGCATTTTTGCACGAAGTTGATACGACATGGTGATACGATGAATTTCGAACTGGATACCACCTGTTATTTAAATTTGTCATGCCTCGTCCGGATTAGTCGACTTACTTCACGTCAAATGATCCGACTAACGAGAAGGAGAATAGAAACTCGATAGTGATATTAGTTAGTTAATTGCATACTTTGTAATTAGTAAGTTGGCTAATCCGAACGGAGCGTCGCTTTCTTCGCTTTACACTTTTATCGAGGAAAAGTCGTGTCTTGGATTAGAGAGACTAACCTCTCAAGCTGATAGTTATGCAAATACTATTTGCAGAAACTAATGGCTCAAGGGATAATTCATTCGGACGAATTTAGAAGATTCGGAGCTATTTCTTTATCCTTTTTACCTTCGATATTACGTATATTCAAATTATAGTTGAACGGGTTATCAAAATACTAAATGATAAATGTATTTATTTTCGATCAAAGTGGTATCGATTTATAATGCGTTATTTCTCCTTCGCGAGAAGCTAGAAAAATCGTGCTTCTGTTACTATTGGGTTGGGCCAACCCATTAGAATTTAGATAACTAGATAAAGAAAGAAAGTTTCGGCTATAGTACGAAGGAGACTAAAGAGTCAAAGTCACATAAAATTACATGATCTTGTAGTATATCCGAAATAAATATGAAGAAAAGGGGACGTTTGAACTGTACACTGTACCCAGCCACTGGTAAATATATGAACGCTTCGATCGATTTGTATAGATAACACGTGAAATATGTATGACGATAAATATTAATGCCAGACGAGCTATTAAAAGCAATAGTTTATATCTTGTGCAATCAATTATATATAGATATTCTTCTTTATTCAAAACCTTATCAATGATATATTAAAATTAACGCGATCGGTGGATTGACACGATTCGTGGTCCTTAATTTTATTGATAGAATTAATTTCTCTTATTAATTTGAAAGGGCTTTGTCCAAAGGAAATGAAATCGAAAACAACGAGCTTCTAAAGTAATAAAACTGCTCCGTAACGTTTGACACTTACAAATGACATTTCTTTTATCGTAAATTATCTTTTAAAAATAAATTTCATATTACAATTCTCTAATAAAGTTCTCTGATAAAGTATAAAACCGTACTTGGTCTTCTTTGCAATTTTCTAACTGAATTTAATTTTATCGGATAGAAACAAGCGCCCGCATATCCTTCAACGGTAGCGTACGACGAATCAGCTTAAGAGATTAGACCGACGAATACCAAAGACAGAAATTCCCCTTTATAATGAATATGATAAAGTAAAATAAATAAATAAATAAATAAAATAACAAAGGAAGATACGACTGTAATAAAAGGTGATTTAGGAGTGTGCAGCCTCGTAAGGTTTAAGAAGAAACTGAGCCGTGTGAAGGACACGTAATTGAACGAACTTACGTTGCTGAATGGTGTACTGCTCGAGTGATCCTCTTGATCCGACGGGAAGTGGACCAGGTCGGGCAACGATCGCGTGTTGCCTATGGGAATTTGCTGTCCTGGTGGCTGAGAGCTCGGATCTATGCTGCAAGACAAATACGTGCTTCAATCAGAAATCGATGCATTTACGAGAGGGAAGCACACGAGAATCTATAGTAACTGTCAGAGTCTGGAGGCGCCAGTCATTCTCGGAACGACCTCGACCAATGTCAATGTTGTCCGACTGTAATACGAAAGTGCAAAACTAGCAACTCAAATTCTACGAAATTGCCTGGAATTTGTTGAATTAACTGGAATGTTTCGACTAGAGTAGAATATGATTATTTATCCGAAGAAATTGAGACACGTGTTGTTTGTATAATTAAATTTCTTTTGCAATCGAATAAGGAAGAATCTTCATTAGACTTTTGCACTAAATTTGTACTTCTAACATTCTGAATATTTCAAACATACCGATTGTAATATCAGAAATATCTTTGGATCTCAATTCATGCAAATTTCTCAACTGTTTCTAAAATTCTCATTCTTCTTAGATTTGACATGTCTTTCTTCTTTTCAATTATGTTTATTACGTACTATTTATAACTATTATTAATATTATATTATTATAACTATTTATACTCCCCTTAAATATCGGATAATATTAGAATAGCAAAAGTCTACACGAACGAATTTATCACGTTTATCATTTGTTATCTTCAAACGTTAACATTAAAAACGAATAGCTTTTGAAAAGCTAAGGAATTTTTCTTACGGCCAACCATCGCCAAATGTTTCGCTAATTAATGCTTCGACGATCGATTTTAATCGCTTCGTTTAATCGATGTTTTAATAATCAAGCTTCTACTATACGATATTATTAAGCAATCGTCTAGAAAGTAGATGATAGATAAGACGACGAATAAAATACAGAGATGAGAGTTAGACTTCGATGGCTTGTCGCGAACGCGCTAAAATTTAAGACTGTCCCGAGGACAGACCGGACGGTGCCTATTCAAAATTATATAAACTCTGTGCACGAGCGCATTAGTATGTGCGATATAATGCGTCGTGAATACAATGAAACTTCGTACAATAGCCACGACGTATAAATAATGCATACACTGGTGTGCAACAATAGACAGTGTGCTTATCAAGAGGAGATATTCCACGAGATTCGCGAAATTTCAGCCGCCTTTTTCCTTGAGCCGGCTAATCGAAATCGATACGGGGTTGGTATCGTTGGTCGATATAGAGGGAGAGAAAAAGTTTTCTTACTTGCTTCCAGGCACTCGAGGTATTTCACAGGACGATCTTGGCCGTTCGATGAATCCGTAATGCAGGTCCCTGTTGTCGCTCCCGGACCCGGTTATGGTATGCTGATCTATGTACAACGAATTAAAAAGGTTAAAAGTAGCAACACGAAGGATCAAACGATAATTAATCCCAAATATTATTAACTTTGTCGTGTTCGAGGCAATCTGTCGATTATTAACGCTTGAATTAACGGTGGTTAAGCGTCCAGTTTGTAGCTTAAGGAATTGCAATGAAGGATACGGTAAACGAAAGTAAATCTAAAACGTATATATGGCAGGAAAAAGAAAACACCACAATTGTGTAAAGCACAATTATAACTAGCTTGAGCAATGAATATGATGCACATTTTGATTAAAGAATACATGATGCAAAGATGAAAACATACTTTAGAAAAAGATCACTGAAATTGTGAAAAACGCGGCATAGAACAATTCAAACATCCAAGAAAATTTCATTATATTTAACAATTCAAATTGTCGAGAAAATTTCATTATATTAATAATTCAAATTACCGAGAAAATTTCATTACATTAATAGTTCAAATTTCCGTGAAAATTTCATTATATTAATAATTTAAATTTCCAAGAACATGTAATAGTTCAAATTTCCTAGAATGTTTAATTAATTTTCAAATAATAAAACAAATACATCAACTCCACAAGGTTTATAAAATTTATATGAAAAATTACGAATCGATAATTATGATAATTCTGCTAATTCTACAATTAATTCGATTGCAGCTTTTCGACGCTTATGCTTTAAAACGTGTCATAGTTGAAGGGTGATGCACACGATACGTAGTCCCAAGGCAGAGCGTCCGATTTCGTTGAAGCAACCTAACTCCATGTAATGCTTGCTACTTGCTAACATTACTACGGGTATAACGTTTCAGTTCCGATCCCCTCGTGTCGCCGGTCGGTAACAGATTAAGAGGGAATCATCGAAGCCGCGTATATCCGACCGACCGGAATCGGAAAACCTGCCTCGGCCAATGACCCGTCTTCGTAAAGAGCTGTTCGCAAATTCCAAAGCTTTCGCAGGAAACTCTTAATAGTTTCTCGTTTTTTTATCGATACGATGTCCCATTTTTCGCGAGCATATTACAGAGCAGAATATAGCAAGGTCCTAAATTAATTCATTAAACATTTGTAACGCTATGTTAAGAGCCGAGCTAGACATTGTATTTCGTTCCATTTTTACCTTTTTACTTTTGTCGTATAAAATAAAAAGAGTATTTGCACGAAATAAAAATACAAAAAGGTCGCTTTTTATTTATACGTCAAGCTACAGGAAATGTATTTTCAAATGGTATATCGCAGGGAGAAAGATAGAAGTAAAACTTTTTTTACGTACAATTAATTGAATTCACACGTAGACCATCGTAGGAACGTGTATCGTACTGTGTTTTTAATAGTTTGCGCAATAAATAAAACGACGACTTATCACTATTGATATTTCCGTCATAAAATGATTTGAATAAATTGAAAAACGAGAAAATGGTTTGTAATTTTCGTGTCAATATTCTATAAAAAAACACACACACATTAAAAACACACGTTACGCATTAAAAATTTCTTCAGAGAATATAATATAATTTTTTCAGAATCCAAACTGGTTTACTCCGCCTCTACATAATAGGGTTCGTAGATACATAATTAATATTCATCTTAGAAGGACAATTATTTTCAAGAACGTAATTATCATAGGAAAATAATCACACGTTATTCAAGTTTATTAATGTAACAGATAATTGACTATTCTACGCATATCTGTGTAATACATATTGTACTAAATATCTTGTAATCTCTATAAATATTTCCAGATTTCTTTTAAACACTACCAATACAATCATGATAATCATATCACGGTGCTAATCAAGTCTCAAGATATTTCATATTAACGCACATTAACGTATTCATGAAAAATGTCTGTAAATGTCCGGATACTTTCGTGAAACTGTATATATCGATATCTGTCAGTGTCTACTGTATATACGTAACTTATATCTTATCGGAGTGACCTCTAAATCAAGGAAAATGATTAAACGGACCAAAAGAGGATCGTGACAAATCCTTGTTCAGACAAGAAACCAGCTTGCAAGGCTTGAAATGCTTGATCTTCGTCGAAAATTTGCCAGGCAGCCACTCGAGGCCGAGTGGCAGACGTACAACGAGGTAACGAGGTAATATGATAATGAGGGAATTTCTGAGACGAGTCTTCGTGAAAATCGCAGCGAAACAAAAGTTGACGAGAATCGGAGGGGAAACGTGGTGATAATTCTCGAAATAATACACGCCATTGGCGACACGTGTCGGCGGAATTATTTACGAGACAACCGAAAGCGTTTATTATGCGGAGCACAGTTGGCTGGAGCGCGAGACACGTACTTTTTCAAACGGGGCAGATCCCAGAAACGACGCGAAAACTGACTTAATGGTTCGAAGATTACGTTCTAGATTAACCACGCTCTGCGTGAAACGTTCAATTCTATTTACGCCGTCGTTACTACGATTCTCTAAACGAAGGGTCGGGGAACGATAGGCAGGACAATTTCGAGAAAAAAATGAGCCTTAAAATGGTGAGCTTGGAGGGTTGTCGTGCAGGATTTAGAAACGAGAATCTCCGAGTACGGTGTTGGTCATCGAATTATGTATCTGATCAAATACAGAAATTTCATTTCTACAATTATACAGATGAAATATCGTTCCTTTCTTTTTCTTCAAGTATAACTTTAACAGCGAGCCAATTTCGTCAAGACATCGTATATTTAGTCAAAACTCCAGTAATCTGTAAAATAAATTTCATTTGTCGATATTTCTATTGCAACGACTAAATTAGTTTCGTTATTCCATATTTGAAGTATGCTCGATTCTAGCGTTCAGAAATCAAAGGTGAAAGCGTTGCAGTTTCTTTATTTAAGAAACTTCCTTTCAGACAATTCATAGCTGGAAAATTGTCCGGATGGAATAGATATGGTGTGTTTAATGAGCGTACTCGTCGAGACAAACGTAGACTGTGTCAAAGTGTAGACTTTAAATTGCAAAACGTTCGTTTTCAATTTGCGAACAAAACGTGGAAATCGCGCGGGAAGATTCACGAGGGCGCGAATTGGCTGAACTGTAGCAGATATTGTATCGAATATCCGAACAAATTGACTATTTGTCGCGTCTAGATGACGCGTGTTTCCCCCACGATAAAACATTTTGCGACACAATTCTGTTGCGACTGGTTAACAAGCGACCGCCTGATTGGCGCGCTCTTTTTTCCGCGAATCGTACGCGGCCAGTACAATTTTCAGCGCGGTCGGCATCATCAAAACATATTGTAACACTAGTAACGTGTTTCCACGAAGCGATGTGATCGGATCACAACGAGTCAGATACAGGAGAAAAACGTGTCGATCGCAAGAAAAAGGAACATTAGGCCGGCTCGAGCGTGAAGAACAGGAGGAATCGCGCGCGACACCTCTGATCGGTAGACAGATCCACTTAGACTTAATTAGCGACGATTACTTAAATACGTCCTTATTTCCATGGATATATCTATGTACATATAGGTATAACGTACTTATATCGGACCTGTTGAAAAGTTTTGTCCAATTTTTAAAAACATATTATTATTATTATTTTATTTCATTGTTGCAAGATTATCAGATTACTAACGAACTTTGCTTGCTATATATCTAAATCCCATTCAATCCCATACAACTGTAGCATTCATCGTATCCAAACACCCACATATATAGCTTTATTTCTTTTAATTTCTATGTACACTATCCTATAATTAACTTGTATACTATCGCGCGTTTACCTTTGGCTTTTAATTAGTTCGGTACCTACCTATATTCCTACGCTCTTTTTTCAAATCTTTTATCCTATCTTCCAGCATATCTTCTCTTTCAATAGGCTAGAATCTACCCTACAGCATCGTTATAGGTGTTTCAAGATATCTATCTTTAAACTACACAGAATACATTTGCTTTTTTTACTCTTCCAACCAGTAATGATTTCCTTCCTACACGTTATCCGCATCTTATCCTCGCAATTAGCCCCTGGTCGCCTTCTTTCCCTTCTTTCTCCACGTATTCTGCCTTCTTTACCGTTCTTATGTATTTGTACCTACTGTTATATTTGACGTTCCAAATTTCACGATATCGCACTTGACCTTGCAACTCTTTGTCCCGTTCCGTCAGAACTTTAATTATATCAAGCTTCTGCTGCCTTAGATTTTCCACAATCCTAGCTAACCGGTAACTATTTCTCCAAAAGTATTCTTCTCTTTCTCTGTTATTTTCTGTCCTTCCAATCTCTCTTTCTTTTTCACTCAGGCATTCTTTAACTAACACTCTACCCACGCTACCTTTCTAATATCCTTTTCATATCTCGAAGCTCTCTTCCCTCCTTTGAATCTAATTTTTTCCCTTGCTTCGCCAGATTATATTACTCTATGATAAAATTTAATTTCTATAATATAAATTCCGTGATTGTTTATTACGATACTATTTTTCGGTAAGTTTATCGTATCCTTAATATTATTAGTTTGTTTGTTGCAGTAACGATCGCCCTCTATGGTTGACGAAGAAAAACAGGAAAAGCAAGATTGAACGTATCTATACCTCGTCGATGGGGGATGGTGGTGTTTGACTGGCAGGCTTCGTTGGCGCTTTGATGCAGAGCCGAGTCTGAATTCGTTCTCCTCCACGTGTCCGGTGGCGGTGGTGAAAGATACGGGACACCGCTGTACGGTGAGGTATCGTGCCTTTTTTCCATCGGACGTGGTCGCATCGGTCCAACCCCCATGCTCCTACCCCTCTCGTTGTTACGATACACCATGGAATTGTGCTGCATCTCCTCCAAATTGCTGAGCGCTGTCTATAAACGCGAAAACATTATTTAAGCATTTATCTTGACAATCACACTATCTTGCCACTCGAAGAAGCATTTTTACGTGCACACGCAATAAATTTTTATTAATTGCATATCTTGCATGTGTCTATTCAAACGACACGAAAGGAAAAACTCATTCATCGTGTTTCTTTCAACTAGAACAAAAAATATATGGATGCATGTAAAATAAATGTCCATTGTGATGTAGAGATATTCTGTCATTTTTACACACATACATCGATCGATCGTTCTTACGTATAAACGACAACGTCATCCTTCCTGAACGTTGCCCTATCTTATCAACCTTAACTAAACCTCTAAATCCTAAACACTTGGACGTTCGACTTCGGCACATTGCTAACTGCATTCCAAACATCTGGTCCTATCCTCGGACATAGATGATAGTGTCATTCCTCCGAAATGTTGCTTTATCTTATCGTTATTTACTATCTAAATGCTTAAAACTTCGCCTCCCCTTTAAGTCCACGCTAATTGCATTCCAAATATGAACGTTCGATCTGCATATCGCCAGTTGAAGTTCGCCCTGTTGACTAACGTAACATAAATTACTACGAACTTGAAACAAATATCGTATACGTTATTAGAGCGCGGATGTTTATGTATTTATGGAAAATTTAAAGGTTCGAGGATACGCAGGCTACACATATTATACAAACATGTGTAAAATATTCAAACTAAAGTAATATTTAATAAGCAAAGCAAATCTTCCTGTAAATTCTATTTTACAAATCTGCATAAATTTCTATTGCTCAAAAAAAGAAAAAAAAAGGAAGAAAAAGAAAAAAAGAAAAAATGTATAGTGCATATTCATAAAATCACTATTTTGCAGAAGAGGAACGCATTACGTACATGGAGCAAATGAAATGTAAACAAATTACTATTTTTCTCAGCTGTAGCTTCCTTTAAAAACTTTCTACAGAAACAGGTTTCCCCTGCAGGTACGAGGAAAGTAATTTTCTTCTACCTTCGTTCTTTTTCGAGTTGGTCTGAATTTTCTCGTCCTATGAATCTCAACCTGTGAAACGTTTCATCCGTTTTATGAGAGGACCGATGCGATATAAAGAGACTTAACGCAGACGTTCGATCAAGACACGCCAGAACGAGAATCCGTGTCAGTTTCTCCAAAGATAAATCCATGGAGATAAGTTTCCCTTTGGAAAATATGAGCTTTTCCTTCCTTGAGCAATCAGATCTTATATCCACAACTTCTTTGAAAGCAAACTAAAGATTCAAAATACAAGAATATCGACCCTTTGATAACAACATTAATAAACGAGCTCGCGTTTCCGTGCTAATAGAAATTCTAAAAGTCTGCGCTTTTTAAAACAGACAACGACGAAATCATCGTAGAAATCTGCGATACAACTCGTACGAAACGATTATACACGATACAGTGAGTGTTTAAAACTTTAGAAGCTTCAACTTTGCCACTAAATTCTTCTTATTACTATAAAAAGTTATAATTAAGTTGCGAATGTTTATGCATTTATTTAAATATTCAAGAGTCAAAGCAGCAAAGCAGAATATACGTAGTGGCAACAAATCGATCGAATATCTTATAGAACACGTTGACAAATTTGTATTATTAGATGGCAAATATTTATGCATTTATGCAAGATTTAAAAATGCAAATCTTTACAGAATACGCGTAGTATCAAAAGATCTATAAAATATACCCATAAAATATACTGACAAAATATGGCTGTTAGGTTCGGCTCATTATGCATGTATAAAAAACTGGCGTCAAAATTCCTGCATACTATACGAGACTGGCTCCATCGGAAGTCTGACTTACCTGCGACAACAGACAGGTGGCTTGCGTAAGGCAGAAAAGGATTTCGCGCTGGTTCGCATCAACGCGAGTCGCGTAATCGCAATTAATGCGACGCTCGCGGTAATGGTCGTTCTCATTATCATCGCGGTGTGTATTGGATAATACTCGAGCGTATTCGATGATCCGGCGCGGACGTGAGATCCGTGTAAACAGCCAGTGTTAATTTTCGGTCTTCCAGAATGGTGAAGGGAGAGAGGAGATCGGTGCATATGTACATTTGAAATATGAAGCGGGACGGTAGGCGGGACAATCGATGACGGTACTATAATTAAAGTATCCTTCGATATTTCGCTCGGGAACGGACCAGAGTAACATCACGTGTCGTCGATGTCAAGGCGTCTTCGTCGAGCAGTGAACGGAACGAGGCGACGTACACTACCGCTTCAAAGTATCCGAACACTTGCTCGTTTCTACAAGATATAATAATATGCATATGTAAGTATCTGATAATAATTCTAATAATATTATTGCTATCGAATTGATTATTATTTTTTACAACACTCCTTCTAGTTAATAGCTAAGTGGCCGTGTGTATTGGCAAGCGCATACTTTTATTTTTTCAACGAAGCGTTTTATCAAAGTTTTATCAAAATACTGCCAAATGATATAAAAATCTTGATAATACAATTGCGCTTAATTAATTACTATGTAAACGTTATAAGAGATACAATGGTGTGGAAATATCTTTCGTAGTCAGCGTATAGACCAAGTGACTTCGTAGGAAACGTAATAAGTATTGTATCGTTTCTATCGATTATTTTCTCGTTAACTCCTCGATAAAATTCATGTACTGTTACTACGGACCAAAGTGTCGGATACTTATGAGCGACAGTGTACGAAGACAGAGAGGGAAAGAGCGAGACGGAACAACGGAGAGGAAGTTTATAGTGCACAGCAAGATAAAAACGAAGCGACCGTGAACGTGTACGAGGAATTGCCGCGAGCGTCGCTTCTAATAGCTTTGTGTTGGCCGTTTTATTCGCAAATCGCGCGAAAGCTGCGCTCTTAACATTGGCCTGATGACAGGCAGATTCACTTGACTTTAATTTAGAATCTAGACGAATTTCGGCGCAGGTATTCAAGAAACTCGACATCGTTATTTAGAACTATGTACGAAGGAATAACCGCGAGTCATCGGCCGGCGTATGTCGCGTGTATGCGCGAACGTAAACGACACGCGGCCGCTGCAATACGAGAACGTGGAACGAGGTTGTCTCTTGGTAAATCCTTAATTAATAAAAACACTAGATATCGAGGAAAACAATCGTGAACAAGCATGAACGATCGTGCTTGTTGTCGGTCTACGTGTTGTTATAAATAGCTGTAACGTTCGAGGCAAATTATTAATTATAACACGTTAACCAGTACACGAGCGGACGAGCATGGCTATCACGGTGCAAGGTTCAAGGAAAACCGCATTCTTCGAACGGCAAAGGCGAAAAAACCTATTAGTAAACTATATGCAAGCACCTCCCGTTTCGTTTTGTTTCGTTTCGCAGGTTCTAGACTAGACGTTCGCGAAGAGAAAAGACCGGGGAACGCAGAAAACTAAGAAATGAAACGAAACGGTGACAGTAAGACCTCGTGCAATGTGATACTTATATAACGCGAATAAAAATTGGCTACTAGCATCGTGTAATAGCATTTGCAAAACATCAATGAAAGTGAAATGTTTGTGAATTCGTTAATCAACGACCAGTGAAACACGTAATGTGTGAAAGAAAAATGTAGTAAGTCATTTTGTACAATGTGTAAATGTATTAAAATAACGCAATAAATAATGTTAAAGGTGTAACGAGCATAGAAACTATATTAAGATACGATTCATATTTTTCCCTCTGAAAGAAGAATAAACTGTATTCTCTGGGATAAGGAAAACTTATTTTTCTATAGCTATAAGATCAGCATAACAAAACATGTTAGCACACGAGAGTTGAACTTACGATACGATAATACGAAATTCATGATAGTCGAGTTCCAATAATAACGGTGCCAATGAAATTTCAAAATAACGTACGTACCTAATATGCGTATTCGTAAAAGATTTCTACAACTGTTCGAATATTCTCGCGAGCCTCTGTATATCCGTGTAATAAGTAACAGACGTTCCTGTTGTATTTCTCTGGCCGGATATGGACGTAAAATTGTGATTAATGGAGTCGGAAAAACGCTGTTTAGAGATTCAACTTGTCCAGCTCGCTGGCCGATCGGACGCGCTGTGGCTTTCCAATTTTAGCGTCGCAAGAATTGTATGGCATAACGATATATTTTTAGTCGGTACAGAGTACATACGGTGTGTAGCGTGTACGGGCCGCTTCGAGTGTTTTCCCCCGCGGCGCCGCGCTCTGTTCACAGGCCACGCTGTAAACACAACGACAGGACAGGCACCGATTCTCTGTCTGCGACGACACGTGCTCGAAACAGGTACGCCCGCGAGAGCTCATTCATCCAACCAACACCGACCTACGCTCCTCCTCTGTCCGTGTGTATTTATATTACCGGCCGAATTACGATTCGGTGGACGAATTTGATCAACACCGCAGCCGTGTTCGCGTGCCGAAAAGTCTGCTGGCGTCGATTAACCGCGACCGAAGGGAGAAGCAGTTTGATCGGATTTCGTCACGAGTCATGTTTTCACCGCGTGCTTCGCTCCACTAAATTGTAAACTTTCCTCGTCAGATAATACACTATTATTTCCCGCCTTGTATAAGCTTTTCATCGCCATTTAAAATTCGTAGAAAAGATACGATAAGTATATCTTCTGTTGATCCTTGTATGTTAATGTCGCTCTATGACCGAAGTGAAATATTTTAATATAAAATAGCTGCAATTGAAGAGAACGCGTGGGCTCCGAACATATAGTTGCGGAAATTGCATAGAACGTACAAAAGGTGTAACAGAATGTTTTAATATACCCGATATTTTAGCATCTTTCGGAATTTTAATATTACGGCGATCAATATTTTTTAGATTGTGAGAGTAAATGGAAAGGTATATTATTGCCCTGAAAATAAAATAGAAGGCTAGTTTTAGTAACATAGAATCAACCGACAATGTATGAAATTTAATTCAATATCGTTTGCCTGTAAAATACGCAAAATATGACTCGCGTTGTTCCCCTGTGACTTTTATCTATTGTGTGAAACGACATCGCTGTCACAAATTTACAAGTAAAATATCTATCAGTATTTAGGTTTGCCGACGTTATCGCGACACGAGTCGTTGAACTTACATTAAAAACACCTGCCAACGATTACTTCTTAAGATACAGATCTGCGAAACTATACAGGACTCCTCCCACTTCGAGCAGTTTTTTCGTCCGTGCATTCTTTCTACGTGATCTCAAATTCTAGAAATAATCGTACCGGCCGCTGTACGTGAATCACCATGTGTAATACGCGATTTTTCTAGAATCACGCAAGACCATCGAGCTATAAGAAGCACGTTAAATCGAACGCAGCGTTGCGCGTGAAACGCGAAACGAATGCAGCGATTTTCGCGCGCGCGCTCGTTGTACTTCTGCACTCAGAGATCTTAATGAAAGAATCGAGTTAGCAGTCCACCGCGAAGACGAAGGGAAATTAATAAGCTGTCAACCAGTATGAACTGGTATGAACCGCGGGTTAGGTCGACTCATTCGATCGTCGCAATTAGCAACGATTCTCTGGTTGTTAGGGGAGCTCGAAAGAGAATCGACGAAATCCGGTCTAAGGTTCGTTTTCTACCAGGTGCTATTCATCGATACGGCAGAATCAAGGTAATTCGTTTTACTTTGCCAGGTTGTACGTTTCGTTGAGAGAAATTGGTTCGATCGTGCGTTCACCGCTTCGATTACAGCGATCGAAGGATTTGCGGTAATGAAGAGGTAGCTGCAACGAATGCTAATGAAATTTCAAAACGTTTCGTAGTGTTTATTCGATAACGTTTATAGAAATTTTCGATTACTTTCACGAATCACGCGTATCGTTCTCTTCGCTCGGTTTATAATCGAACCTCTCGCGAATCCTCGAATCGATCAGCTTCACTTTTCGCAAAATTATCAGATTCAACGTTACAGAATCGAAATCTAATCTTCGTGAATTTATCTGTCACAAGGAGTTTGCGTTAATGATCGTAGATTGAAAAAGCGAATCGAAACGAATAACATTTGCAATCGTAGTTCTTCCACGTGTACCAATTTATGGAATCGATTAGCGCGACTTCCGAAGGATTCAATTGAAGATTACACAAAAAGAACACGATGAATCTCTTATTTCTCGCCATAATATCAAGCACAATATCGAAAGTATTGAAACATTGCTTTCTCGAACCATCGCCTGTGACACTCGCATTTAAATCGCATTTATCGCAAGGAACAGAAAGACACGGATCTCGTACTCAAAAGTGCAACAATTTACTACCACGAATATCACTCAATCGCAGGTTTCAAAATCTAATTTCATTCTGATCGATTATGAATTGATCTGCTGGAATTACTAGCGAGTGAAGCTCCTTATTGCAACAGTCTTTTCGATTCGTTCCCAACGAACAATCTACGAACGATAATATAATAGTTCGACGCAGTTTCACGATTCACGCTTGTCGAGGCATAATTACTTCGTGGAATAATAACAGAGATCTTAAGGCGGAATAATCGTGGTGTAGGATAATCGTCGACCCGAGTGTGAAGTTCCCAACGAAAGAAAGAAAGAGAGAGAGAAAGAGAGAGAGAATAACGGGGCGCACACGCTAAAAATAACAATTTCATCGGTTGCACGGCTACGAAGAGGAACAAACTGACCCGTAATTCGTCGGGTGGAGAGTGGAGAGCAATGTTTCCCGAGTTGGCGCGGCCGCCACGCGTCTCATACGATTTCCTGTGGCGGAGAGGGCGCGAAGAAATTCGTCGGCCGTCCCTGCGCACCATGTGTTGCTCTGTCGTAGTTCACACGGCTGTTACCTAATATCTGTTGAATTATGCCGTAAACAAGGAACAGTTCTCCCACGGTTCGGTTCACGGACGACACCTCGCGTACGACACGGTCGCGTACGCGCGCGCCTGCTTCATTATCGTCTTTCGTTTCGTTCGTTTGGCAAATCGCAGTTTCTAGACGTCTAGACTGGACTCGAGAGAGCTCACGCGAGCCATGATCGCGTGCCGCCGCGATAATCCGTAAATTGTTTAGCGGCAACGATTGGACAACGTCCAACGGAATAATATACGGCCGCGAGATAGTTACAACGCGAGAGAAATGTTACACGGGTGAGTTTGCTGATGAAACGGACGTGTCCCGGCTCGGGAACGAAGCTTCAGATGTTACGCGCAACGCAACGAATTCTAATCGTTGCGTGTATCGCGCTAATAAATAGCATCGCCACCTGTTTCCCTAAAGTCATCGACGCTACTGAAAGAGCTGTCTTCCGACGTAAGTGAAAGAGGTCACTGAATTACCTGCCGCAGTTATAGTCCAGTTTCGAACGATGATCACACGGAAAATATATAACAGCTGTGTGATGCAGCGAGTAGCACTTATTTCTTATCAATTTCTTCGAGAATTTAAATTCTGTATAATTTTTGGTATTCGGTGGTGGTCGATAATCAGCTGCACGATAAGTTCGCGGTACGTACACGTAAGTAGTAAACGAAGTTTCCAAGTTTCAAACAAAACGATACGACGATTCGTTTTCCAATTTTATCGACGATGTGTCGTATAAAAAATTGTATTACATATTTTATCTATTTTTTCATCTTCTTGCAGATGATCCGACCGTACCAAGGCATCTTACGCAAATGTCTACTAGAGAATTATGGAGAGATCGTATTCAAATACTCGATCGCGAGAGAAATTGTTTATTGGTGGCAAAATACCAGTCTGTGAATAATCGTGTTTTGCACGATTCAGAATAGACGTGTTCGAGAATAGATATTTCTCTGTATTAGAGAGAACATGCTAAAGTAGAAATATTATTCTTAATTGAATATTATGCGTTCGATGGTAGGGTGGCAAACAGGACGCCTGTTCCTGGTGAACACGCAAATTTCACTGCAACGGTTGACGTAACTTAATTATCGATGACATGGCGGTGTATTTAGGTTTCAATTAGGAAAAGGGAGACAAGCCGTTTTGTGTACGCATGAACCACGACCATGCGAGCTTGTGCTTCTATTACGTTACAACGTGGACTATGTACAGCCACAAACAAGATTGCGACGTAAACTATCAAGGGATACGGCGAATACGAGAATCCTGTACATTCGCATAACGTTGTTTGAACATGTTTTCATCGTTTAGAGTTATCTAGAATTCTCAGTAATTCGGTGATTAATATTAATCCATTAAGGGTCAGCTTTGCCGTGACCCCATCGGCTTCTGTTTCTAACATAGCAGCCATCAAAGGTATTCCAAACATTCGCTTAATATTTTGTTTGTCGCTATTTCTAACCGACGATTAACTGTTTCAATACTTTTACGGTTTCCGCGAATTATTGGGTTGTCCGAGAAGTGTCTTTCTTTCGCAAACAACGTTTTTTACAACAGTGTACCTTTATACAAACGTGAAACCAAGTCTGTGAAATATCGCGGTGTTTATCTCAACAGAACAAAATGTATCATACGTAATTCTACAAAATAATATAAAACAAAAACCGTTGTGCGTCTGTTATTTTCTAATATATACTTAACATATATACAACGTAATATATACTTGGCTTAATTATCTCGTAGCTTCTATCGATATATATCTTCGCGTTTGTTTCAAACGTTACGAACACAGTCGAGTCTCGTAACGATGTTGATGAAATTTTAAAATGTTTCGTACAACACACACGATATATTCGTAAAACGTGTCGTTCAAAAAGTGTTCGAATGCTTTCACGAGTTCGCGTGTATATAGTGATAGTTCGTCATTAACCCTTTCGCTCCGACGGGCGTATATATACGCCCTCGAAGAATGAATACGAAGAGCGTACATATACGTTCACACGATACATACTTTTATTTCATACTTTACACGAGATACTTTTGTTAATCGAGTATCTGACACCGCTGCATGCCTCAAACAGTTGATTTTTATATTTTATAAAGTAAAATGATATTACTAAATATAATAAATATCATTGTCAAATTTAGAGAACAAGAAACGACTTCTATTTACTTCGTAACATTCCGTACCTCAGTGTCAACTACTCGGAAATGCGCTCCGTTCACAACTATCACATTTTGTCACATTTTTGTCCGTAACAAAAGGATTAAATAGAAAAAGGACAAGAAAGAGGCAAGGATCGTTTAGAACTGTATCGGACTAGTGGGCAGTAAGTAGGAGGCGTTTAATTTCGTGGCTTTCTCGCTTTGCATTCGCATACCGGACCGACGAATTTCCACGTCGGCCGATACGGAATATAGCTGACGTAATTCCACGGTATGATCGGTGTAAAGCTGGGAATACTTGGGCCGAAAATTATTTTCAGTGTGCTCACGCGCGTTCATTCGATACAGGTTTTAAGAGGTTTCCATCCGCGGCAATCTCGCTCGTCGGATCGCTATACAACGCTATTTGCATACGATAATATGCAAAATGTATCAGTGACGATGCAAGAATAACCTCGCTGGCGCCTTTTTTACCACACGCCTCTCGTCGATGCGTGCGCGGCACACGCGCGCGCGTATTTCAAGACTCGACGCATCCTCCGTGGTTACAGCGATACGAACGTGAAAATATTCTTCGGTGTTCTGTTAGTTTCCCCGATCGAATCCTTTTTATCGTCTTCATTCCGGAAATTCTCTCGATCAGAGCCGTTCAAACGCGATACAATCGCGCTACGCTATTCCTCGTTTTGCATTTTTACGGCACACTTTTGAGTGGACTTTGTTCCGATATCTTCGTGTGCCGATCTCGAGAAAAATCAACGCGAAATGTACAACTACATTTTCAAACGTAAAAATCAGAAATATCATTTACCATACACTTGGCATAGAAAAATATTTGTTATATAAAACATTTTGAAATTTCATTTGCATAACGATATACAACTGTCACGGCCGTAATGATAAAACTTGAAATCGATTTCGAAACGTATACGGAAAGCACGAGATATTTTCTGTGAAACTGCGAACAAATATTCAGTAAAAAAAGATAGTATACATGGTGAACTGCTGAAACATGTAATAAATGATAAAGAGGGTACTACTGAATTATCCAGGCTTATTAATATGATAATAATTATAATTACAATCGTAATTAATAAGAATAGACAATTAATTATAAATACTTTCGTGGTTTTTGGCAAGTATGGTATATCCACTTGCACTAAATGATCTTATATCTTGCGATCTTCTATGTACATTTTCGAATTTGTCCCAAACTTTACCAATTTATATATATGGTGACACTACGAATGAAATTTCGAGATATCTCATACGATATACGCGAAAAGGTTTCTATAAACATTCAAACTTTCGCGAATCACCAGCATAAAAACAACCGCGTGAGGAATTATGGATATGTTATCCTTCGAAGGAAGAACTTGGATTCGAAGATCGCTTTACAAAGTTTCTTCTTCGAGTAATCGAAGGCGATAGAGGCGGTCGTTAAATATAACTGAGGATAAACATAACAAGACAAACGATAATATATCTCGATCTACGATAATTTACTAAGAAGCGTCGAGTCGTAACAATTAAACGAGGTGTGTTAATAAACAAACGATCGAGTCTCCTGAATAGAAATTAGCTTTTTCTTCAAGCGGTTAAAGTCAGTCGATGAATTACCATAAAAGATTCCGTTCAGTTCCATCTCCGCACACTCCTCCTCGATATTTTTAATCGGAAAACATTCTGAGTAAGATAAGCATCTATACTCAAGCCATTATACGTAGTATTTAAAATACAGATCAGATAAGAAAAGTTTCTCTACAATTACATTGCACGATCGAATCAAACAGTAATATTTCAAACTACTGCTAGATACGTTTTATTAATTGCTCATTTTATACGATCACGGTAAATACTACTTTTGCTTATTGTATTAGTTTCTTGTTGATTCATATATCCACATATAACGTACATAACGTTGCTATAGATCGACCAAAGTATCCATATACGATATTCTTTTGTTCAAACACGATGGATGGATTAATTATAGTCGAAAGAGAGGGCAAAAGACGCAAAACAAAGACGTCCGAAAATAGCCTTGCACTGTCGTATTACGAACTATGAAATTCCTGCTATCCCACGAAACGAATATGGTTCTATTGGGTTGGCAACTAAATGATTGCGGATTTTGTCAATACCACCTAATGACAAAATCCGCAATCACTTAGTTGCCAGCCCAATAGATTTGTACGAACGAAAACCGTTGAATCGTGAAGAAAGAAGAAGAAGAGGGAGAAAGGAACAAACGACGTATCCGAATAGCCGGCACGTGACATTGAACGAAACCGATTTTTAGCGCGTGGCCATTTAAATACAATCACGCGTCACCGCGCGTGAGCTTCCGTTGCGTTCAAGAAAGGTTATTCCGCTTCCGTCTGATTGAGAATCGGAAATCCTGACGATAGATTCTTCCGAGCAGCCTATTCTTCGTTTTATCGAAGAGTTTTGAGAAAAGAACGCGTATATAAACTTCTACCGCCCTTTCTTATTACGCGAAGAACAAGATCGGTAGTGGCAATTAAAGTCGCTCGTTAGATAGAATCGCGTGTTCCCGGCGAGTAAGAACGAAAAATATTCTATCCACGTCGGCTTGCGCAACGGTACACACGTATACAGAGTCCCGTCCAGATACATAGACATAAATTGCCGCTACGTGTGTCGATTCCGCAAACGTTGCTTTCCTACTTTCCATCCTTTGATCTTTTTAATTACCGAACGATTGTAACGCAGAGACAGTAACGTGATTTTAGCACACCATTGTATTTATTACAGCGTTTACACGCTAATTAATTAGATCAAAGTGCGTTCAATTTTGTCTCGTTCATATATAGTATTCCTCGTACGAATGCAACAATTTGATACTATGAAAATAATTTGGTTCGCTGAGAAATGAGTATACTATTACACGATATTCGAATATTCCATATATTTTGCGTATTACGTGCATTCTACGCGTATTTGCGCATTTAAATTGATCCATAAGAATTCACCGTGTTTATTTTTTTAATTTTATTTGGATGCACATTACAATCAATTCTCTCATTGAGAATTTTAAGTAAGACCGTATGTTAATCGTACTTTTATTTGGATACGGAACCTGCTTCATAGTCCTATCTTCCAACCCTGCGGATACTAAGAAAGATACAACGCTAAAAATTTCTACGTCGATGTCTTAATTACGAGCGTCGCGTTAAACGCAACCTGTGATACCTTTTAAACGCATCGATGTTTCTAAAAATATCATCAACCTCGGCATTTTCGAGGAAGTACATATACAGTAAGCAAAAGGAACAGAGAAGACGGACGACAAGTATGTAAATGTATTTTTACCACGAGGAATGCGTGGCTGCGAAAACAGACATTCTTAATTGACAGCGGCGCTAACTGAAGGTGATTCGTGTCGTGACGCGTACCTACACAGATTCGTCGATGCGTCTCGTCGACTCGTGTCGCGAACCTGACATTGAGAAAGTTCTCAATGAAATGGTCGCTGGCGCGCTCTTGCGTTTCATACGCTGGGAATAATCCGAAGGAAAAAAAAAGAAAGAGAAACTAGCGCGTGATTCATTTTCACGGGAAAACGCGAAATAGATTCTCTCGTCAGAAACATCGATTCAATTGTTCATGAATTTGTTTTCTTTAAAACATGGCCGAATTGTATTTCGTCGAATAACAGACGTGTCGCGATATATATCTCAGGAAAGAAAGAACGTGATATTTTGGAAATAATGTAGAATCGTGAAGAGAGAAGCGAGAATTAATTCAACGAGCTGTTTCCTTCCTTCGTGATTCTGATAAGAGACCGCTTCTCCGCAAATTTCGCTCGCAATTCATCCGGACGCCCGTATATTTAACCGTAATTTACCCGGCACCGAGTATGCTATCGCAATCAGGATCCATTTTGACCGTGCTCTCTCCACCGTATTTTATTCCCGATCTTTCCTCCGGTTAACGCGAAATTCTATCTTACCGCCGTCTCATTTTCAAAGCAACTCCCACTCTTTGCAAATTGCCGGTCGAATTTCAACCGAAGCGCACGATCATTCTCGACATTCCTACTTTTAATTGGAAAAATGTTTGATCTCTACATACGCGAGCGCTGAATTGCATTTTCCAAGAAATTTTAGAGCAACGTTGTTCTTCGTAGAGTACAAATACGAAAGGAACAGGCTGGTTCGATCGCGTTGCTTTCTTCGACAGACATTGTGATTCCCTTCGTTCGATTATACACCTGTTAGCGAACCACCGGTGCACGCGATCCGTAAAAATAGTGGCGTGTTTGTCTCCATTGCATAATCTGCGTCGATCGATCGACGTTCGTGTGAATGAGCCGACGAGCGAGCAAGGTGGAGCTTGGTTCGTTTTTCGGTACATGGAACCACCGCACCGGCCTGATCCCGGAATCAAGGACACGCGAAAGGTTACAGACACTTGCCGCTTTTGCAACGCAAGATGCTATCTATGCTACGCGTCTTTTGTAACGAATTTCGTGCAGCAGACGAACATCTGTAAGTTTGTCTTCGATGACCGCATAGAAAAAGTTACTTCCAAAGGTCGCCCATGTGTCGACAGGCATGTGCTTCGCTCTTCAAGACCGTAACGAATTGCGAGAGAAAAGGTTGAAGCAGAATTGGCGACGAATCGTGAACCCACTAACTTTCTCTTATTTCGAAAATTAATTTGAAAATTTTAAAATTTCTTAGGAACAACCATCAGAATTAGAAATGCTGAAGTAACGCATGGCGCAAAGAATTTAAAAAGATTTTCTAAATAATTTACCGAGATGGAAAGAAATTATCGTAATGCTAGTCGTTGTACGTAAAGACTAAAATTTTAAGTTTTCAAGGTTATTTGGTCGAAATAAAATTTAATTAACGATGCGATTAAATGTGACGGAGATAGAGGTGCGAAACACGTGGGTTCGATGTTGCAGTAAACACGGCTCGACTGATCGAGTCGATGGTTTAACGCTAATCTTACCATGCCTCGTTGAACGACCAGTTTCAAAATATAATTATCATTATACATTCATCGTTATTTCTTTCGTTCGTCTAACTTTATGTAAATTTTTATATTATTTGATCGATTGATTTCTCAGTTTTTATTAATAGGACATCTACATAAAGTTAGACAATTTTAAATTAAATTTCGAGACCGGTTATTTGACCGGGCCCGGTAAGGTTAATGTTAAAAAGTTTTGAAAAGAAGACGACCGCGTTGAAAGGCATTTTAATGATGTTAGATATTCAGTAGTCCCGTGTCCTTCGACTTTTACAGATGATATTCAAGGACAACGGGGCCGATCGAACGCCGATGACACTTTCCACTTTGTAATTTTATCCTCTTCTGACCCCTTATGCACATCGACCGTTCGATGAGTCGGCAACGGTGCAGTGGAATGAGAAATTATAGGATCAGCTACAGTCACTTGCGCGCAGGCCAGTGGCGTACAACTTTCCCAGAGGGAAAACAACCTTCGCCATTATTCACGGATGTTACTTAACGTTGGCAAAAACCATAAATAAAAATGGTATCAATGGAAATTGTCGCCGACTGTATGTTTTTAGCTCACAAATCGAGAAAGATCATTCTTGATACATACAAAGACGATTATCGCGTTTATCGCTTGTTAGATTTCGTATTATTATTCAACAACTGTATGAACGATTTTATTTCACAAGTAAATGTAATTATCACGCTTAAAAATTTACATATAAAGGCATAAATAGAATATTCTTCGCTAGAAAATAAGATATTCGACATTGCTGACGATAACGATCTAGCCTGCGCTAGCCGAGGATTAAAGACAATATAAGCTTCTATGAATTTTCATTCGACCCTAAAAACGGTCGATGTTTTCATCTGCATCGTGTATAATAATTCCTCTGTTAACATTTATTAAAAAAAAAAAAAAAACTAATTTCCCAAACGGTAGTCATTTACCGAACGATATTCGAAGAAACAATGTGCAGGGATTTCCAGGAAATTTGTATTCGAAGCTAAAACCGATCGATACATCCATCTCTACGTGGTATATAACCAATTTTCAAGCTATCGCGTACTTTTTCATTTAAAATTTGTTTAACAAGCTTTAATTTCCTGAACTAGAGTCATTTACTGAACGAGATCCGAAAAAACAAAGCGTAGGAATTTCCATGAATTTCCACTTGAAGCTAAAACCGATCGATACTTCCACCTACGTCGTATATAACCGATTTTCGGGCTGTAGTGGAATTTTTCGCTTAAAATTTATTTCATAAACTTTAATTTTCCGAATGGCAGCCATTTACTGAAAGAGAGCCGAAGAAACAACGTTTACGAACTTCCACGAAATTCCATCCGAAGCTACAAACGATCGATACTTCCACCTACGTCGTGTATAAGTAACGTTTGTGCTATCGTGTGCAATTTTTCACTTTACAACACTTACTAGCATTTGCTTAAGAAGCTCTAATTTCTTAAACGAGAACAATTTATCGTATGGAACTCGAGGGACGAGGTGCACGAACCGTATTCTTGGGGTTGTAGGTAGGACGAAGACACGCGGGACAAGTATGAATGGCGAGAAACGCGGAAGACGTTGGAGAGGTCGGGAACCGATCAGTGAGGAGCGGCAAGCTCCCCCTTGCCACTCCTTCAACCCTTCTGTTTCGCTCTCTCTTTCTCTTTCGACTTCGCTTCTAGTCCTTTCACAACGACTTCGCTCCACCCACGCAACGACGTCGGGACACCCACCACCGTCTATCGTCTCCCGACACGTCGGTGACCTACTTACAAGGGGACATCCGTTGCCATTCAAGGCTGTACAACACGAAAGCACGCAGGACTCGTCGTTGCCCGTTGTATCCTGTCTCGCTACATTCGATCTCGTTTTTAAAAATGTTACGTTACTACTAGACTTTCTGAATCTTTGTGCAAGCTCATATACAAAGAGTCTCGCGTAAAGTAGCCGACCGACCAAGGGATGATTCTATATGTACAAATAAATCGAAAATATAGAATAAGATTCTTTCGTTCGAAGCTTGTTTTTCAATGTAGAATAAAATATTTATGCACCTGGAATCAAATCGATACGATCGCTTTATCAGCGTAAGTAAGGGAATAGAACCTCGATAGCTGTTGAGAAATTTTGATCGAACGATAGAGAACTTACGATCGATAATTTGCAAGCTGCGTATATTTTCATTCGTATTATACAGAATAATTCCTTTCGTGCATTTATAATGTATTTGTATATTTTGAAATTAAATCGTACGTCGAGTTGTAATTGGAATATTAAGTCGGCACCTAATTCACGTTCGAGGTAACAGTTTACCGAGACAAACTCGGTGAGAACACCGAGTAACCTTTAACAACTGCATGCTAGGAAAGGGGAGAATGCGCTGATCGACGCCCACGTGTCCGATTTTCTCTTGGTTGCTGGATATTATCCGCTCCTTAAACAATCGTTTTGTGGGGCACTCTGACCATAAACGTGCTCGTGAAAGACGCGAATAGAAGCAAGAAAATTTATGGACCCGATGATTGCCACGCCATTAATAGATCTGACAATAAGTCGCGTTTATACTTTCTAGCGTCGCTTTCGTTCGTGTGAACGCAGTATACTTACAACGTTTCAACGAGCGATCGTGTTTTATCATCGTGAAATCGATCGTGGACTGCTCGAGCCATGACTTTTTATCGCAAACGTCTTTGCCTGTAAGCGTCAGAAAAAGCAGTAATCGGGATTGTAGGAGATTTTCGTGGAATATCAAAGTCGTCGAGAGAAGGCAAAGATCCCGTGGAGACTACGGTACACCGGATATTACGATATAATCATCCACGGAAATGGCAGATAAATCAAACGCAAATATCCATCTGAATTTCCATCGTCTCGAGGTCCCTTTGAGCCAGTCCGTACCTCCAAATACCAAAATCTCGAAGAACGAGATCTTCTAAAGAAGAAAACAAGCAACGAAAAATTGGAAGCAGTTTGAACGTAGGCTAGACGCGATATGAATTATGTATCAGGAAAATCCAATTATATGGCAACAGTGGGATGTCTGCGTGGAAACCGTTGGAAGCTTCTTCTTTTATAATCTCGAGAGATCACCGATGGAAAAAAGTCAGGGTATTATAACTATGCCAGCCGTGAAAGATACGTAGTTTCTCGCCATCGAATTGAAACCACTCTCGAAACTTTTAATATTCTTTTTTTTAATACAAGTCAGAGGCGCGAGCCAATTGTAATAACGAAGTTTATCAATTACTAAAGTATTACGCACGTGTAGATATGTAGATGTTAAGAACTTGTATGCTCCTATCCTTCGTCTTAAAATTACATCTGGTTTTCAATTTTTGTTCTTGAATCGGGTAATTATTTATTATTTAATTTATTATTTAAAATGTGATCGTAGGTGTGCAAATATTTTCACGAGCCAACAATATTATACAATAATTAGCGAGAATGAAATGTGTGCACGTTGGCGATGTTTCTACGTCTTGATGACCAGAAACCGTAGAAGAAGGCGTAGAGGAAGACCCGTGGATTCACGAGGGAGTTTCGATCGAGCCAGAGTAAGGATCAATTTCCGCGACTAATGATATATAAAGTAACGGAAACGGAAGATTCTCTGGCAGGAGAAACTCGTTGGAGCTGAGGAGCGAAATTCTAATCAGGAAATTGTTATTTTCCGTAGGGTTGTTGCCGCGAGCGGATGGCTTCGACGTTTCCGGCATAGTCCCTTCCGAATGGATCGGAAGACGAGTGGCTAGAATCTCCAGCCTCGAAATATTTCCACGCACCTACGTACCGGCATGAACGAAACCGTCGTGCACGGCCACCTGTAGAATAAATAACGACCAGTCGATTTCAGTCGCCGGCTTACTGAATCGTCTGGTCGGGACAGGAGGGAAGGGACGAACAGCGACACGTGGCTTCGCCGAGTGTCTGATAGATACAGATTATGTAAAACGGCTACAGTAAGCGCGACAATTTGTATGAGAAAAATGATTGAAAACTAAATTATCATAGATAAATACCATAAAACGACACGCGAAGGAATTTAAACTTTTCAGAATCGAATCTTTTTGCAGCTACGACTTTGTACTTTTTATCGATCATTAATGGTAGAAACTTATTTCTTCGGAAGATTTCGTAAAGAAGAGATAATGCGATAAAACTTTTAGATTTACGATAAACGCGATAATGGAAACGCGGACTGAGAAAAATGTCTGAAGATAAAATTATGTCGTAGAAAAGAAATGGATCCTCTAGGACCCTTGCAGCATTGATTTCTTCGAAGCTCCGCGTTTGTATTTCCTATCAATTATTAATAACAGAAACGTATATTCATTGATGTTCTTGTAAAGAAGAATTTGCAGAAGAATTCTGTATTAATAATGCGATCAAATTTAAGTTGTACGTCAAAAGCGGTAATTCGGACAGGGAAAAATAACTGACATTGTCATGTAAAAATGACTCATCTTTACTAATGCAAGACATTTTCGGTCAATACCCGTGCCCATCTACGTAATTATACCGAGTATATCATAAATAATCAATCAGGCTCGTATTTCTTTGCCTAATCGTCTTTTCGATCTTGTATTATACTTATGACGGTACATCTGGTTCAAGAAAATTTCACAACTACAAACGATCAACTGAACACACTCGTACGAGTACGTCGGTAGTTTCAACCCTCGTATGACCAGGCTGTAAAAACGTGGTACAGGGTGGATTCAGAGATTCAGTACAGAGATGAAAAGGAAGAAGAGTAGTTGCGGAGACCGCGAGGCCAGGCGCGGTGACTGGCTGCCGGGGTTAGCGGAACTAGGCGCAGTTGCAGCTGCAGCTGCAGTCACGGCGGCAGTAGCCATCGACGTGCCGCTAACGAAACAAGCAAACGAGTACCTGCAGAACGCGATCAATACTCTGTATACGAGTGCACTCTGCTTAGGAGCACGTGTTCCCGTTTGTTTTGTTCCTTACCCCTGCGGCACGTACCACGAACTCGAGTTCCAGCTCGTCACAAGAACGTTAACTTCTTTCAAACCTACCTACGTCCATGATATCCGCACACTAATTCGCGAGAGTACTCGGACATTTAGCATAGGAAACTTTAACGCCTATATTGCACGTGTCGAAACACTTTGAAATTTCATTGATATTTGAACTAGAGAGGATCGTTAGAAAGCAATCTGAAAATCTGTATATAGAAATTACAAAGTATTTACTACAAACGTATGTACAATCGATCATTGCAGTCTACATTATCGTGCATTGAGTATAAAATTCTAGTAGAAACGTTTATTAAATTGCTTTGGAAATACATCGATAATAACGGTATCGATATACAGCTGTAAGTAACTTTCTGATAAAATACGATTCTGATTTGTTTGATAAATCGAATTACACGAGATTCAGTGTAGGTGTATGTAGATTTTCGTGACCTACTGTATCTGAAAATATTATTTTTTTTATACTTTTGCGAGGCTGTTTATTGGATTGTACGGAAGGGTCATGGCATTTGCGTTATTTTCTATCGGAACTAACCATCGAGAGAAATGTAAATAAATGTGTGTAAAGCTTGTTAATGCGTTACAGAGTTATTGCATCAAAGAATAGTCATGTAGTTAAGGTACGCTTGATAGAGAACATTGAAAGGCCAGGATGGAACAAACATCGACTATATTCCGCTCGTATTCGAACCGTTTAATCGTCACGCATAAATTAACGCGGCAAATTAGCTGTTTAGCATGAAACTGTTCGTCTAGTTAGCCGACCGGATAATGGACAGGAGGCATTATTCGCGCGACAGGCTAATCATAATTATGTAACCCAGGTTAAAATAACTGAAATGTCATGTACATTCGTCCAATCGCGAAAACTATCTTTATTTTCACGGGATTTATCATTGTAACATATTTATATTACAAAATCCTTCCTTCAGTTTCTCCCTTCATTTTTCTCTTTCCATCTCCCACAGATACCCGAACCGTAACTGTTAAGTAATCATTTTCTGACGCGGGCAGAAACGTATAGAAAACAGAAGGATATCTGTCTCTTAAATAAATAACTAATAAAATTAACCTGCTGATTTTGTGTGTCTCTATCGACTGAATAAAGAAACTGAGCTGCTCTTCACGAGATACATCAATTTCTTCTCCATTTATAAATCTTCCTCCTACGTGTCATCCTTTGTATTATCCATAGGTTTTATGCCACAAATGGATAAATAAATAAGCAAATGAAATTAAGCAAATAAAGCAGTGCTCGCTTGTCCGTTAACATAATCAAGAAACGAAACCGAATAGTTTTCTCGGCGCTAAAATAGAACGGTTATTGGACGAGTGGCGAAAGAACAGGAGCATAGAGAAAGATCGAGAGGGTGAGAGAGTTGTATGGCAAGGAGGGTGAAGGGAAAAGCGAGCAGAGTTGTATCTGGAGCAACGGTATCAATGTTCGGCAGCACTCTAGCTCGGGTCCAAGAGGTTAAGCCGAGTTTGCACGGCAACGTAAACTCGGGCGCGCGGCAGGTGGGCCACTGCACGTGCGCGGCCAGCAGAAATCCGCTGAAATTCGATCGATTCCGGCAGCAAAGGAGGAAGGTTCGAACATTCGGCTGTAATCGAGCCAGCCGCGGACTGGGGCGGACGTTTGGCACCACCGGCCTAGAATCGACTGGTGCTAAGAAACCGAGTGCTCTCTTGACCCCGATATCCCCTGGGGGTGCGTTTCTTCGCGCGATCGAAAGCCGACCTTGGCTTCGAGACCGATGCGCCCGGGCACACTCGCCTCCTTCCTTTCCAATCATTTTATCCTCCTTCCTGGCAGCCACCAAGCGACTCGTTACACGTACCCAACCTCCTTCTCTTTTCTTCTCCTAAAGGAGATATCACGTCCAGCTCATCGCTGAATCTTTTGCACGCATTTTTTGTACAAGATCTCGTAGAGCTTTGTTAAGGCGAATTTATACTTTTTACTTTGGACGAACATCACGGACGTTTCTTTCATGGTTGGCGTAAGAGATGAAAACGGAGTTTATAACAGAAAGAGGAAAGTTTAGATCAGTTCAATGGTAGATTCGTCTTATTAGTTCTCTAAACGTCGGTGATTGGAGTAGCAAGGATTAGGATTGAGTTATTAAGAACCAGAGATACGTTAAAGCAACGTTTTATCTGTAGTTTCTATTTGACCAATTTGTATTATCGAATCTTATAGAACGCATGTTGTAATTATGGAGAGATATTTCGAGAATTTGTTCAATATTTTGTTCGCTGTTGTTTCTTCTTTCATCCGCATCCTACAATGTTATCTTCGAGGAAATTCGAGTATTTTATATCGCTATAGTAAGATATTTTTCTTACATCGTACAAATTTCTCCTGTAGCTTCTAATATATTTTGTATAGGTAAGTTGATAAGGTAACTTGTTTTATTTACCTTTTATGACAATGATGTTGCGTTTACGTAACTTTATGTATTATTTCACTGCTTGATCCTCAATGAGTTAATAAGTTTTACCCTTACGAAAGAATGTCGGAAACAAAAGTATACTTGTTACTGAACAAGAATAGACCTATCACTATTCATGGGCACCTCGCGAACACTGTTCTATATGTTTTTGAATTCATTGTTAGCGATAGATATTTTAAGTAATAAGGTTTCACGCGGTCATGAAAGCAGAATAACTTCGCTTTGACCAGAACCACGGAGTCGAATTCGGCAGACACGGTTAATTAACGGCCATGCGCGGAGATTCGCGCGAGCTCGTTAAAGGCGATTGATCAGCGGCGAGTGTTGCGTGAAAATCGTAGCAGTCAATGAGTCGGTCAACGTTTCATTCTTCTATCCATTTCTGCCATTCGTTTTCGCTAACGATACAGCAGGAAACCGAGAAGGAAACAAACACGTGTTCTTTGGCTGCACGAGTACTTCCACTCGTAAATATTACAACACTTTTCAGCTGCATGTAACATACGACAATTGCTTCAAATCATTAGACAAACGTTTATTAGCCGATTGCTATTTTACATTCGTGCAAGGTAACGAGGCAAAAATTTGTGGAAGCTATCCGTGAAAGTTGGAAGAAGAACGTGTTGAATATGAATTAAAAATACAGAAAATCTTGATTAAAATTTGGGATTAAAATAATAAATTGAATAGCGCATATGTTCGTAAAATGTATCTACAAGTGTGCATATTCCATAAGTTCCAAGGCGGATAATAATCGTTCAAAGTCTTATTTTAACAAGTTCCTAATCATTTCTCAGATTAATCTTACTTTCTGTAATTACCCTCTAGTTACTTAATTACTTGACACGTCGAATCAAATCCGCAGGCTAAAAAGACAATACCCTCTAGATTTAAGCATTAGATTCAATTAGAATCAAACACACTTTATACTTTTAATCGTGTTATAGTACCACGTCAGAAAAACTTAGTTAAAATTCTCAATGAAAGAATTGATTGTAATGTGCATCCAAATAAAATTAAAAAAAAAAAAAAAACTTTCTGCAATCGTCCTAATATTTACGGACGGCTATGTATATCGATCGCACCTGATCGTTAAATGTCACATTTCGACAAGCGATCTGGTTCGAAATTTAATTGAGCAGTGAGAGGATCATCGATAAAAAATGGATGGCAGGGTATGGTCCCCTTTTGCGCGGTTCTGACCAAACGAGCTTACTACGCTCGATAACACGCGACGGCCCGTTCATCCCCCTTTTCGCTCGTCCCTTTTTCTTCTTCGTGCTCGGTTCCGTTCGCGAGGATAAATGAAAAATGCAATTATCACGACCGGAGGATCCATCGACGCGAGAACGCACGCTCCACCCTCTGCTAAACCGACTAATACGCGTATATACGTGACAGAGGATGCTCGGGCTTCGTTACGTATAATTTCGTTAAAGTTGAAAATAGCGGCTTCTCCGCAACCGAAGGAAACATCGTGAAGAATTACAGTGTTCGCGATCGCAAGGTATCAAGCAACCGTAATGATCGTACGATAGTCGCGACGAAAATAAAGACACGAATTTTTCTCGGTGACATAAGGAATTATATAATTTTCCATCGGTACGACCGATCGTTATTTTTCTGTCGGAATTTTGTTCGAAATAAAAATTTGCTTTACAGTTCTGATTAAGCTGATTAGTATGTTAAAGGCTAATTAGTGGAATAACGCGTAGAACATTATCGAAAAATGTAAGGTAATTCGGGTAGATAGTTAACGGAAGACTGGCACACAAGTCATAAACATGGAAAAGATTTTTAACGTTTATCAAAATTAGTTTACCAGAATACTATTGATTTTCTAGCTTTGTTTCAACCGACCCTACACAAGGATATCCCTCGATCGTTTCGTTCCTTACTCTATGTCGATACTGTTCCGCATTTCAGCAAAGTTACATCGCCGGACCTTGCTAGTTCTCACTGAATAAGTGATATATTGTAAGCTCTAGCATACACACGGGTAGCAACGATCGATCGCGATTCGATGGCAAATTACAAGCCGGTAGCAAGTTACGAAAGCTGGTAAACAAGATTTTCGGCTCGTCCAAGCGTCACGTCGTTCGCATAGAAACGGTTCCAACGAGGAATTTTCCAACTGCTCGTGCCACTCGACAAATTTCTCCGAGAGGTCGAGACTTCCGACGGACCGTGAAATTGATAAAAGAGACGCGACAAGAGGGCCGGAACATCGTTCTTCGAGCTCGATCGAAACGGTAATTAAATTCGAGGTGTGTCGCAATCACGATATCTCTCCTAACGCAGGTTAATTTTACAGATATTAAATTCTACAAACGAATTATAAGAGAACGTACGACAGACACTCGAACAACGTGAAAATTCGTGGATTAATCATGTACAATTTATAATTTCTCAAGAAGTTTGATTACGATAGCCTATTGTATATCATATACATACTTTTGCATGTCATATGTATATATATATATACATATGTTATTGATGTGTTTTTACAATAAAATAAGATAGAGAAAAGGAAGTTTTATTAACCGTTCCACGATCGATGTTGCATATTACGTAACATTGCATTTTAATAAGTTCTTAATTACCTGAATGATAAGCGTACTTGTTTATGACGAAACTGATTTTAAAGTTTAATGCGTTGTGCCTTCTTTACAGAACTGTGTTCAAGCGACTCGAAATAAATAGATAACCAATCCGACGTTTCCGAGAAAATGATCTACGTTGTTGAAAGGCCAACTGGATTTCGATCATTGAAATTTGAAAATTTACACAAGTATTGTATGTATATTACATATTGTGCATCACGGAATGTATCGTCGGCCGAGTAATTCGATGCAATTATTTGCAAATCTCTGCAAAACAAACGATTTCACATTTTAATTATAAAAAATTAGCCCGCCAGAGTCGTCCAACGAGTCATTAGAGGAAACATAGACGACGCTGTAATTTCAGCAGTCACAACAGACTACAGATTGCTAACTCATTTACCATTAACCACGCTGACCAATGGACGCCTGTGTGTTCATCGATACAAAAAATGATGTTTCAGGTAAAAACAGCGCCCTAAAACGATCAAATAGATGATCGATCCATCGCGAACCATAACGTTCCCGAATGAAAGAATTGTTAGCTTAACTCTTGTCGTCCACGTTAGTCGAGTTACTCGAATTTTGATAGTTCCAGAGCACCTGTACGAAACGTCAATTATGGCCAAATACAAAGTTGAAAAACAGTGGAGCTGGTTTAGGGAAGCGATAACATCGAGTGCAGAGTCGAACAGAAGTAACATTACGTGACCTAGCAATCGCTATTTTTCTTTCTAGATGGAAAAATAATTGAGAGAACCTTAACTTCGTTAGGAAGTTGCAAAGGATATTTGAAGTCAGCTAAAGTAACAGGCTCGCGTTAACGAAATATATCGAATTACTGGAAATCAATTAACCAGCGAGGATAATCGAAGAAACTCGAAAGGATATTTCGAGTCGAATAACTAACAATTTCACGTTAATCGGCAACTTTCGAATTACTCGAATTTGAATCGTCTGGTTTCCAAAAACTCGGCTCATCTCAAGGTAGCTTTACACGCTTGAATAAAATTCATTCGAAAAAAAGCAAGAAACCAACAACTTTTCCATTCATTCACAAAAGGAAACAGGACACAGGAAGCGCTCAAGATCACGATCGCGACTTTGCACGTAATCCAAAGCGCACTTCCGTTACGCGGCCGAAAATTATCCGTGTCTCAGCCAACAACCGAACGACAAAGAAGCTTCAATCAACGAACGATAGATACATGTTTGGTAACCCTCCTCTTGCACACGCCCACATCCCGTACACCCCGCACGTTCTCCCCAACTGAGACGTTATAAAAACACCGCGACAGGTAACATCGCTTCATACAATACTCGCAAAAGTGTGACAAAACAGTGTCGGGATTATAACGTGTGCTATTCGACTACGTATATCATGGGTGGCAAACAAGCGTTGCTGTATCTTGGCCTCGTGTGCTTGCAGACGATTTTCGTGAACGCTGTGGTAAGCTTTCAAGGAGGGGCTTACTTTTGTCGTGAGGGGATGAAAGACGAGACGAGGAGGACCAAGGGTTGCAAGGGAACTCTAGCATTCGATCTGATCGATTCGTCAGGCACAAAGTTATTAGAGATATAAACGAGTGAGCACGGGCAAATAATAACAATACTAACAACCCGTATGGCCGGCTAATCGATAACGGGGCAAGTGAACTCGAGATCGAACAGAAAACCTAATTGGAGCGTAGAAAGTTTCTATCGTATTAATTGCGTTATTGCTTAGACGTTTGTTCATCTTTTACCTCTATTATTCTCTTTATTGTTTTCTTTATCTTTCTCTCGTAGAGAAATTTAATTTCATATATATAGGGTTGTCCGAAAAGTGTCTTTCTTTTACAGACACGTCTTTCGACAACGACGCATCTTTATACAAACATGAAACCTAATCTGTCGAACGTTGTGATCTTTATTTGGATAGAACAAAATGGACCACACGTAATTCGATAAAATAATATAAAACGGAAAGCGTTGTGCGTCCATTATTTCCTTATAAAACGAAAGAAACTTTTCGAACGACCTATTAATTAATTAATATATATATATATAAGGAAATATATCGTTCCGTAAACGAAAGGAAATACAGTAATAAGGAATTTAGACGATTCTACTCGGAATGGTCCAGCCTCGTGTCTGAAATCGGGTTTCAACTGGGCAAAATCGATTCCGATATCATTTCAAGTATTCCATTTATCTGAATCTATTGAATTATAAATTCTTGCCAACTATTCGTGTAATCTATGCTAATGGCAACGATCTCAAAGCAAATCGTTCAAGCAGTGCGCGTTAAGTACTATATCGTATTATACTATGATGGAACTTGGACATCGTTAAATTCCTCCCTTCATCGATAAATGTCACCCATGTCGAATTCTCGATGAATTTGCTTGCCGTAACGAATCGTGGGTATAAAATGAGGTCGTCAAAAAGATAGAAAAAAAGAGAAGAGGTGGTCGATAAAATCATTAAGAGAGAAAGAGAAAAAATGGCACTCACGTATGATCATTTCCATTTGTTTATAGCCGGACTGGCTACCACCTGAGATATTCGACATGGTGGCAGAGGACAAGGCTCGGTGCATGAGCGAGCATGGCACGACGCAAGGTTAGTATAACAATCGTCACAACTCGCAACAAATTCGAAGATAATTAACCAGCAAGTTGAGAATTTGAAAATTTGTACGAGTAAATTAAAACTAACTAATCGATACGTAACACAGCGCAAATCGACGAGGTGGACCAGGGAGTATTAAAAGACGATACGTCGATCACTTGCTACATGTTTTGCTTGCTGGAAGCGTTCAGCTTGGTGAGTTCAACTAACGACCGCAAACCCATTAGCTGCCAATTTCGTTTTTCTTGACATTATATTAATTCTATAGGTATTAATTGGTCTTTAATGCGTTTTATCGAATGTTTTGTTTAAATTATCGAATATTATATATATATATATATGTCGGAGATAAAAGGACATCGGGGCCTTCTTTGGAATTTTTTGGAACATCCCCGATACTTTAATCTAGACTATTTATCATAGCTGTACTTAAATAATAAAACTTAGAAGTAGTTGTTTATGATTCAATACGATTATGTTTGCCCGAGATTTGTGACGGTGGGCTTGGGCTCCAGGTGATAAAACTGGTCACTGAGCGTAGCCACGGTCACGGGATGGACGTTTTTACCTAACAGAGAGGTGTCAATGTTATGGGACATGTTGTATTGGTAATCAAACTCCAAGCAAAAACAATTTCGCCTAGCAGTGACGATTACAGGTTTCCGGAGATCCCCAATCAATAGACACTAACGAACGCGATCGTAAGGAGAGGAAAGTTTTAGTCAGTCTCAGTCTTGCGATCTTCTTGGAGAGTTACACATTGCCTTTACGTGCAGTACATACCTAGAGTCCTAGTGAACGTTATTTTGTGCTTCCAAATATATTCTACGTTTAACAGAGAGTCATCTCGTTGGCCGTGGATTCGTTACCGAACTTAAGATCATTGTCATTGGCATTTCGAGTGTCTAATCAACACGATTATTTGTCAAACTCTGTAGAAATCATATTTATACCTGCAAATTTAGTCTCCATTGTACAACAACGATAGCTAATCCTAATGAAGATTCATTACACGCCCCTAATCCGAATAATGTGAATCTGACATATATATATATATTTATTTTCTAAATCCTGCTTTTGGGATCATTATTATATAGATTTTTTGTATAATCATCAAACGGGAACCATGGCAGCTAATGAATTAAACGGAGGTAACGATTAGTCAAAGAATCTTCTCATTTAGGTCGATGACGAAGGCGACATAGACGCGGATATGTTGTTAGGTCTGTTGCCAGATCAACTCCAGGAAAGAGCAGAGTCGGTTATGTCCAAATGTACTCCAGCACGTATGTGACTACTTGTGTTATACTTCAAGTTTCAAATCATTTTACTTTCTCTTTCAAACACCAAATTTCACGGCTCAACGTTCAAATTTCGAGTAACATAGTACACTCGATCTTGAAGCTTAAAAATGAAAAATTCAGGTTTAAATTTCCCGATAGAAAATTCATGTTTCTCGAAATAGAAAATTTATACATGTTCAATTTTACAGCCATCTAACTTTCATTATGGTTCTTATAGCGGGCTCTGATAAGTGCGACAAGATATATAACCTAGCCAAATGCGCCATGGCGGAAGCACCGGACGTAAGTGCATTTCACATAGTCTGATACATTCCTTACTTTCTTTTACGATAGCAGACAGATAATATCGAGTGAAAGTAAGAGTCATATTCAAAGGCAATTATATCGATCGATTCAGAACATAGAAATATCATTTCTACGTCTAGTCATAATTGACATGCACTTCCATGCAATCAATATCTAAAACAACGTATAATTAGAGTGCGGATATTTGTGCAAATTCAAATTTTTGTCAACGCAAGCAAAGAAATGGGACTTTTCACGTGCTAGACGATACAACGCACCGAATATTATAACGTTATTAAATCTTATAGATCTTTGGCACTTGCTATTTGTAAATCAGGACACAGAATACGGCATCGACGTTACGATCGCAATTCTGTGACTGTCAAACACACTCACTGTTACACACACACACATAATGACTGTGTTCAAAATGAACACACTTGAAACTCGAAAAACTGTATGTGATCTGCTCTTCCTTTTTGAAATTAATTAACACAGCTTTACATTGTCCACGATTACTTGGCAGAATTAGTTTCTACGCTTCTACTTACATCGTTCTGGATAGTTTCAGTCTTTCTACCCATTTTGTTATACTACGAACTATTTCTCTGTTTCTCTGCCCCTGTAAATTACCTATGCAACGTAGCGAATTCCAAGTGCAACTCACTCGACTTCTTCGCCGGATCGATAACAATCTCTTTTGTAAATGCTGTTGCAAAATTTCTTTCAATGCTACAAACGACATACTTTCTATTTTTAGCTAACAACGGCATGCTATTTGCAAAAATCTCTGCACGCTAATAAGACTTGTCTCGTTTATATACGAACTAAATAAACAAAGAGTGTTCCTTTAGATATTTTTCCATTTTGCTCCACTTTAGATATTTTTCCACATTACGTACATTTATGCATCTTCGTTCTCATAAGAATTCGCAGTCTACGTATAATTTTAGACGCACGAACGTACAGAAAATGTGACAACGTGCGAACAGTTATCGAGGTAGAGATGACATTTAAGTCGCTTCAGCCACGGTTATAATTCAACGAACTCCCTTGATTTTCAGGTATGGTTCATTGTCTAAGGTCAAGGAAAGAAGATTATATCCCGGAACGACGGAACGATCTTTTTTTCTGCGGGCAACGACAGAGAAATTACGGATTACGCGAATGGATATTCGACGATGATAAACAACGAAAGAAAGAAAAAAAAAAAAGAAGTAAAATCCTAAGAAAACACGCATCGTGTACGTAACCAAAATTAATATAATTCGTGTACCTATACCGAACATTAGTTTGTCTAAAACCAGTATGTACGTTTCGTTCGAAGAGAACGAACAAACTTATAATTCGAGTAATTACAGAGAGGAATGCAATGTAAATCGTTGTTAAGGTGAAATATATTCAGCGAGTGTACGGAAAACTTGAAAAATATAAAAATCGGCCGAGGGAACACGCGTTTTAGTCATTCGCCAAATAATAAAAAAAAATGTATTACCACGAAATCTGTTACGCTCGAGTGTGCGACTAATTCATTTGGAGACTCAATAATAACGCGTATCCTGGACGTGGTTACGTTATGCAATGGTCGAGACGCGATTTGCGGCTCATTGATACTATAATTTGCATGACAATCTAATTCGCGAATGTCTTCGAATATAACGTAATTGTATGTTTGCGTGAAACACCGAATAGCCATTTCCTCCATTGTATAATGATATGCAAAAGTCCAACACGCTGCTATTTTAACTGGTATCCTTAAAGTTCCAAGATAATTTTATTATGACTTTGTCTCGACATAACAGTTGCGCAATATTATCGGATGCTGTCGCGATTCAATATCATTTCGATTTCAACTTGAAATTCGCACTCATTGATAGCGAATGTTCAAAGTTTTAATCGATCGTCGTTTGAATCTTTTATTCTCGATCGCCTAAATCAAACTGATCGGGTGATAACGCGATATCACAACGATAGGCTATATCGAACGATGCTTCAACGACAAATAATATACCTAACTATACGTTGCGATATTATTTAAAAATATTTCAATGCTACAACGTTCGTGTAATTATTTAGATCGTTTTCGTCGGAAAGTATACAAACGTGAGAAGATATCTTAGCGTGTCGATGGATAAACGTAAAATTTCGCGGCTTTGTAACGTTTATTATTACGTTAACCGTTGTCAACCGATCACGACAGACCTTCGCGTTAGCTACCTCGAATCTAGATCACGAAAGCGCGATGAAAAAGGAGCAAACACCTAAACTCTACGCTCTTAACATTCAAATTAGCAGTTCGTTACCTTCTAAGGACTAAGGCAAAACCACGCATGCACCTCGAACTGTCGCTTCGGCATATCGACCCATCTATTCATGCTTCGATAATTCCATCAAAAAGTTTCCTCGTGGAATTATGCAGCTACTATTACTTCTCATATTATGCTATCCAACTACTGTTAAGTAAAAGTTGTCATGCGTTATCGTGCAGAAACATCGTATCAAAGAAAGAAAAAAGGAAAAAACGAGAAAAAAAGAGAGAGGGGAGAGGTAGATTGAATGGTCGAGGGAATCGATTGATCCGCGTGTCGCGGACGTGGTGCACGTGGTGTCGTTTAATGGAAGCTCGATTCCTCGACCAGCTGGTGAACTAACGGCGAATTCCAGCCGGTCGAGATTAACACGAACGTGTTTCGAAATCGATTTCGGGATATTTCGCGTCGAACCAATGGATAATGGAGCGCGCGAGTATGCGCTCGGCTCGGTTCCGCTTCACTCGCGGAACGTTTCGTTTCGCTCGCGAAATCCAGGGAGAACGGCCAAACGAATCGAATCGAACAACGCGGTCCGACTACGGAGAAAAATCTTGAAACGTCTATTTTTACACGGCGACTGGAAATAGTCGGTTTAATGAAAGGAGGCACGCGATCGCCCGTACGTTGCTCCAGTCATGAGTCACGCTTCGAACGTGCACTCGCAACAAGTAGAGATCCCCCATAATGTTCGTATAATTGATCGAACCAACACCGATGTAATTTCAATACCGTGCAAGCTACCGCGCATCCGCGAGCCAAATCGAATACAGTGTATACAGTACGGAAGGGTTATTCGAGTCAGCTAAGCTTCGACATGTGAAAATTTAATCTTGAACTTTGCACAGAATAATCTAACTTGTTGTATATTACGAAACAATGGTCTTTTACATAATAACGAGGAAATAAGATAGTATCGGGTAGTTTAGATGCAGTAAATATACGAGAAACGAGAGAATCATTCGAATAAGACTGTAGTAGGATTATTTGAGTCAGCGATGAAGTATTACGTAAGAAATAATAAAATAACGAAATAATTTTCAAAGGTACTGTAATATACACACGCTATCGAATTACGACAATTACAACTGACAATATTAACAATAATCGAATAAACTTTCCTTTCGACATTCATGTAGAAAAGTATACGACATATTTCACTGTTTATCGCGTCGTTAATAACGACGAGTTGAACACGTAGTTTATTTTCAAACGTAAATAGGTGAAAACTTAAGAACCGAATTTGACGAATTACAATTTGGGAAAATTACTTAGCTTGGCTCGAAATAATCCTGTCTCTGCTTATATCTAAGAGCGTACGCGCGCGGTTCGCTCTGACCATCGTTAACTTTCCTTCTTGCTCGATAAGAACTTTCTTTTAGACAGAAAATACGAAAAAAGAGAAAAATCTGTTCACAATCGTTTCGCTCTTGCGTCGATCGTCTACTTCGAAATGGCTTTGGCGCCATGACGATATATTGATTTACGAGCTTTGTATTCGAAAGGGGAACGACGATCGATGATCGGGAGGGCGCAAAAAGCAACTAGGAAACAGGTGAAAGAAAAATCAAAAGACAACGTGGGTGCAATATGTCTATGTAGACGTACATATATGTAAAAATAAAAAAAAGGGGGCAGTGAAGACGAAAAACAGCTAAGTTTGACACGGTTTGTTAGATGACCAATACCTTAAGGTCGATCGAGTGGATAGCGGCGTTGTGCGGCGATGCGTGTTCTTTCGCGTCATTGCCGCAATTCGCGTTGTTGTTAACATTCGGCAGAGAACCACCCGCCCTGAACTGATTTCCCAGGTTAATGTGCAGGTGTTTGCCGCTGGACTGAGGTGGACTGGCGCCGGCACTCTTCACGGACAGCGGAGTCTCCAGTACCCCGGATCCCGTGGGACTGGCACACACCGAGCTGCTCGCCGAGGCGACCTAAGCAGGTCCATCATTCATATGGTCACCAACTTGTTCGCTTTCTTCGGCAAACTACCGTCTCTTGCCTTTTCTTTTCCATCGCGTCTATTTATCGTATTACGCTAAACGTGCCTAGCTTTCTTCTTTCTTTTTCCTTTTTCCTTTCCATTTCGTTTTATACAGGTATTTTCTTTTTCTAAATACTTCGTCCGTTTTCGTTTTCGTTTCCGTATCTGGTTGAGGTATAGATATACGGTGATTTGATCGAACACTTATGGTGACGAAGAGCATGCACGAATATAGAAAATGTGCGTTATAGAAAATTGTTTGAAATTTCAGCGAAACTGTAACGAGATACGACTGTCACGATTATATAAGCGAAACTGAAACCAATTCGAGAATGTACACCTTTCATTTTCAAAGATATGAATAAGAATAAGAATAACTCGACCTAATATTTTACACGTTAAAAAAGGTTACTGATTTACCAATGATACGATTCAAACGTGCGTAGAATTTTAGATTTGTAATGAAATTCATGCAACACGAATAAGTATCTTAAATGTATAATTAGAATCAAAAGCAGTTACACTAAATATTGCAGTTTGATTAATACGATCGAATTTATCGATCGTTTAACGATTGATTTCTCGTAACTGGTATATATAATTTCAGATTTGTTTCGAACTTTGCCAATATGATCACATCATGATATTATATAATATCGTCATTCGTTACAGTGTTAATGAAATTCCATAGAGTTTCGTATAACACACATCAAATCATCATAAAATGTTTCTATTAATATTGAAATATTTTTGACGAAACCAAACGGTTCTTTCTCCTTCTTTTCAACGAAAAAGGACACTTTCTAAGATCGACTTGAAAAGATCCACGACGGATAGAACGAACGTATAAGAACGAGTGGATTTATCGAGAATCGAAAGATCGTCACCTACAAACATACTTTCAACGTTTGCTGAAATTGAATATATCGAATCAGGCGAGCTACTACGATTTATATTACGATTTATAAGAAGCTTTCTAGCCTGGCGATTGAACGTTGCTATCAACACAAAATTCGAGACTCTCGATCAGCTTTTGACTGAAAATCGATAGCATTCAAAAACTCTAACGTTACGTTAAGAGCAACGTGTTTCATGGGAATTTTAGGAAGGAACGCGTTTGGGATATTCTTCCCTTCTCTTTCGGTCCTGGTCGTTAAAATCCTACACGTCTCAAACTTTAGACCCGCATTCCTGGACCAACCACGATCCGATAAACATCCTCTTCTCCTTCCATGGTTTCATCATCATTCGAATTCCACCTCTGGGTTCTTGTTTTTCCAGCCGAGATCAGGACCAAAAAAATTCGAACGATTCGTAGGGAAATGTTTGGGGCGATACGAGCGAACCGATAGAAGCGGACCTCGTATCCTCTTCACGAGAATCTTACAAGGAACGCTATTCAATCGTTGTTGAACGGTTCGGAATGGTACGCTACAATGTTCGCAAAATTATTTAAAAGATACCAGTGGCAATGGAAGATCAAACAGGAATAGTATTGGTTGATTTGCCAATTTTGATATTAATTTGTGGCTAAAAGAGAGCAAAGATACTTTAATAGAACATAGTAGAAAGATGGAATTATATCTGTTGAATTGAAAATTCCAAGTCTTTTTTGAAACTAGGTGATAAATCCATGGAGTTTTATAGAAACGAAGGATCTAGCTGATGTTATAACGATCGATATTTCAAATATTCAGAGTGGCTGGGAGAAACATGTTTAATACCAAGATGTGCGATTACAGTACTGATGAAATTTGAAAGTTTGTACAATGCATACGACACGTTCGTAAAAATTTCCTATGGTAAGCGTTTGAAAGATTGGCAAACTTTAGATAGGAATTTTCGTCACATTTTCTATTCAAATAGATATTTCCAATTGCGTATAAAGAGCTTGTCGTCGTCAAAAGAGATTTTCGGTTGCGATGTGTCGATATGTGGTCGTGATACAAAATAATAAAGAAATGACAAAGACGAATATACAGTGAACAGAGATAGAGTTATCTACTTAAACCAATTGCCAATAACATTTTCTCAGAAATATTTTTACGAACTTTGCAGCATTCTGGCAGTAAACTCGTATATCGAGAAATTCCACCATCGCTTAATCGAATAATGCTCCTTGTTAAGAAAGCCTGTTCTCACACAGCGTAGCTTATAAACAAACTATAATAGAAAATATATCGCAATAAAGTTAAACGGAGAAAAATTAAACGGACTGCGATAAAAGTGCACTCACGGCCGGTCGCCTATGTTTCACGTTAGGATTACGCAATTCCACGCGGTGAAAGTACCCGTTTTTCCTTTTTTTTTTTCTTGTACGAGTAGATACAACTCGTTTTGCATTCGCTCGACCAGATGACGCAGCGTTAGAAATTTCACGTAACTCGCCTTTCGCTCGACTATCATATTTTTGTTCCCGTGAAAAAACGCGAAAAACCTGCGAGAAATTGTGGAGCTTTCTGAAAAAGAACCTATTGGTTTATAGTAAATATACAGAGTGGTCATCAGATATCACGGTATTTTAGCAGATTCTGATAGTTTGATGAAAAAATGTTACGAGTATAAATTCACTGGTATCGACTAAAGAATTTATTTAGCTGAATTTACCTATTCATAAACGAGGTATTATTTACCATTTTGTATTTCTTAAAGGACACGAGATATTTTTCTTACCGGAGTCGTATTCTTATAGCACATTGAACAACGAATTCAATGATAGAGTAACACGTGCCATTTTAATTATCTGATAATGATATAATTTGCCTCTCGATTGGAATCTACAACTTCGTCACTTGTACGTAACACCAATGATTAATAAATTAATTGCTCCTACTGCATAATTGCATCCACTTGCTAAACGATAATGAATTATAAGATATCTAGATTGTTAATTCAAAAGTTGCTTCACACGGAATATGGTGTAGATTTACATGGAACTTCACGGCAGAAACTTTGCCAATATTTTCGTTTGTTACCGCTGAACAAATGCATTTTCTAATTGAATAATCAAACAATTACGATCACGTCTTTCCTTATCGTTTATATATAAAAATGACAAAGTTCTTTAAGATCCGTTATATACAATTAACGATCGATGCGTAACTAACATTAGAAAACTGGAACTAAAACATTCAACGTAATATTACTCGATTCACCATTTTATCTTACAGCACTTTTTTCCAGAAAGCTCCTTAATTATTCTATACCGGGCGGTTTAAAATATCGAGTAGAAATAATTCTTCGCGAGAAAATAGAAGAGTACGATGAATATAGAGAGAATGGTGATTCGTTATTCGATAAATCAATTAAATCTCCGACCACGATCGAAGAGTTCTATAAGTGGCTGGGATATTAATCCGAAAACTGAAATATTTCGCTCTCGAAAACTGACTTTCCGTTCAATGGGATCAATTTCGTGCGCGCGCGCGCACACATACATATATACATACATACATACATACATACATACATACAGACATACATACATACACACGTACACGCTCTGTCTCGTCTCTCTTTCTCTCCTTTTGTCTCTATTTCCTTTCATCGGTCATTGTTCTATTTTACCCGACTCGCATGGAGAGATGGTGACCCCGCACATTTTTTTAACTTTCGAACATTTCGATCCGATATCGCGAGACAAAGGTTTTGTACTGTTTTCACCGAACGACTGGAACGACCTATCCGAATGCTTGCCGCGGTCAAATATCCAGATATTCGATTCCGACACTTTGACATGTCGGTTTATTTGACATAGTGGCGCACAAAAGTAATTTGGACACAAATTTATGAAGACCACACGGGAAAATCGTGATAAATCACATTTCCGGTTTTTGCAGGCAAACAGTTGTACAATTCTGTTACACTGCCAACGAATCCCAAAATTTTCTCTTTATTTGGTTTCAGGATTAACTGTTCTTTTAGTTTTTGCAATTTTTTAATCATATTACGGTAGATATAGTTAGCTTATCGCAATAGTTGATGAATTTCGTCCCAATTATTGCACTTTTAACCACCACGAGTAACACAAAAATCGGAAATTCATCAGAAGAGAGAAATATATAGCTTCGATACAATAATCATAAGAGTCGAGTCACATAACAGTGTTGATGAGATCTCAGATCGTTTCGAAAAATATTTCTTCAAGTATTTAAATATCTTGGTGAACCACTGTACACCGATGAAAAGGAACGTTGAGATCGTGAAAAATATTTACCATCGAAGATGAAGATATTTTCTTTTACCAGCGATCACGGTAATATACCATGGACTGTAATATAATTCGCTAAAATTTGTAAAATAAATAAATTAGTGCTTTAAATATAGCTGTCGTTGATAAACGACAAAACGAAAATTTCGTGGAACGTGACCATTAATGAACGATATTGGGATTTTAATTGAGTTGAAACGCGGAAATTGCTTATTAACGACTCTACTTTACAATTACTTCACTAATTACCTTATTCTTCAATAATTATAACTCTGTTTACGCTGTGCTTGCTTCTACAAAATAAACGTTTATATTTATTTGTATTTTTACGTTCGTAGAAACTTTTATCTCAAAATTAGGTTCACTTATTGACACGTATTATATCGATAACGATATTATGTTTAGCTTTGTCATCTTTCTCCGTTTCGAAGGAACGAATTACGAGGATATAATCGTACCTGAAGGGTCAAGCATAATTTACAGAATAGAATATATTATAGTCCTATTTATCACAGAATTGTATATCTCAATAAGTTACAGTAATGTAAGAAAAATTATCACGATCAATCTTCCTGAAAGATATGTCGGAACGTATTGTTCCATTAGTCGCGAAAGTATTAAAACAAGTGTAAACGTTGTTGAAAGCGTTGAGAACGTAGTTAACAAACGATCATTGTTTTTCCCATTCGACAATAGAGAGATTAAGGCATGCGCGAGTGGCACATCGAGTTGGAACGATTCGAGCGATTAACCGCCGCGTTCGTAATCGTTATCGAGGCCGTTAACGGTATAGCGATTGAGAAGCGTGCAGCTCGGCGAATCGTATCAAAAATCACTACTCGGATCAAAGATCGTGAATGAGACGCAAAAATCTACGATCGCGTCGCGCGCGGGTTAAGCACAAGCGAAGGAAATGAAAAATGGTATAGAGACGCGATACTATGCACGGTTTTAACTGGTCAGATCTGAATTATCGACGCTGATTAATAGAATAAATGCTGATTCGTGAATACAGATGCGATTACGTACGATGTAATAGTAAATATTTTTCACATGGTAAGATTTTCCATTCACATTATTTCATGGAAATAAAAACTTTCTCGATAAATCAAACGTTACGTACTATCACGACAGATAATTCGTGACTTTTCCACGTTACTAACGAAATCAGTCACGGTCTGAAAAACGAAAACGCTCGATAACATCCGTCAGACGGGGAAACGTACAGTGGCTGAGACAAGTATTCGAACACTTGTGGAAACCTTCTATGAATATATTATACGTGTTATCGGGAATATTTTGAAATTTCATTAAAACTGCAGTGAAACCCGACTGTCGTTCTTAATATTGGTCAAGTTTGAAATAAAAATCTGAAAATGTATAATACATAGATATTTAATGCAAGTAATATATTCTGTAGGGATCACGGAAGTAATTAAGCGGTCAATTCGTTATATTAATAAGTCTGAATATTTAATAGAATCATCGTCAACGTTTATTACGTGTTTAAGATAGTTATTCATGCTATATACTAATCTTTTCTAAATATATGTTTACAGTATATGTCCTGTTAACTTCAAATTTTACCAACGTACGAACAAGAAGTTTCGTATCATGCGCGTAATATATCCATAGAAATTTTCTATGGTACGTGTTCGAATATTTTTAGGTGAGCCACTGAAAGTATCAGGAAACTCTGAATTACCCTGACATTCCAACGTTCGCCAGATAATACTACGATGCCGGAACGGAGCGTGAAAGAAAAATAAAGAGAAATGCGTAGTGCGAGAAGAATTCAACGGACACCTGAAAACGTGCACGAGCGTGCGCGCGCGCGCGCCTGCTCCAACGACCCATAGATTAAGTCAGCGTACCGTAAATAACGCAGCGATATCGACTGATCGAATGGTGAACTTTAACGTATAACGCAGCTTCCGCATTTAGTACAATGCCAGCGTTATGTAATAGCTGTACGGTTATCGGTACCCGTCTAGTGAAAAACGCGCCAATTTCGCGCGATTCCCGCGGAACCAAATGTTTCCACGTGAAACCACGACAGAAGGCGCTGCGCTCGCTCTGTCGAAAAAAAGCGATCGGTGTGTCGTGAATCGAGCTACTTTTTTACCTTTCTCAGTTGAAAGTTGAAAATCGTCTCGCAAGATCCTACGAGCGATTCGTAACATTCACGTGGGAACGCTCGAAAAGCGAACGTTTACATGTTGACCTCGTTACGCTTATCATGTTCAACAGTTAACAGTTAAGAATTAATTCTAACGGAAGATGAAATTTATAAGATCGAAAAGATCGTACGACCATGAAATTTTAATCTTATCTGTTTGATTTTTCGTAAACACTGATGATTCGATTCTGATAATGGGCTTAATGACACTCTGTCATTGTAGAAGGTATCGTCCTTTTATCGTTTAAAAGCGAAAACGTTAAGGAAAGCAATTTCGCGCAGGAGCGAGACGATAGATTGTTTCGGAGCCCGGAACCGGAAATGTCATACTTAACGGGGGCGATTTTCATTGGGGTTTTCAGCGTGCGAAAAATTAGGTCGTTGACCGATCGTTCAACATATTCGAAAAATTGATCCTGCCTTCGCGACTAGAGTAGGCTAAATATGTTCATCGATAATTCGCTTGTGCGATGCATCCATACAGTGATACAGTAAATTCAAGCAAAACACGGTTTGTTTCACTGTCTTGTGAGAGAGGGAAAACATACTTTGCATAGACTCTATCTTGAATCAAACTAAAACACGTGATTCTACGGAACACGATTTTAACAATTTCGAAGTCACGACGGTACCTGAGAACAAGGAATACGATTGACTTAATACGTTCGTTTCACGAGAATGGTTTAAAAGTCGATAGACTTTGAAGGAAAATTGAGTGTATTTGAACGAACGATACACTATTAGTAAAACGAAGAACAGTTCATTTGGTCACTATCGATCGTGGATAAAAGTATGTCGCGTAAATAGAAACACAAACACAATGATCGTTTACCGTGGACGGTTCTAACTAGTTTTCAGCGAAGAAGAAACGAAGAAACACAGTGACTTTTCCTAATCGCGGACGTTCAATTAGAATGCATACGGGTGATCGATTCGAAAAAGAAACGAAGATTTTCTTGAAAATACGATGGTCTGTTCGAACAAGTCAGCAGGATGGATACGATTGTCGATCGCACACGTATGCATTTATTAAGAACTTACAGGACGGATGATGGCAAACAAGCGCACAGTACGTTTCGCATAGTAGACCGGAGTATATACTCGTTCTACATATACGCGTATTCATGCACTCTTACACGCGACCAACGAAGAGCATATACATTTTCCGTCCGACACACTACGATAACGAATAGGAAAGAGAAACAGAGGGCCAGCGGACGAGTGCGTGTAGCTGTGCGCGTTAACACAAGTACTGATAGTAAGCTAGTCACAAACTCATACACACGTCTCGATCGTATAGCAAAACGAGCACATAGAGACATACATACACGCACACACAGACAGAGTCGACACACGGCGCAACGAGGAGAGAGAATGCCCGTTGTTTACGTTCTAACATCTGAACCGAGGAAGGTATACGGAAAATATGAAGATATATCCCTCCATGGCAAGGACCTACTGGGATTTCCTTACTCTGCTTGTGACATCCGAAACTTCTCGCATGATCGCCTCGAACGCCGCTCTTTCCTGCGCTTCCTTCTGTTTGTGTAGCGCGATCTTGTCACTGAACTTTCGTGGATTCGCCATGATGGCTCGACACTAGATCTCCCGACACTCGCGAGTATCGTGCACCTACTATCGTGTACCCTCTACCCCCTCACACGTTTTCCTTTTTCACCGATCGCACCAATAAGGGCTCCCTAAATTTCACCACGTTAGAACCCGTAACCTACTGCCTTCTGGATGGCACTGCCGATCACTGATACGCAAGATTATGCGGCGCAGCGCGCCACGCGCATCGCGCAGGAGCCGCTTTTAGCGGGCTCATTGGTCGCACCGATCCCCCACCATTCCATCGTACCCGCAATAAAAGACTGACGACATTTTTCCGGGGTGTTCCAAAAAGCTCGCTCTTTCGTTTGGTCTTGCAATGTACTACGCTGTAGATAAAACAGATTAACATCCATGTTTTATTACCACATGCTCATAAATGTAAATCAGTGAAAGATTGTTTACTTTTTATTTGTTTCGAAATATATTACATTAGCTCTTGCGATTTCTCCCCTTGCGTATTAACAAATATACGTATTGTTTATATTTATTTGTACTTATTATGTTATTTTAAACGAATAAATATTTATAGACTGAACGATATAAGGTTATTTTATGTATATGAAAAATGTCTCTCTATAGTTAGTTATACCTTGTATATCTCCTTTACACGAAATTTAAGTAATATAATTTTTTTTCGCATGTATAATTGATGTACAATTTTTGTACTGTTTTTCACTTCTGCTGTATCGATCGAGAACAGGATATCATCGATTGTATATTTATGAAGATCATTATGGATTACAATTATGTTACATTTTCCTCGTACATATAAAAATTGTTGTTTGAGTAAAAAGAGGACCGTAAACTGAAATTATATTAAAATGTTAACTTAATTATGGTTATTATCACATTTTATGCCTTAAAATGTAAAAATGTCATTATGTATGTGATATAGTGTTTTACTTTCACCGTTTTTCTCACAGTAAATATATGAAATATAAATTTTATAAAAATGACTCATTTTGATAAAGACACGTATATTGAATGTTTACCAGTAACTGTATACAATGAGATAGTTAATGCATTGAATAAAGACGCAGCTTGGATAACATTAGCAAATCATGTAGCTGAAGAGCTTCAATATCCATGGTAAGAAAACAGTAGTATTTAAAAAGTACAAGGTATTATAATTTAAAATATATCATTCTATTGCATGTTTTATGTACAGTACTCCGTGGCTACAATCTTTAAATGAGATCAAACATCCAAATGATTCTCCTGGACAAAAGCTACTTTCTGAATTAAGTATTAAAATGTGCACTATAGAGATTTTACATACTTTATTAAGCGACTGCAAGCTTTATAGCATTCTTTCAATTATATCTGATCCAGGTATGATAATATTTATTGTGACCTATTTATTCGAAAAATTATAAACTTACTATTTCCCAAATACCAATGCTCTTAGAACCTTTGAGCATTATTATGCATCCAACAGAGGAATTTCAAACTAGCATTTTGAAAGTATCATTTGGACATCGTCTTCATCTATGCTGTAAAGCTGTTGGGATGCCATTACCAAATTACATATGGTACCATAATAATAATGAATTGCAACACTGTACTTCTGACGTGCTTGATTTTATTATAGTTAGGTACATTTTTAGGAAAAATGTTTGTATACTTTTATTCGTTATTATGTCATTATAACATTTATTTTATTTATTCCAAAGTGCTTCTCAAGCAGGAGAATATAGATGTAAGGTATTTCAAATTAAAAATGATGGAACTCTCATATCAACTTTGACCTCAAAGGCTATAACTGTACAAATTTTTTCTATACCTGTTGTGATAGAAGAACAACCACAGCCACTTTTAGAAGTTAAAGAAGGTGAAAATTTTACAATTCATTGTAAAGCCAATAGTTATTCCAAACCACGTTACCAATGGTTCCATGACAATACTAAATTAGAAGGAGAAACATCTAACATTTTGCATGTAATGCAAGCTACTGTTATTTCTCTAACGATATTTAATAATGTCTGCTCTATTAAAGTNGCAAAGAACTCGTGTACTGGTAAATATGGATAATGAATTCATTAACATCTTATCATTATATCTTAATTTATTAATTACATTTTCATATAGATGGATCTTCCAAAATTTAAAGCAGTTGCAAAAATAGCTTTGGTCATTGCAAATGAAGAGTATGAGAACCATGAATGTCTTTTGACATCTAAGAATGATGCTGCGTGCATCGGTAATCTTCTTAAAGAAATAGGATTTGAAGTAATTTGTCTCCTTAATTTGACAATTACTCAAATGAAAAATGCAATAAAAATATTTAGCAAAGCCTTAGTTGAAGGAGTGTATGGTAAGATGTAAAAAGTATAAATTAGAAAATACATTATTACTTAAATTATTCTTCTGTTTATATAGGCTTATTCTATTTTGCTGGACATGGTTTTAAAATGCAAGAAAGTTATATGCTTGCAACAGATGCTCCAAAAACATATTTAAGGAAAGATGCAATATGTGAAAGTGAACTATTGTCTGCATTCCTTGAGAATGATCCTGAACTATTAATTGTTATTTTAGATATGTGTCAAACTTTACCTTCAAAGTAACTTTTTGACCTTTTTTCGTTCTTTCTATTTTCATTCTTTATCTTTATACTTAACTCATATGTTTATTTTTAGAGAATTTAATCCTGAGATATACCATGAAGTACCAACAGTGAATGAATATAAAAGCAAGAAAAATCTTAGAAATTTAATTCAAGCATACTCTACATCTAGTCATCGTCCGAGTTATGAGAAATTAAATTGTAAATATGGTTTATATATGGAACATCTCAGCGAATATATTAATAAAGATATAACTGTCACAAAATTATTTGAAGAAGTAGGAAAATGTAAGTTATTAATACAACACATATAATGCGTGTATACACACATAAACTTACTTATATTTCATATTTGCAAAGTATATATGTTATAACAAATATTTGCAGCAATTGATAGCTGTTTTAAAGGGAAAGAACGGAATCAAATTCCAATGTTTGCTGTCTCTGTTACAAAACCATTTCGTCTTACTGATGCTACTTATAAAAGTAACTTTAGTTGTACTCATTATGTATTCATAAATAGAAATGTTTTTTAACTATTGTTTTAATATATATTTTAAATATTATAGACAAACGTCCAGATATCATTAATTATTTAAGTAAACTTATATCGTATTCAACTCAGACAATAAATGTACTATTTAAACAAGCAAAGATGTGCAGTAGAGTTAAAATTTCATTATTTATGGAACCATATTTAAATATAGTAAGAATCAAAGTACTTGATTTGCCAAATGTAGAAATTAATTTTTTTAATTCTATTCCTGCAAAGCGAAATAATTTGTTTCAAGATCAACACGAGAAAGAGTGTTGGATTCATAATCCCCAAATCAATGAGGTATCTACTTTCTACTTAATATGAAAATACTTTTATATGAAGCAATTTAATAATTACTTAATTACAGTAACCTTTATATAGATTTTTGTTACAGGGACCACTGGTGATTTCTGTGTCAAAAGATGGTATCCCCATTGGTGCTACAATATTGCATATAAAAGATTACATACCCTCTCTGCTGAAACTTGTAAATATTTGAGAAAAGAAACACAGAGAGAAATACAATACAAGTAATTAAACATAATATAGAGAATATATTTTTAAAAACTTTATATATTTTGTTTAAAATAATTTACATATTTATAGAACTATTAAACAAAATTCTCTTCTCACAATATACATGCACACTGTGACTTACAAAAAGAAATAAAAATATCTGTTACAAAATATATAACTAATAATTTATATTGAGATAAAAATTTTATTTAATCATTTAATTATGTAATGTTAAATATCTACCAAAATGATTTGTGACTTACTAGCCTTACAATCCAATCCCTTCCTACTCTATTTTTATACACCCTTTCAAATACATAATTTATATGCACATATGAATCTATATTGGTCAAACTACTCACAAACAATCCCTGCATTCCTATTTGAACGACTGCATCATTGTTATCTATAACATAATTGTATCAAATGAAAAAATAACAGTAAAAATATGATTATAATAGCATGAGTTTACCTTTATTTATCTTTAATTTTATGAAATAAGGCAAAACCACAAAAGATTCATCTTTAACAATAAGTAGCTCCTGTTGTCTTGGAGTTAGGCGATTAACTCTGTGCCTTAGTATTTTTATAGCTTTTTCTTTTACAATACCATTTAATGCTTCATAGTCTTGCATACCTAAAGCTGTGGATATTGCCAATATCGCCTAGAAAACGTTCCTTGTTAGAGCTTTATTAAATATGTAATTTTATATTCGACATTACATATAAGTACTATTGAAATATATATCCATATTATTAAAGAACAATTAGTTCAATGCACTGTTTATTTTGTTCAAAGTTGTATTTTTTTTACACAGTACTAGCTTTTTTATATGACACGCCAATAAATATATACCTGATGTGCTCCTATCATAAAATCTCGTAAACGAAACTCTGGATCAATTAATGTACTCAGAGTATAATAAAACCGCACCGTATTAAAAATATCAAATTCCTTAGGATATTCAAACATTAACGGTGGCAAATAGATTCGCTCTTCCGAGTGTAGTAATCTATGTACGTTAAGACTTGGATTTATTATATTTAAGTATTTCGGTTCTCCCCAATGGTAAATCGTTTTCATCTTTAATTGAGTTGTATTATTCGCGTGAAACATTACGAATTGTCGCATCTGTGTACGAGGTACACATTTTTGCAACCGGAATAGCATATTGTTCTGCTACTTTGCGTATATATAAAGTATAACCTATTATTCTGTATAACCTATGTAGTACTAGCAACGTATTCAGTTATGTGATATTATCCTCTATTTAAAAAGTATCGTTATAATATTACACCGCTTTATAAATTTTTATCTTTATATTACATATATATGTACAATTTATAACTTATGATACATTTATGTAAGTCAATGTTTTTTCTTTTAAATATGGCGCTAGAAGAATCTAAATAAATGCTAACACGAAATGAAGTTACGTTTACAACTATATTCACTTCAGAATATGTTCAATAGGAATGTATTTAGGACAAATTTTGAATATAAAAAACTTTCCATCTATTTCCTAGGAAAAAGAAAATAAAAATGTTTATTTATTTTAACACATAATGGTACAAAATGTACAAAAGATATTGATTTGAATTTAAATTTTGAGATTCCATGAATTAATACCCATGAAACATAATAGTTAAGACAGATCATCTTTAAGTATGCGCTTACGTGACTCATCTTACCATCTAGTGTGCGCATTTATAACAAATCGATTAAATTTTTGTCTCGTTAGGTTCAGCTCTATTTATCGCAGATTCTCGAAGGTTATACACATTGTAATTTAGATGTTATGTTATGTTTAAAATAGTAGAAAACTAAGATTGTAATTATATTATAAGAGATTTTACAGTGTCAATCTTTTTTAATTTCTACTTAATATATAATCGGAAGTAATGAGGCTCACAACTATTCTATTTGGAAAGTTAGGTGAATGGTCGAAAAAATATGCGAATTTACCAGATCGTTACATAGACCGTGTCTCAGAACGTGTATGTGAATTTGTTTTGTATTAATATTTACTGTATCTTATATTTATGTGGTATTTAGATTAGAAAATGATATTTTATATTTATAGGTATTGTGGAAATCTCCACCTGGTAAACCACAATTTCTTAAACGTAAAATAGTACCAAATAAGAAGTTGCACTATTCTATCCATCGACCATGGACAACAAATTTTCAGTATGAGAATTGGGTTATGAAACGTAAAGATTGGTCACCGGTTGAACCCATAAAAGATTGGAGTTTCTTTCGTGGTGATCGTGTATGTATCCACATGTATTATATGAAAGGCTTTGATACTAAAATTTAATTTTTTAGGTGGAACTCTTAGCTGGTCCTGATAAGGGAAAACAAGGAATAGTACAAGATATTATACAGGAGAGAAATTGGGTTATTGTCCACGGATTAAATACAAAAGTAGAAATACGGGCCAAAAAGAAAGGTTTTCCTGGAATTTGTTTGCGTGTAGAACAACCACTATTAGTTACGACGCAAGTGCAATTAGTAGATCCCTCAGATTTGTAAGTGTAATAGAATATCGAGAAATATGTATATATAGCTTGCTGTTTAACAGCTTTAAACATTTAATTTATTTTAGAAAAGGGACTGCAATAGAATGGAGATACACAGAGGATGGTGAACATGTAAGAGTGTCTCTTAGAAGTGGCAGAATTATTCCCTTGCCTGTATCAAGTCAAGAAACTATAGATTACAAAACTCCAGATGTGTATGTTGAAGAAGCTAAAGATACTGTTGAAGATGATGTAAAGGAATTAACATTCGAAGTATGTACAACCTGCAATCTAATAAAATTATGTCAATAGGGGAGTATATTATTAATTTTCATTGATTTATAGGCAGAATTGAAGACATTTGAAATGGATATTATGGATAAAATGGGAATTGTAGAGGATCGCGTACCAAAGAAATATTATTGGTATTAATTTTTTTAAATATATGTAACGTATTAATTTTTTTTATTGTATATATAAAAGTGAGCTTTAAGATGTTTTCAAATCTTTATTTCGTTACTGTAAACTTGATTGAAAGTAAAGTTGTAATATAATACAGTTTGAAAAATATCTTTATAGTCCTGATCGTGTTGTGAAAACAAAATTAGATTACGATATTTTGTTTTGTGAAACATGTTGACAATGTTTCTAAAATCAAAGAATTAAATATTTTTTTCTAAATATTCTAAGGTAAAATGTTTTTTGTAGAATTGTTGTTTATTAAGGAATTTGTTAAGGACAAGCCGCTTTTATTAATGCTTATTACTTTCATATTAACACACATACATATCACAGCATGATTTTTAACAAACGCGACCTAGAAACAAATGTCAGTCTACATTTAAATACTTTAGTAATGCATTATATTAACATTTCTTTTTTTTATATTATATATGCCATATTTCTAGAACAATTGCATTTCGAATTTTTGCACGCTATTCTTATTTACAAATCATTTTTTTTCATTTATTTCATAACAGTGTATTAAACAAAATCATAAAATGAATGCATATTTATATGCACGTTATTCCTTGGATTAAGCTTATAATGCAGACTAATAGTAAGTGATTGGGAAAAAGCATTCCTTTCTTTACAATAATGAAATGTATGCAAACAAACGTCACACATCGTACTCGATGGTACGACATTAAAAAAAGAAATCTCCTAGTGGACTGAGATTTTTCAAATAATTACTTAACAATGTTATCTCGATATACATACATGTAAGCACAATATGTGAATCCTAATTGTAAGTAGGTTCCAACGAAATGTTTATTTTTTGAGAATACGAAAAGACAAACTAAGTACGCGATACATTGTGATTTCGAACATGAGAATGTATCAGGAGATCGTCGAAATGGTACACATATCGTATCCTTCGAATTCAACACAAAAATTGCCTGCTACGAAATCATTACGTTTCTCACATTCGAAATTTGTTGCTTCGTAATAACGTTACATTTATGCAGTCATGATGATTCGTTCGGAACGATTACTTTTATTTGACTATCATTCACGACGATTTGGTGGCAGGGTGCCTGACTAGGAGGTTTACTTCGCCGTCGTGTAGTTTCTTCATGAGGGACCACGCTTCGATTCTTGACATGCGTGTCACATCGTATCCATTCACTTCTAATAACTGGTCCCCTGCTTTCAAGGCACCTGTTTTTTCGGCAGCACCTCCTATATCGTAATATATTCATTAAATTTCAAAGTTATAAATATAAGAGACAAATCTATAATAGAAAACATACCGGTAAATATTTTCTTGATCAGCAACGGTCTATCCCCAAGGGGGCTGTCTCTACCTCCTTCGAGACTGAATCCCAAACCAGTTCCATCCTTGTAAACCGCTACAACTGACGGCGGACCCCACGCGGTGTCCTCTGAGGTGTCGTTTGTCTCGAATCCTATGAAAAAAAAGCGTTCTTGGTTGCTACGAATTAAACATATCTCCTAAGATTGGTAGACTGCGGATATTTATGCGAATTTGTATTTTTATAAATACTTCTATCAACTGAAATTTGTTTCTCATATTAAATATTACATCGTAGGTACGTCGAATATAGAGGAACTTTTTACAGAAAAGCAATTTTAAAATCCAGTTTTTTCCTACGGCGGTGTACATTGATGCGATGAACTATGTTCTTTAAAATCCGCAATATATTATTTACCTATAGCGCAATTCCATCAAAATTACCTTCGATAATAGTTTCGACACTCGCGGTCCGTGATTTCAATTTGCACCCTTCCTCTGACCTCGCCCGAGAAACAACTAAAACAACTTCCGATCTGGGTTGCTTGAGCACCGCTATGCTTTCTCTGTGCGTGAGACCCTGCGTGCCTCTGCCATTTATACTTAGTATCCTATCTCCCCTCTGCACACGGCCATCCTTGTCAGCGATAGAATGAGCTAGCACTCGATGAATCGTGATTTCTTTAATTTCACAATCCGCCCCTCCGGCTAGAGTGATTCCAACGCTACCGGTTGGATTCTCCTTATGAAGTAAGACAACGATCACGTCGTGAGCACCACGAACTTCTTCGAGACTCGCCTCTTCCACTAGCTGCGCTAATTCCTGTTGCGAAATCAAGCTGGTGCTACTGGCCAACGAACTGATACTTCCAAACTGCTCGCTGCAGCATCTGTCTGTGTCGACATCGGCTCCAACCGGAGACACATTTCCGTCCACGCTGCTGTCCAAACTGGGAAATCGGTTATGAGTAGTTACGGTAGTTTGTTGAGGGCTGGTAGGACTATTCACTTCCAGTGCCTTCTTCATGTCCGTGACACTGATGCTTCTTCGACCAAGATTTCTCGTCGTTGGTATTTTCGACAGCAACGATTTCGACTTTTCCGCTTCCACCATTTCGTCTCCGCTGTTATCAGCTACTCTCGACTTTCCCAACGTTCCCATCTTCGAGAATGGCTTATCCTCGTTCCAGTACTCGCTTAACATCGACGAGCTTCTTCTGATGTATCGATTTTCCTTAGGTTCCCACAGCGATCTATTCTGAACGTTGGAGAGAGTACTGTTCCTTTCGGTTCTCATTTCGCCACTTTGAGCTCGCAGTTTCGTGTCTGCCTTCGCGCTTAGAATATCTTCCAGGCTCATCTGACTCTTCGATCGACCAAAACTTCCATCATCCACGTGTATCGCCGACCTAGATCTACTCTTCGTCGTCAGGATCGTCAGAAGATCGTTCTGATCTTCGGCAGGTTTCTTCGGAGGTATGCTAGGAGGAGATCGCTGTTTCGATACTTGCAGGAGTCCAGATTCGTTTTCGTTCCCTTGTTTTCGTCTATTGGTCGACGACAGATCGACCGAGCTGAATTGTTGCTCCTCGATTATGGCAGATTTATTGTTCTTCAAACCGTTATCTATGGCGCTAATATCGACGTCGGGAGATTTCTTTTCTGTTTTATTAGCCGTTTTTTCTTCGGGCGATTTAACCAAAGCTTTCGCCTCTGTACGAACCCACATTTTCAAATCATTCGATGGTTCTATTATCTCGAACTTCGATTGCCTCACAGTCGAGGACGTTACGCTCCTCTTCGAAGGCAGCTTCGACTCTTCGCTATCCTTCTCGAAAGAATCATCCTCTCCAAACGAGTCTGTCACCTCTATATAAGCGATCTTCACATCCTGTGTACCTGAAACTGTATCCTTGACACGATTCTTCTGATAGCTGTTTTCACCGTTCTCAGTGATCGTCGATCGACATTCATCGTCAGAAAACTTCCTCTGAATCAACGGGGATCCATTGAGATCCCTGCCGCTCCTACACCTAGCGCTAGCCAGAATATTCTTGCGATTGATAGCTTCTACGCTCTGCGGTTTGAGTACTCTTCTGGACAGAGACTCGGCGCTTGCCTGAGATCCAGAAGTGAGAGTCGAAGATGTGCTACAATTAGTGTCAGTACTGTTGGATCGTTTCAATTGCCTCTGAGGTATCTGAGAGTTCCTGGAGTTTGAATCTGTCGTTGGCGATCTAAGACCGGAGCTGCTACTGCTCGACGAAGATCTCTCGGAGATGAAGGCTCTGTCGCTTATGATATTGGATCTGGCAGGGTATTCTGAGCTTGTTTCTCTCGCGTAAGTTCTAGTCGGGCTGTCCATGACGAGAGATCGTCGTGGATAGTTGGCTTCCGTAGAAACGTAGGATCTCTCTGACGAAACCGTAGATCGTTCCGAGGGAACCGGTGACATTGGTGGACTGAATCCTCGAGAAATGCTGCTCTGCGAGCTACTAACTGCCGAATCATTGTCTGAGTCGTCGTAATCCATCCTGGTCTTTCTCTGCGTCGTTTTGGGCCTGTTACGTAATCCCTCTGGTGAACTGGCTGTAGACGCGAATTCGAAACTGTAATCGCTTCGAGTTGGACTGCAGATGCTCTCTAAGCTTTTCGGAGGTTCGGAGAGCGGCGGTGTAGAGGTGGTTGTAGTTGTCGAGGGGCTTTTCGTAGCGCTGTTTATCGAGGAATTGCTGGAAGAAGAGCCGTATACTGCGAGGCTCTTCCTTTTGAAGGCTGGCGAGTACTTGGAGTGTATCTGAGGAGCTGGCATCTTGAAGGAAGTGGTCGCCTTCAAGGGCACACTGGCCGTGCTTGCGTTGCTCGCCAAGGAACTCTGAGAACCCCACTTGTCCTGGATGTTCACTTTCGGTAGCTGTAAAGGACGGGCAAGGTTCTGATTCGTTCTGAATATAATATCGCTTGGTATTTGCCACAGAGATAGATTTATCTTCGGTAAATAGGGTAAATTCGAGGAGAGATGTTGCGTATTTTGAAAAATTACATATTGTGTGTTTGTAATGGAGAATTTTTCCAGGAACGAATATTGTTAGTACAGTGGCTTTTACCATCGTTTTTATCGAAATAAGTTTCAGTTTTGTTACATGTCAGTGTTAGCAAGCGAAAAGCTAAAAGTCTATTTTCCGAAGAAAGACAATTTCAGGATTTTGATTTCTTTCGACGATAGCTCCTAAGGTTCGGTAAAAATAGACTTACCTGATGCAACAGTATCGAATCTCGCGACTTGATTTCAGGCAAATCAACGATAGGCGCGTCGATCGGTATCGTTTCTTTTTCAGGAATGACCAGTCCTCTCAGTTTCGATATCGACTTCTTCCTCTGCTCGATCAACTGATTCCAACTAGTTCTCCTAATATCCTCACTGGGTCTCTTGAACGTAGATGCTAACGAATTCGTTCTAGTAATTTGTGACGGCGCGGGAAGTTCACTCGGCGTGGAAGTTCTATCTTGACCGTACGGACTCGACGCACAGAAACTGGTGGCACGAGACAACGCAGTTGATGTCACAGGTTTTATCGCGACACTCGGAGCATTTTGACTCGAAGGCGTTAACGAATAATTCTTCGCCGGTGATTTAGGCACCGAGGATGTTTCAAACGAGCTGATCAATGGCGTCGTCGACGAGGTGACAGGCTTTTGTGGAACAATCGGAAACGCCTTGGAAGTATAAATAGCCGGCGATGTCACTGGCGAACTCTGCGTTATACTTGGCGATCGTCTGTACTTCTTCCCAGGATCTTGACTAACGTTTCTTCCCGAATCTGTCAAGTCGAAAGAACTCTGCGTTCTGTCTGCGAAGAAGGATGTTCTCTCTTTCTGACCAGAGCTTTTCTCGTCGCTGCACACGTCTTCCGTGGACTTGTACTTGGACAATCTTCTAACGTTGTTCGTTGCAGCAGCGACCACTACCGAATTAGGAAACAGAGGACCATCCAGACTACTTTGCGACGAAAACATAGCGATCTTGTCCCTGACCGATCGTTCAGACTTGTCGTCCTGCCTTCGAAGGTCACCGTTCAATGAAAATTTTCGTGGCGTCGATTCTAAGATCGCAAGGTTTCTCGTGTACGGCGAGCAAATAGTTTCTGACTTAGGTGGGCAGATTGACTCTATCTTAGGCGAACAGATTGTCTCTAACTTGGGCGGACCTGAAAGAGCAAAGAAATGCCGAATACTTAGCAATGCGATAAGATAGTAACAATTGAATACTAAGAATTCATGTAGATAATCTGTGATTAGGGATTATGTGAACGTTCACAGTTGAGTATATATAGTAAATGAGGAGAGATTCGAAAAATACGTACGCAGACTTGACATGCATCGTGTCATACGAAAATTTGGCTTTCGTTAGGCTAACTCTCGTTGAATGAACTGCTTACACCGACTACTTAGCCCTCGATAGAATTAAATAAGCAGACTCCTAGCGTATAATTCTTAATACAGGGGAATTCACTTTATAGAAACTTTATTTGCTTGACTTGAATCTTCGTTAGTAACCGGTCAAATGAACTACTTGAACCAGCAGAATCTATTTATTCGAACATGAACTATGATACGAATGAAAAAGTCGCAGATAAAGAATCTATAAAACTCCTTTGCACGAAGTCCAATTATATCGATTATTCGTCACCTCGCAAGTTCATATTTGTTGATTCTGATGGCAGTCGACAGTTAAAATATTCTAAAAGTTAACAATTTTTTAGATTCAGTAACACGAGTCTGCCACAAAATAGGCGATACGTGGATGAAATTTTGCAAACAAGTAACGATATATTACGACAATCGATATTTTTCAAATATTCAAGATGCAAAATGCAGAATGTCTTTAATTCGACGATCGTTTCTAAAGAAAAATTGTAGTATTATATTATAGAACTTGTTCTTTCTCTGTGGTCTGCGTATTTAATATCTAAAAATCAGCTTCTATATATAATCCAATTATATATATATATACACTGACAAAACACGGAAGGAAAGTTTACCGGTGAGCGGCAATGGCGGAGGCGTGTCCAAGGTATCCTTCTCGGTATGGTCCTGCGCCTCTTCGATAACGGGCACGTCTTTGTGATAGTAACCCGTGATTTCGATCTTCTTCTCCGACACCAGAATGTTAGCGTCACCTTGATTCCCGTAGCCGGCGTAGTTGGTCACGGACGTAGCCTTTTTAACGAAGTCATCAGCGATGTACGGCTTCGAGTCTTCGAGTACGCGAGCCTCGCGAGCCAGTACGTTGCTCGTATCTTGACAAACGTTCTCGACGCTCATCTTGCCGTTTATCTCGATACTCGGCAGTTCGATCTTGCTCACCTCCTGGCAGACGTTCTCCACATTGGTCAAACCGGTGATCCTGTTGTCGGCTAAAATAATGCCAGTTGCGGCGACCACGTTGTTCTCGAGCAACTTGAAACCTTCGTTGTTCATGAAGGATTCGCTCTCATTGCAAACGAGTCGACCGTTCGCTATCATCGTCGACGTCCTCGCCGTCGCCGTGCTCGTCGTCACGAAACGGTACTGCTGGCTGTTGCCACCGAACTCTTGGTACGCTGCTGGAAACTCGTCCCCGTCCGGGGGCAGGCGCTGACCGCCTCCGCAGTTGTCCATCCTACCATTTACCGTCTCTAAAATCACACAAGCCACAGAGTGTTGGTTATCGTCAGCGTTCTTTACACTGCTCGCGAAACGTTTCAAAGTTACAAGTTTCTCGTTTATGTCGTGTTCCATAAGGTTTACTTTCGATAGGTATTGATTCGTCGATTCGTACAGATTTTTATATTTCGTGGAAGTATTTTATTAGATGAGTGCAACAGTTTTGTCGATTTATTTTTTTTTTAACAAATTATTACCGGAGACAATTCACGCTACCGTCCAACTTGCATTTCCTTCACCAACTCTGCCACTTTCAACGATAAACGTCGTACTGACGTTAACGTCCGTATTCCGAAGACTGCAATTTGCGATCGGAAGACTCGCATTGCGTTAATCGCAGCCGCGGACATCGAACGAAACTACGAATCTCTGGACGCGTGTTCGACTCACGCGCAATCCTTAACGTCGCATTTACTTCTATTACAAATTGCGCAACGTAATTGCCTCATTAAGCCTCATTACGATTTAAACGTTAGGTATTTGCGTGCGCGTGTAATTCGTTATTTTCCTTCGATCTAAGAATTCTCCGACGAAGATAGATTCGCTGGAAAATGACTCGAAAATAAAGCAAGAAGGGTTGTATTTCTGTTGGTTCTGCGTCAATTCGGAATTCGCGCGTATTAGCTCGCGTTACCGGAGCTCAACTGTTCACGCTCTTGTGCGCTCGACGAGGGGATCGATGCCGCAACACGCGTCGCTCTTTCGATCCACACGCGTCGTTGCTCCCGCGATCTCGCGAACGTTGATCCGTTCGTGCGTTCCAAATGCACGAGATTCCAGATTGCAGAGGCGGGGAAGGAGAGAAACGTCTAATAAAATCTAGCTACCAGTCGCGATAACGTTGGAAAAGGTTTGGTCTGGGCAAAACCGACCGGTGAATATTTTTTCGAACATCCATTTCTCGTTTATCGGCTCTCTGGAGCGAGCATACTCCGGTAGGAATTTTAATCTACGCAATTGAGATATTCCTGTATAGCCAGGCGTGGGTCTATCTCTATGCGCTCTTATGATTTGCGTTCACCCGTCTTTACATTTTTAAGTCGTTCGGCGTTTCTGCTTCGAAGGTCGCTGATACCAGGATCAGGGGAAACAAGCAATTTTATTACCACGTGATCGTGTATTCACATAGCTCTTCTAATACCAAAGTATCCGATAGAGAGGTGATATCGTGTTTCGGAATAGCGTTGTTAAAATAAGCTTCGAGGCTCGAGGTTCGAAAGCTCGATTCGCGATTCGAGGTGTAAGCATTGAGATTCTTCGCAGTTAAACTTTGAACCGTTAGAGTTCGAGTCCTCGGAAGGTACATCGTTCTGACGATAGCTTAGAAAAACGTATTTTTTAAATTTCCCTCGCGTTTCACGCGTGTAGAATGTAACGTCAAAGTGGTTTATCAAAATTCTTAAAACTTCCACGTTTCTCTATAAACTGATCGCTTTTGACCATAAAATCTTCGAAACTACACGCTAGGTTCACCTTGCCACGGCTCCTAAATTTCCACTTGTGGGTTGCATGGACGTTGAATTTTTATATCGAAATTCGGTTTCAGCAGATAGAAAGATGTTTGAAAGAACAAAGTCTGCAGTATAAGCGAGGCAAACGTTACATCTACAAGGATTATTTCATTTTTTCTTCGAACTACACAAATTCGTGAATGATCAGAAATATGATTCGATCGAAGAGAATTCAAAGAATATAGAAGATTGAGTTGAAAAATTGCGGAAACTCAAGCTTTATACGTCACTGTCTCAAAATATGACATCACATCACGTTGCATTTCGCGAACTGTCCAGTCCAAATTTGGTGGAACCTCGAAAGTCAAGGACGAAATACTGGAGGACCCACAAGGGAAGCCAAAAGTGTCCTGGTTATTTTAGCGGTTTACGCAATCGCGCGTTACTTTCACGCGCAGCGGCGATCGTTTGCCGGCGGTTTACGTAGTTGACCGGTGCTCGACGAGGGAATCGCGTGCAAAGGACGTATCCGGAGCAGATCCGCGGTTTCCTCGCAGCCGACCGGATTGCTCAAATCCAAGGATTTCTACATTCTAACACGCGCACCCACTGATAAACCGCGTACGATCGCGTTATCTGCGCTCGAGCGTTCGACGCACGGGCGTGTCACGCTTGGTCGCTCGGAATCGCGGAGAATATCGTCAGAATAAATATTTCCAAATACCATTTGTACCAAAGGTACCGCCTCCGTGCACGTTTTCGCGTTTCACTGGAATACTAGATGAAATTTTTTCACTACGTGGACAGATATACTTTCCTATTATATGTAACTTGTGAACGTATACTTCGTATACGACATATTAGTTTGATATAGATTTATTAGTTTGAAACTCGCAACAACAATTTACAGTATGACGTAGCAATGAGTAATACTATATAAACAAAATACAACACATATGTACATATAACGGTAGCATGATTTTTAGATAATAGTTTTGATGGAAGTTGACTATAGAAAATTGTTATCCTCTATTGATAGTGGAAATACCGGGAATATGCTGCTATATCGAGCTGTATCAGAAATTTCTAAACAAACAGAAAAATCTTTAAAACACGAATCAGTTGTTATCTTGTCAGAGAAAAATTTATCTCATATATCACCTTTTTATTTTATTCCAACAGAATGTGAAACTTTCTATGTCTATGTAACGATACCTGTTGCTATTAACGAGATAATAGTATTTCGCTATTGCGTAACACGGTACATAATTTTCGTGTTGTAAAAATGTTATCTGTACGTAAAACTCGAAGGAAGCTCGTTAACATAGGAAATTGATATGGCAAAGAATCAAAGACTCAGGATGAAAAGCCTGCGTTTCGCGGTTAAATCGTGTTCGCGTGCCACATTTCCCGCTAACTTCTGATTAACATTCTTGGCTGGTTGCCAATGGTACGATGGTACCGATCGCCGATACACCTGCAACCGGCGCACTGTTCCTCGATATCGCGATACGATGCACCACGTGCCATCGGAAATTCCATTGACTGGCAGAAAGCGTGGAGCCGGCACATTATGTAATTCGCGGACGAACTGCACCTACGAGTTTCCTATTTCTGTCAGCCGGTATTCCGATCATTAGACTGTGGATGTTTGTACATTTATAGGAAATTTGAAAGTACAAAATCGCACAGAATGCGCATAATACGAAAAGATGTATAAAATATCCAAAGCGTAGCGCTTTCTACGATTATTATTAAGTAAAACAGCTTTCTACCGAGGTTCTACTGTTTGAATTGCATTGTCAAAAGTATGAATTCGTATAAAAATCCGCGGTTTACCGATCGCTTAACGGAAACTTCGCTAATTACGATTCTTACCGCACCTATACGCGTATGTGACTATTAAATTTTTATTTTTACGAGAATAGGAATGGAATTCTGCAAATTGGTGAATCTGTTGGATACGATGTTTCCGTAAAGTTCGGTACAGGTCGATGACGTTTTAATTCGACTGCGCGAGTTTCGCATTCCAGCATTCTGCGAGCAACAGACACTCGTCGACGGGAACGCGACCAGGTCTACGTTTACGTGCAACGGACGCACACCGCAGCTCGGTATCCTCGATATCGGTACAAATATGGTGCGATCGTTGGAACACATACGCGCTGTATCGAGCAACGTCTTTCTGGTAAGCACGTCTAACCGATTAGTTTCATCCGCTGGTGTTTGACTGGGAATTTTAATCAGTCACGTCTGCGCTTTCAGCGTAGCGATGTTTGCGAATCGTGAGACCGGTTCCACATGGAGATACGGGAATAGATCGAAGCTACGGTGGTCCACGAAAGTATTTCAACTCTCGTCGTAGAAAACTTTCGTGAATACATTGCGTGTGTTATACGTGACTTCTTGCAATTTCATTAGCGCTATGATAATATAAGAGACACGATCGTCGTGATTAGATGCTTCAAATTTGGAATCAGAAGTTTATACTAAATATTGAAATTGTGGCATATTTATTGGGAACACACGCTTAGTGAAAAATTAAGATACACCATACACTGAGATCTTCGTAAAAAATCTCTTTAGCAAATGTTCGAATGCCTTCGTCAGACACTGTACGTTAAATTGTATACAATATACATTTGATACAGTCGATTCTACAAAGTGACAAGATCGCTCTTATAACAAGCTTTTAATAGCTGGTCGTTAATTCGTTTATTGACTCGTGTATTGGCCCGTACTTCTGTATAATCTTCCGCGTATCTTCTCTGTGAAAGAGTTTCAAAGTTCAATCCCTGTTGAATCTGAAACTCTTGAAAGGTAATTTAAAAGCGATCTCGAGGACGTTTCAGCGTTTCATTCTACTTTATCGCTGGAGAAGAGAACACGTGTATCTGAAGTGGTAACGTTTTGTTTGCTCTGCTCGTTGACAGAAGGAACATCCATAAAGTCGCCACACCGAACATCCCTCTGTTCGTGCGTCACCGATCGAACCTGGCTTCCGATAGTTCCAATTCTACGTAGTTATGGCAAGTACTGACCTCGACTCCGTCCGAGAACCGGGCTTCCGCCAGGAAGCTTCCAATGTCAGGCTTCTCCGCGGATGACATAACTTCTTGCACCGAATATTCTTGCTTCTTAACAAACTCATTCGACGCGAGCTTCTTCGATTTCCCTCAAACCGACCAAGCACCGTCGACTAAACGTTCGTAAATTTGATCGAAAAACTAACTCGAGAGAGCGTCACGAAACTGGGGTCGGACGCTTGTGCGACCCTGGTGAACCGACTCGAAGAAAAAGCAAGGCTAACTTGAAGCAAAGGGTGAAAGAGACACTGGACGACGACTCGTTCTTACTAGTAAGAAGGCTCTCGTAAGACTGGACGACATTGCTCGTCGACAGCCAGCTTCCGTGGTTAGCACCGACATCAAGCGTTATGCGCTCGTGGGAGAAGGGATAAAGTGGTGGCCGCTGCGACGTGTCGCGGCCACGTTTTTGGTCCTCGATCCGAGATCGGTGTACCTAGATTCAAATTACGAAATATCTTCTCGGTGAACTTATCTTGGATCTACCTGGCTAAATGGAAAACCAGCTTGTTCTGGAATAAGTATGCTAGAGGCGGTTTTATTACGGTTAGTTTGGTAGAACGGTTGGAGAAGTTCGGAGTTGATGGGAATGTTAGAAGTTGAGAAATGGAGAAGAGAACCTGACGATGGTCGACTCGTTGAAGTTTGACTCGGTTGGGTTTACGTGATCCGAAATGAGAATTAGATTTCGATAGATAGGATTAAATACAGATATAAATATTTGTTTCTCGATATGCGTATGTAGTTTACTATTTGCTAATTTTGTGTATTGGATTTGATGCTGTTTGTCGACCCGACAGGTTCCAACAAAAATACAGTACCGATATTTGTTCCGATGTTAGGAAAAGAAAAGGTGTGTGAAACGGATACGAATGTGACAAAGAAACGGAACAACAGAGTTAAGCTCATGTGTCGTACGAACACGATTAATCGGCAAAAACACGCGTGTCTGAATTTCATACGAATAGAAAAATAAACATGTAGAATATCGTTGTCAGATGAGAAACTGAACAGGTTAAACAATCTCGCGTTAAAAAGATAATAAACCTCGCGCTTATCATATTTTTATACTAATCATGAATTACGTCTTCCTAAATTAACGACACTTCTCTCGTGCTTCTTACGTTACGTTTCTTACGAAGAAACATAAAATACGATATTATAACGTTACGTATCTAAAAGGATAATTTCACAAAGAAATTATGTAAGAAATATTTGACGTTCGAATCGGAACAAATGCAAGCTTCGAGCGATTAAATCGAACGATATAACATTGTTTACGGTTGAGCTACTTACGGAATAGATTCTACGTTTGTACCGTTCCAAGAGGAGAATGCGCGGTTCCCAGAGGAATGAGTTACGCCAGGCAGCCCAGGTGAGAGAAAAAGCAGAGTCACGCCAAGGTTAAGAACTATTAATCGCAAAGTGACGTGAAATATCGACGAATACGTTCCGTGCTGATTAATCTTGCCAGAACGTGTCAACCGTGCGAGGCGTATGAGTTAAATCGGACGAGTTTTACGCGACTTTGGAAAGGTGGATGCGACCAGGTGGTGCGTGCCGTAGCACACGAACAGGAAGCACTAACCATTCCGTTATTGCGTCCACTTAATATCGTCGGATCGATATTTTAACCCGCGCACTTATCTGCGCGATCGTGAGATAGCTATAATTGGCTTTCGAAGTAATATTTATGGATCGAATTTTCGATACGAGATACGACAGAGGATACTCTGTTGATCGTGTTGCAATGATGAAGTTGGTCACCATCTTAGCGAAGACTCCGCTAACCTGTTGGCGTGGGACCGATTTACGGAGAATTTACGGAGAATTAACGGTGTAATATTTAACGACGAGTAAAATTGAAGAGCTCGTAACGAAAACGATTCCTGATAATTTTTCCACTTTTTAGATAATGACTCATTCTACACGTATAGTAGCGAGAAATTGGACTTGGAACATGGCGAAATCGATATTATAAAAACTGATCTATATGATTGATTTACGGTGTCTTTTATTGATATTCACCACCGTGTCCGAGGCGTTTCGATGTATTAAAAGATTCATTAAGATAATTCAATAATACCGTTATAAACAGATGTATCTATAACAATAATTTTCCGAACACCTTAACGTTGGAATTTGAATAAAAATCATGTACGTATCATCGAATGACAAATTAACCGATCGTATAAAGACCTCTGTCGAAACAAAGTTCGCAATCTCGTGATTTAATTGAATATAGTTCTTCCGCGATATAATTACAAATACGTTTTTAGAATTACATAACGCGATGAAGATTTTCTGTTTCAAAAAATTGAAATGTATTAGACAGAAATCAACGATAGTGGAGTGTCCTTTGGCTTTTCTGAAGAAGGACCAAGGATCCTGTTTATCACGAGCCTTTCGACATTTTTTTTTCTTTCTTTTTCATTTTCTTTGAATATTGCTACAGCTTGAGAACTGACGAAAGTGATCTGGGACACGAATATCGCGAGTCGAAGGAAAGAACGTTTATCGTTCCATGCTTAGATGATTTTTCTGGCGCACCCAGATAACCGCGGTTACACCGATCGCAACCGTAAATTACGTCATTATGCACGTCAATTACGTTTGTCGCAACGAGTCGGGTAATATTTTCTTTCCAAAATGGGCACTGTTAGACAGGAGATAAAAGTGACAGAGTTATGTCACGGAGACTAAAAGTCGTTCGTCCTTGACGTCCAAAGATTCGAATCGCGGTTAACGTTATTATATCTCGAAAGTATAGAACCTTGTACGTGGATTATTAATTGTTATTTTTTATCTTGCGCAATGACGTCCTTTTGTTGCGTCGATCGGCGTCATCGCGATGAAATGATCGATCGTTTTTCAGACAGACTAAACTTCGATGTTTACGTTTATTTTCTCGGTCTAGTGTTTTCTTTGTCGTTTACCAACGCTGTCTCGCGTATTTAAAGATGTCTCAACAGTTTCAAACAGGAATGTATATAAAATTTACAAGATAATTACCGTAAACTTTTATACATTTGGTAAAAGGCCAGTATATAGCACGAACAGCCGTCTTAAACGTACAATTAGCGTTAAGAATAGGTTTCATTAAATATCGTGGCTCGTTGCTATAATCCATAATTGATTGTCCTTGAGTACCTTGATCTCTGCGAAATGTACACGTGCGTTAAATATAAATATCTTGTAGCTTCTCCGTAGGTTTTCAGTTTTGCTTCAAACATTACCAATATAATTAGTCGAATAGTCAAATATTCCTATGATGCTAATGAATTCTGAAAACGGTTTCCACGATACACACGATATATCCGTAAAAGATTTCCATAAGTATTCGAATACTTTTGTCAGTCGCTGTCAAATCAATTCGCGCGGTACGTCGTGATCTTTTTATTTGCGAAATGTAAATGAGTCACTCGGATAGGATATATCTACGCTTTGCTCGGCAAGCAATAAATCATCGCGTTTCGTAGGTCGAGTGTTTGTTTAGCGCGTTGCGATATTTTAATCTCCGTTGAAAGAACGATCATTATGTTTGCGCATCGAGAACCGTTCGATCGTTAAAAGGCTCTTGAACGAGAAGCTTGGAACGACTAAATACGGGCTCGAATACGATCGTGGAAGGAGCCAGTCGTGTGTCCTTAATTGCATAACGATTTCGACCTATTATCCGGTTTCTGTTCGGCGATTTGTACATCGAAAAACCCGATTGTCTTCTCCGGATACTTAGGCGTAGAAAAGTAGGACGCAACTTTATACGTGGAACCGCGTTGAAGGGTTAATATCACGTTGCAGATCTGAGAGTGACCTCGACCACGTCTGGCGCATACGTTTCGCCTGTTGCCAGCTAAACAGACCCGTTTATATCAGCTATCGAGCGTAATTGTAATCGACGTGGTTCCTGTTGAAAGAAATTCATTGAGTACTAAGACAAGTTGTAACGTATCGAAACAGACGGTGGATAAACCGTTGGTTTTTATTCATCGTTTCTTCGTACGCGTCGTTCATGTCGCGACAGCCGATCAATGACGATCGAGAACTTCGATAAACAAGACCGAAAGATTATTTCAATTACAGTGGCGTTACTAATGAAAAGAGCATATGCATATACGGAGCAGATATAGATGGACAAATGGATCAATTGTAATTACAAAATGAAATTAATAACCGCGAGTACTACGAGGAAAACTAATTTGTCAATCGTAATAAGTATGAATTGAAGAGTATTATTAAGTATTACGGACGTATATCTTACTACAAATTACGTTTAAAATTTAGTCGTAAGATTGCCTTATGGACAGAAGTATTAGATTGTCCGAAAAGTGTCTTTCTTTTACAGACACGTCTTTTACAACGATGTATCTTTATACAAACACGAAACCTAATCTGTCGAACGTCGTGATTTTTATTTTGATGGAACAAAATGGATCATACGTAATTCGACAAAATAATGTAAAAAGGAAGAAATTTTTTGGACGACCTGATACATCGCTCGTTGAACTCACAGCCAGTACCGGGACATGGACGAGTTGTCGTCTTCGTCCATTTAAAAACCGAAGTTTTAATCAGTTTAGCTTTCGAGAGGCTCGAGTAAAGAAGGTTTAAAAACAGAAGAGAAGTGGTTACGTTATCTGCACTTAATACACGGTGGTAAAACATCGCTCGTTAAATCACGCGGCTAAAGAATATTCGATAAGGGAGACCGGATCTCGCTAAGCCGCGTTATGAAATCCTTTTCGGCCTACGAATCTCACACTCTGATTCACGCGTTACATCATAAATCGCACGGTCTATCTGACTTTTCCCTTCGAATTTTACGGGCGTACACGCGACGTAGCGACCGCGAACAAGAAAAGAATTTTTTTAAATGCGAAACGGAGTTGGCGTTACTTTCAGGCCACTCGAGTCAACCGGCTGCACTCGTCAAACGTTCAATTTCCGTTTCTTTCCTGCCGACAGATGATCACCGAAGGATTTCCTTAGTGCCTTTAATTTTATAGCGCCTACTGGCTCGGACGAGCAAACGTGGCCTTTTGTTGCCGATGAAACTCCTCTTTACGGCGAGCCTCTATGAGAAAACGTTTTGCGAAATTCTTTCTACCGTTCATCCATTTTTTACTGAATTTACTTTCTGCTGGTAGCGCGGCCTTTCAACGTGGCTTGGTTTCCGATTGGTTTAACCACCACGCGTGAGTAACCAAATCCTCTTCGCAACAGTTTGTCAACTCGTTTTGCTGTATCATCGAATCGGCCATTGTTGTTATGCAATGTAAATAATATCTACTAGGGCCAACTATGATTATTACCGAATTTGACAAGTAACCGTGGCGATCAGATACTCGGGATGTTAATGACAATGATCTTAGGTTTTGATAACGAATCCACGGTTCACAGGAGGACGAATCTGATTTCTTACACGGGCTAAGTAATACTGAACTTGCTAATTCACGATGGCGATGTCACTTGACGTAAAGATACACAGAACGAGTAGAACGTATCTGATTGAATCCCGGTCCCAGTGAAGCTGCCCTTGTATACTCCTCTCTGTACCTCCCTCGAGTCAATCTTTGTCTTTAAGGAGAGATATTTTATTACTCCGTACCTCTGTTAGGTACCTCAGGTCCCTCCCGTGACCGTCATAAACAACTATTTCTAAATTTTATTATTTAAGTACGGCTATAATAAAAAGTCTAGCTTAAAGTATTGGGGTCCTTTCCAACATTCGGAAAGAAAGACCCGATGTCCTTTCATCTCCGACATATATAATAATATGTCGAATTTGGAAAGCAACCGATCTTCGTGACTTATGTACGTAGGTGGACAATTTCAAATAACTAACGATCGTTTGCCAATAATCGAATGATTTTCCCTCGATCGAACAAGAACTTCCGATTAACACCATCGGACTAGTCGTCTGTACAGCGAAATTGATTCCACTGATTCGCCGATGAATCGCAAAGGTTGGTTTCGTGGCAGACAAAGCAGCCACCGTTACTCCGATTTTACACGCCCAGCACTCGACTGATCGCGCAATCGCATGGTTCCCACATTATTTCCCTCGCTTGGCGTTGACACGCGGGTCAAAGGGCCAACAAGAAGCGACCTTTTGCGACGGGACATTTTGGCTCTAAACGAGTCGCATTTCGATACCGAGCGAGAATTTTTACGACATGTAGGGGAGAAAGAATGAAACGTAGTAAGTAGAAAGTGACAGCAAAATACAGACGACCCACGTTTTAAGAGAATATTCTACTGCAAAGCATCGAGAAAGATGAAGTTGTAGAAGTATACGTGCCGAAGTCTGTATTTGAATTCTCGGAATCAATGTAATTGAGCTTATTTGAACGAATGCAAAGGAACGATGCAAGTCGTGAGAAGATTTTATCCTTAAGCGAAAACGTTCCAAGCTTTGTACACTACCAGCAATTGTCGCTATTCGTCTCTGAAATTTGTAGGAATATAGTTAAATATATGTGCAGAACACCGACGAAGATAGTTGTGGAGATTCTTTGTACAAAAATGCCAAAGGAAGTAGTCTGGCTTGGAGGAACGCTTTCTACAGTAGAATATTCCCATAATTCTTTTAGGTATGAACTGTAAAAAATACTTTGATATTACAAAAAATCACAAAATGCTAGAAATAAATTTATTCTTCAAGTTTTAACGATTCAAACAGCCGTGTTAAAAATATTTTTATGCGAGAATACTTGTATTTATGACATTCTCATTGGCTGCATGACAGTTCACCGTTAAATAATTGCCAAGTGGTACAAAAGGTGGTTGCAAAAATATGTAGTACCATCGTATCTGAAAGATTTATCAACGCGTCAGGTAAGCGATAAATATCCCATAGTCAGAAATAAGATTCCAGAATGCGGAAATATTGGCATTGAAGTCAGCGACATGTCGTACGTGCCTCGATACACCGATGACGCGGTCTTCGTCCGTTCTTGTTCATGGGAGCGGCTCGCGAGACGAGTAGGAAACGAATCACACCTCGAGAATTTTATCCAATTATTTTTTTTTAAAGGGAAACTAATGTGTCGGCGATAGTTCAAAAAGAAAAAACGCTGACTGATGAAAATAATAGTGTGGTTCGGGACTACGAATAGCGAGTTTACGTGTCTCGATATCGATACGACGTACTCCGACAGCCAATAGCAGCTTTTTATTCGCGCCGATTCATACAGTACGCGTTTCCTCGTTTCTTTCAGTGAATCTACCTCTTCGTTTTACCGATACACGATAGTTCGTGAAAGTACTTTAACACATGTAGCAATCTTTCACGAATATATCATACGCGTGTTATACGAAACCATTGCAAGTTTCATTTTTATAACGAGACTGTCACCATCGGGTATATCGATAGAATTTGAAACGAATATGAAAAGCTATAGAGAAGTTGGAAGATATTTGGTACGAGTACGTATTTCGTAGAAATCATAAAAACGTTTAAATAAACGTTAAGACGACTAAATTTATAACGTTTACTTTTATTAAATATATGTTTGCAGTAAATACCCTGTTCCTTGTATATACACGTGCAAGGAGTACCAATAGAATCTTAAAATGCTTGATATTATATAATACATCTTTATGTCATAGATAAATATACATACACATAAAAAAGATTTCTATGATAAGTGTTGAAATACTTGCGTGAATCACTCGTATGTACAAACGTACACGGAAATTAAGAGATGTAACGATATCTTCGTTGCGTTTTCTCAAGAATTGCGCTCGCTTCTATCATACTTTCCTGGAAATTTCGATGCTCGCGTTCTAGTTTCTGTTGGCGATCTACTTACTTACGAGATTGTCGCGTCTCTACGATGATACCGCGTGGATCGACGTCGAACTAAACATCAGAGTATCAATTTGTAACAGCCGCTGGGCACGCGATGTTTTATCCGACTGATTCGGTGTTCGACCAGCGTCACATCAGTTCGCAATGTGCAAGGCTGTTCTCCCTTTATCTGGTAAATTAACAATAACCCCTTATCGAGTGTTTTTTTCCACTTTAGCCGTGGCGAATCGAAGAGCAGATAACGGAGAACGTAGAGAAAAGCGCGGTGACTAACGCTTTGATAGAAGCAGAAAAATATCGATGCCAGTCAAGGAATTGGAAATCAGTGATTCGTTTCTATTCGACAGATATTTAGCAACTATTGGACGCTTCGCTTGTCACTCGTTAATAGTAAATCAACCGTTTACAGTGATTGCGAAAGAGCCTAATTTTCAATGACGCGTTTTATTACGTATTAAACGTATTCAATTACGTTCTACATTTCACGACACCCAATTAATTAGAATGTAAATATAATAAAATGTATAATTATAACAAATACGATAGTGTGCCAATCGATTTTGTAATCGTCGTACGATAGTTATCGATAGTAATTACAGCTGATAAGATTGCTATCGAGAAAAATCTATGGAACGTTAATAGAAGATGCAATCGATTGAATGAAACTGATTAATTATTTCCTATCGTTCACGCTATAGATTGGTCAATCATTTTAGTATATTTTAGAAGTTTATTTCTGCTGCAGTCATTTTCAATGTATTTTTCTAAAAAATATTTCAAATTGTCGCGAGTCACTACTAGTCGTTCTAATACGTTTTTAACTCCGATAAAATAATAGGTTGCTTTACGATGATTAGTTAATAACAAGTCACACATCCAACGAGGCTGCGTTTTTTTCCAACTTTCACGAATGATTTCACTTCTTGGTTCTTAATAGGTTAACACGGTCGAGCAGAATTCCGTGGAACGAAATCGCCAACTAGCAGAGAAATATGCGGGGAATGAGAATCGTGACTCCGACATCTAAAATCTAGAAGATAGTTCGACCACGTTGTTCGTTTTCGCCCTGGGACGTCGACACGAGGCGTTCATTACCGGTCCCGAACCAGATCGTGACACGTCACGAGCGTATCTCAATGTGAAGTTCGCAGGCACGATCGAGGGCGAATTCTTGCAGACTTTCACCGGCCGAAGGACGGGCCATCGCGTCGTAAACCGGCGAGCATTTGCGGCTTAGCACCATTGTTGCGCCTCGCGGAATGATTGTTGGTCATGCCGCTCAGAAATACTCGCCGCGGGTTCCGTAAAAATTTATTCCCCTTGCCTTCTTCGTAAACCCGGAGAAGCGGTTCTGAGAAAGGAATGCCGCGAAAGAATGTCTGGAAGAGCTTTAGCTTGGATGACTCGAAAGATTCGTGGGATCTCGAGCCATCTAATTTTCTTGTTAACTAGATAGTACCTTAACTCATTAAGGACCAAGTTGCGACAACGCAAAGTGTCATTTGGTAGCGTTTTATAGCATATCACTGATAATCGATAAAGAAGATTTTTCTCGTAGATTAAATAATATTCGATCCTGAAAGGGTTACTTTTTCTTACACTTCGCTACGAACTTTTCGAACGACCTGATATTACGTTTAAAAGATTAGCAGTTCCAATGGTAAATTAACTGTTCCTTGTTTAATAAGTTGATAGCAAAGGAGTAACGTGTGTTCGCTTACCTGCTTGGAGATTTTCAGCGGGGGCCTGGAGGGAGTTTGCGTTTCGATTCGCGTTGTCTACCTCGTCATTCCGCGCTGAAATCAGGAAACACGAGAAAATCAGTGCGGTATTTGCAAGAGAGTTTAACGCGGCTCGCGTTATCGTGCGACACTCGAGCAGCAGACTGCGTTTTCACGGCTTTTCAAACTGCGATTGCGAACACTTCGGTATCGTTGGATGACGTTTCAATTAAGAGAAACTACCGAGCGACAGTAACGAAACGAAAAACTTAACGTACACAAACAGAGACCAGTGATAATGAATCGAGGTACATAATAGCTAGCAGCTAGTGGGCACAGCTGCACGGTTCACTCTAGTTGACCTGTCGTTTATTAAACATCAGATACACGGCGAGCCAAATAGGCGTACGACATGAGTCCAATGTGTGTCCACTGTGCGTTAAAGCTTACGCTGTTTACGCTGTGCGTGTACTAAGCAGAGAGAGAGAGAGAGAGAGAGAGAGAGAGAGAGAGAGAAAGAGCCAGCAAGCTGTCTGTTTCCCTAAAGCAGCACCTACAGGATGAGATTTACCTCGAAGCATGCCTCTAGGTCTCGCACGAGATGAATCGACTATCGTAAACAGCAGTTCTAAAACTATGTAACGTTGTTTCAACATCTACGACAATTATCGCACAACATTTTTATGCGTATACCGCGTGTGTTATGTAAAACATTTTGAAATTTCAGTGGCACTATAACGAGACACAATTGTCATGCTTGTGTTGGTAATATTTGAGACCAATGTAAACATACGCGTAGAGGTTTTTCCACTGAATATTTTCCTTGCACACTTCAAAGATAGCGAGTGAAAAATATCGAAGCCTGGTAGATTTATCAGCTATTTATAACAATCCTTGAAATTAACGAGTTCTCTTTCCAACTATGTAATTACGTTAGAGCGCTTCAGCAGACATCAAATAACACGGAAATTAGGAAATCTACAAATTGAAAACGCGTTTATCACGCGTGTTTCGTGTGATCCATAATTACAATTTTTTCGTATAAATGTTAAAACGTTATTTCGCTGTTTCGAAGCTGTCGATTATGTATAGGTATCGTGATATCTTTCGTCTCGTGCGAGATCTCATATGGAGTCATGTCTCGAGATAAATCTCATCCTGTAGAGACTGTTTAACGTAGACCGTAGAGTCGAGTGGCAGCGTATTTCCGTATGCAAGACACCATTACACTCATTCAGCAATAAACGGAATACGCGGAAGACTATACGGGCTACGGGGACTCGACTGGACTCTTGTTCCCTGCGACCTTGATCGCTTAATGAACATTGCCCGTGCAGATCCGTATCTTGAGACGCGGCACGTCCACCAGCTCTCTACTTCCCTCCCACGACGCCAACAAACCTTTGAACTCGATCGCTATTAATTAATCTCAAAGATTGGCGGGTGCTCTCATTTCGAAACAATCCGACACGAAGGTAAATTTAATCGCTGTAATCTTCTGCTGATATCGTAAATAGATTCGATAAATTACGGTTTTGCTGCAAGATCTCGGTGGATGATCTTCAGAGTTCCTATGGATTTCGAGTCACGATTAACGAGAATGTCTGTTTCAAGGTCTCTGGACGAGGGCCCTACAATGGAATGTGCCGAATGCGATGCGAAACAGTATCCTTCGCTTTTGAATCTTTCTCAAACGTCTACGATTTTCTTATTTGATATGCTTTCTCATATTTGAGCTATCAGAATGACTGGTAAAGAAAAATAATTTCTGTCATTACATATTTTTAATCAAAAACAATTTTGATAATAACGATTACGAGTAACCAAAATACTTGACAAATTAATATCTTTAACCATTGGATTCTTTGAAAAGGATATTCGAATAACGATGTTTGTAATACAGAAAATTCTATCTTTTAAAACGAAATTCTTTTAAAACGAAAACCACGCTTCAGCAGATTTTAATTACGAAGCCGAGTAGCGGGAAGGAAGGAGTCGGAAGGTACAACCGGATACCTTCGTCCGTCCTTGAGACTTCGAACGAGAAACGGTTGATCGAATTATAGCGAGAGTGTCGGATAGATGGCGAAGAATTTTCGCTAGTGCAGCGGATGGTGACGCGCGTTCTTCAACGGCGAGGAATATTTTTGCGGTGCCGGCAGATTTAAAGCGAGCGATATCGTCTGCTTTAAGAGTTCTTACGGTGAATCGTAAACTCACGATGGTGCGGCGATCCGAGCTTGGACGTTATGACGAATACGAACGCGTGGCCTAATCGAGCGTTAAAATTCCATGTCCGTTTCAATTTTACGGACAGTTTAGTCGAGGATGAGGAAGTAATCCGCGTGCATTTGCAAAAATTTCAATCGCGCCGTGCGACCGCAAGAGAATATTACGTTCTTTCGTTTCTCTACCACTCCAAGGCCCTCTTGTACGCTTGAATTAATATTATTAGCGAAATTTTACTAGTCACAAGTTACAAGTTACTAGTACCAGCAAATGCTCTTGTACGTTGTACATAGCTTGCGGAAGTATTCAAACATTTGTAGACACGTTCTACGAATACGTATATTATGTGCGTTATGTAAAACATTTTGAAATTTCATAAGAACAGTTACCAGACTCGATTATCATGGTTATATTATAAAATACAGGAGCGTTACGTTTTACGGTACACTGTGGCGTGTATCGTGTGGCGACGATTAAGACGAGCATTTTTCAGACGACATTTTTCAATGGCGATCGAACGGGAAGAGGAGCTCGACGAAAGGCCCTGCGGGAAGTTGACATTAAGGGTTCCAACCGAGGGAACCGAACCAGCAAACAGGAAAAAGGGAACGAGAAAGAGAAGGAGAGAGAGAAAGAAAGAGAGAAAATCAGTCCGGGAGTAGTAAACAGGAAGAGGACAGGTTGGCCGGGAAATGGGAGTGAGCGAGAGGGAATCGGAAGGAAGGAGGGAGAGCTGGAAGAAGTGGAAAGAGAGAAAAGGGAGCAATGAAAAATAAGAAGAGTGGTTCTCCTCTCCGGTCTAAGAGTTGGGAGCGGGTGGCCTTGAGCAGGTCATCACCTCCGGCTTGCGATGCTGATGCTGCTCGCGCTGGACCATCTTAACTTCTTCTTCTTCTTCTTCTTCCTCTGCTTTTTCCTCTTCTACTTACTTCTCTCGAACCCTCCTCTCCTCCTTTAACCACCTCTTCCTCGCCAATCTTCTTTTCCCTTCTCCTTCTGTCGCTTGCCGTTTCTCCCGCTTCGCTTATTTCTCTTTTTCCTCTTCTCCTTTCCTACCGTTCTCTGTCTTCCTTGCCCTTCCGCTTCATCCTCAACTCTCATTCCTTCCCCTCCCTTTCTCGTGCTCTTTCGTTCGCCATCCTCCTCCCTATTCACGTTCTTTACACTTTTCCACGAACCTCCGCTCCACGGAACAATCCGACCGAGCTAACTTCGCGGAGGCCGAGCGGATTTACAGACGGACGACGTTCCTCGTCGCGATGTCGACGACGAGAATACTCTTGCGGATTCACATCGAAGATGCGCGTACAAACGATAGATTTTTTCGCGAACTGAGGAAATTTAATAAAAACTGGCCGAGTATAATCCTTCGATAGTAAGAGGACCATTGGGAATTTTAGAGAATCGAATTTTTAATTGGTCGATCGAGATCTTCTCGTGTTATCTTTGGTATCGAGTAATCTTACGATTCCTTTCTCCATCTTGCGACGTCGACTTTCATCGTAGAAATCCACGCGGAGGGTAGATACAGTTTTAACGTCGTTTCTTCCCATTCCTCGAAGGTGTCACGACGTTCCGGCCACATTTCCCCATCGCTGTCACGAACCACACGCTTGCCTGCGTTGAACCCCGCAAATTATCGAGTGTAGCGAGAACTGTCTGTGTCGTGGCAGGGGAATCGCGCAAATTGAGTTTGACAAAGTGGATCATCGGGGTCGGCCTTTCAAAGACGTAATAACGCTGAACGCGTGGCTGTGTGGTCTGCAGCGCGTAAAAATTGGACGTCACTCGAACAGCTAGCATTCTGGTCGAGCATCTGCTGTACCTCGCAATTTTGCTCATTTCAGGTTCGCCAAAGTACCTCGTCTTGTTCCTATACGAAACTCGATAATTTGCTTCGACCGATTGTCGGAACGAGATTTCGTGCCTGGCTGACTGAAACGGGAAGGAAGAGAATCACGCAAATGGAGTTTGACAAAGTGGATCGTCCGTACCGCCTCTGAAACGTAATGGTCGACGCGTGGCGATGTCAGCCTTTGCAGGTACGACGCCGGGACGAAATCGTTTCGTTAAAAATCGAATGCAACCAGATGGACCGGTCTCCGTGCATCGAGTTAAGTGAATGAGAAAGATAAACATAATAATTACGGCAAATTGCTGGCTGCCGCTGAAAAGCGCATCGTGGAGGACCGGCATGTTGCAAGAGAGAGGAACTCGGGCGCCGCTAAGTATCAACGCCCCACTGTACGCCGCCCAGTGAAATCAAAGTAGCTTAAATCGGTGTATCACGAGACTCGTGAGCATCTCTTAAGCAGACTCACGTGTAGCCTTAAGGGATGGATTCTTACGACGGAAGAGAAGCTGCTGGAGAGAAGAATTTGGCGGATAAGATATACGAGGATGTAATTCGATTAAATTTTATTATTCTGTTAACTTTATTATTACGATAATAATTACTACGATTGCCTGTTTACCATACTCGAACAAGATTACTTCGATTTATATGATATTAAGATTCTTCCGTTTTATCGTAGAATCGTTCGTTTCTTCTGCGATCTTGATGCGTCAGAAACATTTTTGATATCTGAAATTTTTTACCGGAAGACTGTGGAAAGAAATTCGATGAGGCGAAGGAGCGGCTGACCGGAAGTACGTTACTCGCCGCGTGGGTCGATACTATTGGAACATCGATACAGTGCAAACAGCTTCGATAACAAACGTGCCCACTCCCACAAGCTTGTTTGCAGTTAAGAGCGATGCGAGGGCTTACAGGGAGATACCTGTTACCCCTTCGCTTATTTCCCCTTGTTCCCAGAACTCCAGTCGAAATTCGCGACATAACTTTCCGGCTGGTTGAGCCTAAGTTAAACGCGCGTTAATGCAGACGTCGCGTGGGATTCTTTAATCGTTCTAACTCGTTTACTATAGGTTTGTGAACGGCAGAGTGCGAGGCGTATGTTGGAGTTTGCGCTGGATATTCTATTCTGGTAAAAGCGTGTATTACGAGCCGGCGTAATTCTCATGATGTAGTTCGTTGTACGCTGAAATCACCGGCCCGTAACACGGTCACGAAGCAACACGAGCGTTCTTGTAATTATTAACTCATCATTAATTAGTATGAATTCAATTAAATGGCCAGAGCAACCGGCTATTACCTGGCCAATTACAGAATCGAGTGATTGAAAGACACATCAACGGTTAGATAATCCTTAAAGCGAGCCAGAGCCACGCGCGAGCCACCGCACAGGATCGGTTATATTGTTCCACGATAGAAATCAACCACGCGTTGCAATCATTGAAAGTAGATTGCAAGGAGTAATCGTAATTGCGATATGACGTAACCAGATAATTTTTTATGTTTCAACCGTTTCCACGTTGCGTCGTACTAACTTTTCCAAGTTTGATGTTTTGAACTTTGATCTATCGATCGTACGATGATATGACACGTTCGATTTGTTATTTGCGTCATGATCGATAGAAATTGAAACGTTCTTTTGCAACTTTCACCCGAACTGAACTGACGTTCATGGATCAGAATGTTTCGACGATATCCATTCCATGCTCAAACGAAGATCGTAGGCGAAAGACATGGTAAATATTTATTGTTTACATTTATTCTAATTATTTAGGTTGATTTCTTTTGATTAGTCAGGAAATTTTGACGAAAGAAATAATAGCAAATATGATGCAAGAAGAAGAAACAGTACGATATTCTATAGCTGAAACAGTAGATATTGTAAAATGTCATTATTCGAAATATAATTTCAAAGAACAAGTCATTATACTTGTCAATTATCTCAAAAGATAAACACATCGTTTGATACGTTATTTCTTGAAATATCATTTTAACAGATTTTTCTATTTTCACAGAAATTATTTACAGATCTACAATTAATTGTAAAATCGAATATTATGTTATCGGAAATAATATTTGAAATAACGTAACTTCGAATATACTCGATTCCATAATTCACACAACGAATTATAGAACTGTTTCTCTGTGCAAAATAGCTACGTAATGTGATTTATACTCTTGGCCCGTAATCTTCAAACGCAAAGCTTGGATACACGTGACGCGTGATTCGATCACGGTTACGATTTCCGATCCCAGACGGACAATCGATCAATTAAGCTCGTTTGTTGTTGTACGCTCCTAAACGTGTAACCAATATTGATTTAACGACGGTTTAGGCTCGGTTTACAACAGACGGAATGGCACGTAGCATCAACCACAATAGAAATTATCGCGTTGCAGACGTATCGTTAACGCTTCCGAAATCCACGGTCAAATCTATTCTCGCCCCGAGGTAATCGTGGAGAATTGCAGCGGTTTGAACGGGTGTGCGCGTGCACGCGATATACCCAGCCCCTACGACCCCGCTGAAATAATAAACGCTCTCATGATCGTTCGCGCGGCTAACAGAGTGTATCTCGCGAGTTATAGCGAGCAACGAGTAGTTGGCGCCTACCCGATAAACCGACCGACCGACCGACCGACCGACCGACCGACCGACCAACTTCGCCTCCGATCAACACATCGCCGCGTGTCGTACGGAAATTTAATATGCTCGTACAAGACCGTGTACGCACGCACTATGCCCGGGATGTATTCGATGAATGAACTAATTGTGCGTTCCACGTCGCGAATTCTACAGGATGATCCCATTTGCTGGTCAACTCAAAAGCAGTGCCGCTGAACTTGTTTTCGGTTTACATATGTATAGGTACAGTATTGTGCAGAAGTCTCAAGCTATGCATCGATATGTAGCGGATAATATTTCTAATATTAGAAATAGCGTTTCTACAACGTTATGGTATTATTTAGAAAGAGATTCTTAGATATTTCCTTTGTCGCGTTACTCGTTTGTATCATAGTTTGAATTAACTTGCAGAGGAAAATACCTCATCACGGATTTTAACGAGATTACGATATTTTCTTGTTAATACGTAGAAACAAAATGAACTGTTGGATCGGAATGATCTTGGGGAACATGAGATAAAGGAAAGAATATCTCCAAAAGAAGGAGAGATGAGTAATTTTTTACAACACATTGTACTTTCAATGTAAATTATTTATCAGGGTACGATGAAAATGTCGAGCTTGAAGACGAGTTTTCTTAATCGGTTGGGATGCTATATTATAGTTTCTCGTTATATTCAATATTGAATGAAGTACAAAGAAGTTATTGTCTGCAGTGGTTATAAATAACTTTGCGATGATATTCGTGCAAGATGATAATATTGGAATAAAATTAGCATGCAGTAATATTTCATCCGTGATAACTTTTGAGAGTTAAATGAGAAAAATCAGTGACGGAGATAGCAACTTTAACGAAGTTGTAATCAAGTGTATGCTTGGCTTCTCCAGCAAACAGCAACGGAATGAGACGGTAAATAGTTTGAGGCAGGTGTACCCCATCTGCAGTGTCAGCTGCCAGTGGCCGAAGCCCTTGGCATGGTCTACCTTTCAAATTCGAAAAATATCCTGTGCATGAGCGAGCGAGCGGACGATCGAGTAAACGGGCGACAGCTGTTGCGATTTTCTGTGGGTGGCAAGTGAAAGTGCAGCTTCGAGGTCAGTGCGGGAGACAAATTGAATTTTTGTAACCACATCCTTTGGTAAATCCGCTTAAGAAAAATTTGAGCCGATTTTGCTGTCCAAAGACTCGTACGTCCATCCGTTCCAATTATTATTTTCTTTTACCTCGCTGAACGATTTGTGAATAGGGTGCAAACACAGAGATCGATCGACTCGAGAATAGCTCAGCGTAAATAACTTCGAATGATGTGGAGAACTGTGAATGAATGTTTATGCTATTAATAGCAGGTGAGAAACGATTCGGAGATTGTACATGGAGATTTGGTATGCATGTGCATGGTGCCATGTGGAAATTTAGTTGCACGTAGCAGGAATGTGTGTTGTGTGAAAGATTCTTAACCCTTCGCACATAGAATTTTAACGTTTCTATTCAATTAAAAATCAATTTCACGAGAACAAATTATGGATTGTTAAATTATGACCTACGATTGCTTTCTTAATTTTATAATCTACGCAATCAATGTATTAACGTTTCTGGAACAATTGTTTGAGTTGTTTCAAAAAGTGATCATAAAGAGGAATTCAGCTTTTGAATCGTACCGTGGACTATAATTAAAAAATTGATCAATTTTCTTATGGAATGAAACGTTTCATCAATTTCTTATCGAACAAATTAGGATATCAGCCGATCGTTTGAGCTGTTATCGTTATATCATTTTCATATTTGATGTTTTATTACTTTCCAAACGTAACGTTTAAGTATAATGTTTACATAAATTGATTACACGAAAATATTGTTGAAAACGATAAAGTGTTGTCTATAATTTATTTCATTCGGTTATTTACAACACTCGTATGATGCTGAAAAAATAATGTCAACACAATTGGGATTTCAGCAAGTGGTTGATCTTATTGTCAAGAACGTTTTGAATGTTCTAAAAAAATCACGAGCATACAACTGAAGCTAGAAATCAAGCGCGTATCAATAACGATTATTTCATATTTTTCTTAAATTTAAGAAATTTTCTATTAATAGAAAGGTACGACTCAGTCGAGAATGATCCAAAGAATGCAGTGGATCTAACAGTGCAATAAGAATCGAGAAAATTCTGTGTGAATCACCAAAGAATTTAGAATAATAATTAGAATTCAGAGGAACAGAGTCGGAAAGAATTGAATCATCCTGAGTAAGAATTATTATGGAATCAAATTGTCATTCTACTATTTCTATTTCATCGTTAAATATAGTTTGCACTATCTTATTTTATATTTAAGAGGTAAAATTCTGTCTACCTCATGCTACATTCCTACAATTTATAGTTGGAACAGTATTTGTAGCAATATAGCGGTCCCCTTTTTCGTTTCAAGGCGAGCTTTTTCGTCGATCTGGATGGAAGCACCCGGTCCAGGGGAGGAATCTTTTTTTACTCGCGATGCTGCACACTGCGCGCCTCTCTAATGTCCCACATCCTGCTGCTGAAAGCGTTCTCCCGTCATCAAATACAGAATCGTAATTTTTGAGTCTGCTAATTGCTCCGTATCCGGGTAACTTGAAAGCGGTTTTCTCCTTAACGGTGTTTTATTTAGTGTGGTACTGCGATGACGCGATCAGTTCGTGACTCAGTTTCGAATTATTCGATAGTCAATGATTCATCCGATTATGCGAAACGCCAGACTTCGAGATGCTTTTTACGTTCTAATTCATTACTGGAAATTAACGACATCAGCAGCTGTTCGATCGTACTTTTTGCCAGCTTCGAGGTCAAATTGTTTCGCGATCACGCAATTAATATAAATGGCGTAGACCCGTCTCGTATATTTTATTGGCTTAGATCTTTGAAGAAATATTTTTTCAATCGATTGGTCGATCAATCAAAAGATGTTTGAAGAAATATTTCACACATACAAATAATAGCCTTTATTCGATCGTCGGAACGAAACGAACCTCTGCGGTGAACTCTTGTCGTGTGTTATTAGCACCGGTATGTGAGTTACTAACGCAATTCGCGCCAAGTACTTCCAACGTACCAGTTGAATAAATACGAGGAAATCGAGGAGCCAAGGAAGTAAATATTTAAATACCTTTTCAGTCACGAATCGAGCGGTTCCCGTGGAACATTTGCTAGCTGTGGTTGGTCGAAGAGTAACACGATCTCCTGGATCCAGTCGCTTTTAATATCTCTTGGGCTTGTTCACGATTTTCGGAGGACAGCACTAACTCTCGTCGAGGAATCAAACACTTTGGAAATCGACTGTTACGTACAAGACAGACAAGTTTGTAGTCACGATTTAACTATGATCTCCGTCTTCGTGATTCATACGTAGTGTCAACTTGTCACAATAGTCGTTTATTCGTGTCAATAATTTCTGCTTATATACATCGAGTAGAGTATAATCTGTTTACAGTTTCGAAGATCTTAGATTTGAAAAACTGATGAAGTTTCACTAGTATAGATATTTGTAATCCGACGGATTGTTCATTTGTTAATCTTTCTTGACTATCCACGAAGAACGATAAATTATTGAAAAACACAATAATCGACGGATACAAGCAAGTAAGAAACAATAACAAAGAAAAGCATGGAAATAGGCGGACGTGGATGACGCGTTGGACGCGAAATTTGTTGAAAAATATTTTGACAAGTGTTTGACGTTCAAATTCGCAAGGCAAACCGGACGAAGGCCTTCGCAACGTTTTGACTCGGAGCGTCGAGAAGAGACTGGCGAACGCCTTTCTGCCTCTGCCTGGGACATCGCTGGGCATCCCTTTCCACCAATGACGAGGCTTCCTTACTGGTCTCACGGAGAGACTGTGAGTACCTTTACTCTTGATAGGTTACCTTCGAGTTAACTCGATAGGATCGTAAACGTGCGCATGCATATAAATCACTCTTTCGATCTTGGAAGTTGCAAGGATTTTTGGACGAATCTCGGTAACAGAGTCGGCCGAGATCTGCCGTCGAGAATCCAGGAAGTTTACGAGAAGTGGTCTCGAACCGATTCTATTCCGGAACGAATCCCTTCTTGCCGTGTAAATCTATTTCATTTATAGTTCATTGTATAAATCTATCCTAAAACAGAAATACTTGTATTCCTACTTATCAAAAATATGCTAGAAAAATAAATACGTATCTTGTATAAAATAATTGTAACGTTCCTTTTCTGTTGTTCAAAATTAATTTTGTTTATTATATTCGTATCAGTATTGATTAAGTAGCATTTGCAATGCTTTTAACATAACCAAAAAAGTTTGAGCGCAACTAAAAAGTTATATTTAAACTATACTGTTAGTTGCTTTGTATGATCTTTTGTTTTATATGTGTAGCATGGTTTTGTGGTTATAGGAAAAACTTTAAAAAATTTATAATACAGTGATGGGTGTAAATATATGGCGGATTTTGTAATTGGAATCGTTTCGGCATTTTGGTTATAAGTGGGCTGCGAACTTTTATGGATTTACTAGAAAATTTGAAAATGTAAAAATGCACGGAATACAGGTAATATGTAAAATTGCAGTTTACTTATAACTTTTAGTACTATTTAGTTTATATTTGTATCTTTTTATATCGCTGCTTGGCATTGACAGTGGCACACACTCAAAAAATGTAAATTCCAGAAGGAATGCCTTTAAAAATTTACAAAGAAATCTTCGTACGTCATTTCAAAGATATTATAAGGCTGACTTAACACAAGATATGCCGATATTCGCGAAAGCTGTACAACCTTCCACTTTTAGCGTCACAAAACAAAAACGAGCTAACAGTTGTTGTAAAACTAAGGCTTGGTTGACAGCGGCATAACTATCTTTGACGCAAAACTGCTGGAATTATAAGTATGCCATTTTACATGATAAAAGTAAAAACATAATACAAGACTTTTATTCGATAACAGCAAATTTGGAATTTGTTGAGTTTTGACGCTGTCAATACCAAGCATCAATACAGAAATTTCTTCATACATAAAAGAAATGGTCACCAAAAATATTCAAATTTGAACAACGATATTGGAGCGCATCGAATGACCAATAAGACGTTAGGTCGCAAAAGACGCATCACAGATGCGCCGCGGATATCGATTCGCTGCGATATATCGATTGCGCGAAACAATTATTGCCAGTGCAGTCGGACGCGTGATACCTAACACAGGTTAGAAGTGTACCGAATCGATTTAGAGAACGTATTCCTTCTGCGTGTACCATGGAAAAAAGCGGCGACTCTTTTCTTCACGGTGTGTTATTGTTCACCAGCGAGTGCAAGATCGAACGTCGATAATTCATTTCGATAGCCGGGCGAGTGCCGCCGCGCCGTGCACGCACAATACCGCGGTTCGCGCAGTCGAAAAAAGGTAATTCAAGTTACACGATCCTTTCGACCTTGTATCTGCGTGTTCGTTCGTTGATCGCGCATGACCCATGGCGTCTTCCTCTTCGCGATGGAACGCAAGACCTCTTATCGAGAGTCTGATCTCGATCGTGTCGCGGTTTTCAAGGGAATGACCATTTAACCTTACCAAACTCGAGGAACCAGCCTTGACGCGACGTTGACGGGTCGGTTGAAGTTTCAAAGCGATTCTCGTTTGTAGATTTTCCCGCGATTTCTCTTATCTTACGTTTTATCTACAATGTTACTCTTTCCAAAAGGTATGATCGTTTAACTTTACTAAATCCGGAGGACAGGCAGCGCCACGATGTCAACATTCGAGTTGACGTTTTGCCGTGGTTATCTCTTGCAAATTTCACTCTGACGTGACATAAGTTACATTACGTGTATTGTGTATTGTTATGGTTTGGCGAGGACGGTCGTTTAATCTAAAAGAGCAAGGTGGATTTCACGAAGTTTGACAGGAATATCGAAGTTTCGAAAGAATGATACTATACGAGGTTTTTCTACGAAAGACGCTATCGATAATGTATTATTCAACGTCTGCGATTCTTGACCACGTGAACAAGGAATTTCGAGGACCTACATACATACGCTGCGTTTGTTACCTGGCTGGCATTGCGACGTGAAATGTTTCACAGGTATGTACGTATATGTAATACTTTAATGTTGCATGCGTCTCGAGTTATAATTTCAGGTTGTCGATGTGCGGCGCTTCATAAATGTTTCATGACGCTAGGATTGAATAGAATCGTCTTGCAACTGCGTTTCGGAAAGTTACCGATGTCTTCGCCAATGTCGATTACCATGTGCTTGTTTCGAAATATGCGAATACTTGATCGTTATTCTATATGCATATCGAATTGTTCTTTTCTATACAGCAGCACACTTATACAATCGTTAGCTGTTCATTGGGCGAACAATGTTTCATGCAAAGTAGTTGGAAGAATCGAGACTATAGTTGAAATTAAAAAACAAAATTTCTTTACAAATATAAAGTATCTTAGTTGCATTGTAATCTCTATGAGGATATTACGAGGCAAAAGGGTCTCAGAACCCCTTTTGATATATACAATTATGTACCTTTACAAAGACAGTGATACTAGCGACCATATAAGTGAATACAAGTATTTCTGATAGTTTAACTGGAATTATTTTTTGTTTATGAACATAAATATATTTCAATGTAATTAATATATATATTATCCTCTTCAACATTATACTCTCCGACGTAATTCTGCAAGTTTTCTAAGAACATTGAAGAATTCCGCGGGTAAAAAGCGTCTCGTTTCCGTTGGTTGCGGAGCAACTTCGCCACGTAACTTTCATCGAAACATCTCAGATGTAATTAGCGAGCGGGAACGAGCGACCTTGTCCGGACAAGATCTCGTCCGCGTTCACGATTCCATCGATCGTCCCCGGGGCCACGAGGACTTCTCGGTTTCTTGCGTCACGTCGTTTCCCTCGGTCGCGCGGATTCCTCGAATCTCGGGGTCGCCACCTAAAAAGAATCCGCTCGATTTGGGAAGCGGATAACGACACGACATGGTGGGGGTAAGAAGCGCCCTCGGGTGGATTTGAGCGCCACTGACAAGTGTTTCGCCATAAGGCGACTGGAGTCGAGTGGCCGGTAAAAAAGAAGTTAGCTGGCCTTTGAGGGCTCGAATTTCCTCCGAGTTCGAGTTCGGGCCATTTGGGCTCGAGGTAGCGCTTGAAATTGAGGCTATTGCAAGCCACTCATACATACTACCTTTTTTAGTTAAAATGTTCCATAGAATAGAATATTGAAATACTTGACATTCCCTGTATTTTTTTACTCGTTAATTTTACTCTTCTCGTATCAATATGATTCTAAATGAATATTACTGACGTATAAATAATTTTTCAATATTTGATTTAGGTATTTTCATATTTCAATATTTGATTCAATATTTGATTAGGTAATTGTTCTATTCCATTTATATTCTTATCCACGTTCCTGTTACGAACAAAATATCTGACGAGAGGATGTTCCTGTTATTCTTGATTTTTGTCGTATTTTGAGTAGGATTTCCCTTGAGTTCGCTTGTACCACAAATTTACACCTATTACGTGTAATTATATCTCGTTAGGCTATGGTTACAGTAGCAACGTGTTCCGATGAACTGTCGTTTCAACGAATATGTTAGAACAATCAAATCTTCAGTAAACATATTAAATGTTAATAGATTCCTGCGAATATATGTATTTCGGTCTTCAGATACATACGTATTCGATACGTGGAAAACAATTCTGCAGAATTCACATTCTCTGTATCCATAGCCGTATACGCTCACTCGTTTCACCTAACGTTTTACGATCCAATTTGCAAGATATTTATTTTATGAACACATGAAATCTTCTTTGGCCTTGTTTTATCATCGATGTTATTTTATGTGTTTGGAAAGGAAACGCAAAGTGCTTATTCGTGTTCCTCTTTGTCGTACGAGCGTGTTTCGAGAGCGCAAGGTTACGAGAGAAACCGACCACGATTGAGTTTTCACGTTATGTGGTAACACGTAACGTGTACGAATTACCGCTAGCCAGGATACATTTGCATGCGCGACGCGCTAGTTGCTCCGATATCCCTGACAATGACGAACGTGACGCAAATGACAGATGCATGCTTGTAAAAGCCGGCTCATTGTCACGCAATGTGTACGACCGTTTAAATTGTATCCAGAGTTTTGTACCTGTCGAACGGGACCGCCGACTGTACAGAGAATAATCAGAAACGCGTTGGTTAACGGATTCGCGAATATGAATTGGCTGTTTTGGATGTCTTCCATTGCCGAAATACTCTAGCGAATAAAGTAGAACTCTATTTATATGAATTTCGTACGTTTCGCCTCCTATGAATTGAATCCATTTATTCGAGCAGGAACTGATTTGAGCTGTTTCTTTCCGGGACAGGTTCGTAGAAACGGAGTTCCATTATGAACATTTTTTGAAGAGAAAAAATATTATTCTCTGCAGAATCGAATATCTCTGCAGTGAGAATTATCGCGCAGAAGAAGTTTTAGAATGGAAAATATGCGAAATCTTGTCGTTCCACGAATTGCGTTTCGCGAGTCGCTCAAAGTCAAAGTTGACTTTGAAAAGGAAAATTCCAAGTGGCGGCGGCATCTCAAAGGATAGTCACGCGCGGTTGATTAGTTGGCGCAAGAATGTTGACTGTGCAAAGCTGCGCGTGGGAAACCGGAGCGTACGTCGCGGAAGAACACGCTAAGAGAAAAGTTGCGATTCACTTATGATCAACGCTGTTTGACGCGTAATCCGTCACGGACGATCGATGAAACAAGATCATAAAGAAGAAAACATTGAAAACGAAAGTTTCCATGACACCGTTCCGCTCGATATGCAGCCGGATGTTCAGTTAGCAGCGATGGGACTTGAGAGTCATGTTTTATAAGAAATAAAGAATCGCAATTTTTTCAAATTTACAAGGAAAGCTAGTCTGCGCAAATATCATCGTATATCTTTAGTACGATATGACAATTGCTTACGAAGGAATTCGTACGCTTGTAGATACTTTTTATTGATATACTATATTTGAATGATCATATTGGTCGATTTTGAAACTAATCTCAGAATATATATGAAATTTATATAGTATTTAAAATATATATTTGACGGAAATCACGAAAGTATTTAAACAGTGTAATTATTCGTTGTATTAATAAGTCTGGATATTCAGAGAAACATTTTCCGATTGCTTTCAAAGTATACCACGACAGTCATGGCAGTCGTGTCCCATTATAGTACTAATTTCAAAATATTTTACACGTATAACACGCATAGTAGAATGTACGCACATCGAAGTTTTCTACGTTGAGTGTCCAAATACTTTCTATTGAACCACTATAGGAAATTCGCAAGATAGTCTCGATAGGTATCGGTGCGGTACATGTGGTACCATTCCCAACGCTATCAGCTAGGAATCGGTGGCTACCGCTTGGTACATAGTAAATTCTTTGGAGGCGAGCAGGCGACCAGAGTCCACACGGTGGTCGCGTTCTAGAAGACGTGCGCGAGAGAGCGAGCGAGGACGCGACAAAAAAGAAACCGGTCGAGCTTCTTCCGTTTCGCGAACGGGGGAGCATGGAAGGGTCTCGTGAGTTCAAACTTGGCGCGAGCAGCTCTATAAATGCAGAAAGAGAGAGGGGAGGAGAGTGAGAAAGAGAGAAGAAGCCGGACCTCTCTCTGGTATCGGTGTGGAATGCGAGAATCTGCACGGCCTCTGCACGAATTCCTCGTGCGCCCCCGAGGGCCGAAGCAGTCCTTCCAATTAGAGCCAGCACACCGAGTCCAACGGGATCTTTGCAATATCCCATCGTATAATCTCCGTTTCCGAGATAACAAACAGAGCTGTTATAAGCGTGAAATAAATATCAGTTCGTTCGCGGCTTATCCGAGGTCAGATCGAACGCGCGAACAACCACACGATCGCGTTCTGTTAAGGTGCATCCTCGCAAGGTATTTGCGAACAGTTCGTAACAGTTCTACGTTTGTTCGTTGTCGCGCTATCTGCCCGCGAACGCGTTCGTGCTGAGAAGTTACAGATTGTTTCTAATATTCACGGTTCATGAAAACAAAAATTGGAGATTCTTTCAATTGTCTTTTCATGAAAAAATCCACGTCCTCTTCTCGGTTAGAGTAAGCGATCTCAATAATTTGAACAGTAGCAATAATAACAATTTAATTTTTATTTCGGCTACCTTTCGTACTTTTTATACTTGAAAGAATCATACGCTAACCTATTAGTTTTGAGCGCTACAGTTTTTCAAAGTGTCTATACTAAAACCTTCGTGATTATGGTGCAATAGGTGTATAAACTATTTTTATAGAATTCGGAAATTACTCGCCAGTTCAAATGTTTGCGAACATATTGCGAGCACCGTTCGCGAACACGTTCGATAATGAGCAGTCGTCTTAAGTCGCGACTCTGTTGCTCAGAGTCTCGAGCAATGAAGCAACTTTTTCAGCGATAAAGCGTTCCGAGGCGACCGAATCGAAGGTTATCGACGATAACTCGTCGTCCTCGCGAAAGAAACCGATCTTTTCCCGGTGTCTAACAGGCGTTCGTGCAATGTCGCCGCTATAAGCGGAGAACATTCCGAACCGGAGAAAAATTCCGACTGATTGCTCCAGGATCGTACTTGTACGGTATACACGTGCAGGATTGCGAACGTCGTCGGTGGATGAGCTGGTGCTCGTTCTCGCGGCTACGTTTTAGCGCCTGGAGTGCAGAGGCCGACTTACTGCCACGTCGACGATAAGTCAGTCGAACCACGGTTTCCAGTCGAAGGAGTATAACTGTAAAGGGATGTTTCCTGCCTCGTTTCCATTCCAAAGAATCGCCTTCGCTGTAAAGCTTATTTCTTTGACCGAAAATTTACACGAATTGCTTCGTGCAAACACGACCGAACTTGATCCACGCATGGTTCGAACGTTACTTCGATATGCTTCAAATGTTCATGCGCATCCTTCCAAGGATACGAAACACGTGCGTAGCTACGATATTTAGAGATAGCGACGAGCGCGTGGCATCGGATCAATATGCACGCAGGAAGTCTACGGTGAACACCTGTGGTCTGTGGCACAAGGTGTTGCCGCCGACGTATCGGTGACTCTTGCAGGGCGCTTTGCCTTCATTATGCATTCGTTTAGACGAGACGCGCCACTGTCGTCCATACTAATTGCTCCTTTACTGCACTCGGTGTTTATAAACGTTGTTCGAAACGCGAGATAATACCACGAATGAGAATATTCGCCCTTTCATCGCACAAGCATCGAGCGACCGTAATTTGTTTTCAACGATTCGATCGTCGAGATATTCGATCACGAGACGCTATATCGATTCGATCGTTTCTTTCGATCGAATTCAATCGGATTACCATTGGCGTTGAATCGTCGACGACGGATTTGCCCGGTGAAATCGTTCCCCTCGTTACAACGCGATTCTTCGAATTCCTCGGGGCATGGGGCAGCCGCCTGTTTGCATGAGTTCAAGTATGACTTATCGAAGGTAATCGAATCGATGTCGGTGCTCGAGCACCTTCCGGGTTAGCGCATTGGAATGTTGTCGCTTCAATCGGACATATTGGCCACACGTAGGCGCGGAGTAGATCCTTTCAGACCCGATTGCCTGCCTGCATTCTCTATCGAGCATAATGACGAGCGTCGCTTTTTTATTTCTTCTTCGTGTCATTGGCTGTTCTTACGCTTTCGCCATAGCCAACGTTGCTTATGTATTCGCGAGATATTCGAATGGGACGATCGAATGGAACGGTCGTAGCTGGATTTCCGGGATGGATTCTCGGTTCTTCGATCATCCGGCGAAACGCGTTTTCTCGACGAGTTCTTTTTCGACCAGTTTATTGCACGCAACAGTCGCTCGTTTCTCCATACTCGATCCTCTCTGTGCCACGAATTTATGCCGTTTGCGACCGATATCTGCGCGATGGATCCTCCCTCAGGGATCGAACGATCGTAAAAGTCTCGTTAGAAGAAAAATATTAAGGCGGTCGAGAATGGTTTTACGCGTTCGATCGGCCGAGTATAGTTTCGCTAAAATCTAACGACCGCGGAGAGATCGATTAATATCGCATAAATTGGAACCGAAGGCGATCTTCCGGCGAATTTACTACGCGGACGCGCCAACCAGAACGAGATGCCGTGTCCCCGGTCGTATCTTTCGCTCATTCATCTTACGATTATGCGCGCCACGGTTAAACAACGATCCTTTCGACTAAACGGTTTTTAAAGCGGTGGCCAACCGGTTCCCGCTGCGAGCCGGCAGATCTTCCAGCTCGCCTATCGTCGCGACTGAGTTACTCGCCGAGCCGTGCAATAAATAAAACCGAACGATCTAATTTCAGTTCCGTGGAAAGAGGAATTCGCGAGCGGCGACTCGGCTGTGCACGCGCGCATCGATCACCCACGTTATTTGACCGTGACTTTAATAATTATCCGCGCGGCAAACTATCTTCCGTCATGGCTAAGCTCTGGGATGCTTCGAGAGGAATCGTTGCGCGAGCGATTCGAGCCTTCCACCTCGCCGATTTATCGTCAATAGTTTCTCCGAATGATTGATTCGACTAATCATCGTTCGTGACCGGTTCCCTCGAACCGAATAGGGAACGAGCAATTCCCCTGACAAGTTATGTTTAGGTCTTGGGTTAATGCATCGCCAACTCGAGCACACCCTGCCAGTCGATGCGTTATAACCTTTTTAATGTGATCTCCGATGACGTTTTCCATCGACGCGACCGAGTGTGCGCGTTCATTATAAGCGCACGAATATTAAACGTACGGAGAGAAAGTCTCGGTGATTGCTATTAACCGATCGAACCGAGTTGCTTTCGACCCGACGATACTATGCAACGTATCTCGCGTTTACAGCGATACTCTTTTTTCTATATTCTACCGCGTGGAAAGATCGTTTGCGAAAGAATGATTAAGTTGCCGCATTAGCTGAGCTCGCTACGGAATCGATCAATTATCGAACAATGACGCGATTTGCGGGCTGGGCCAGTTATCTTTAGGTCAGGATACTGTGTGCGCAACGTCAAGAGGCTGCCGGTGTGGAATGCTGTCTCCTCCGTTCAGGATTCATAGTCAATACGCGTGTATGGCCAGAGATTGAGGTCTCTTCGATTGGGAGCGAACCAAAGTGAAAGATCTCGAAAAGGAAGGCGATTAAGGGGGAATGGGGGACCTTGAGCGCGGTCAGCCACTGCGAGAGCTCGAGAAACCAGACGGCGAACATTGGAGTTGGGTATGTGCGACCGCCATATTGTTGTGACTACTATGCCCTGACAGAGCCTGACTAGCCACCCACACTCGCAACCGAGCGCAACTCTGGTCGCCGAGAGGCCAGCAGGCTCACCTGATGGAACGCGGTGACACGACCGCCTGCGCATATCTCTTGTTCCTTTTCCATGGACCATTTATCATTTCTCCCGATTATCCGATGTTTTACGTAACAAACGGTTGACGTTCACTCGGGTTAGAAACGCGTCAAACGATCGTTGGAAACCGAATCGACACGGAACTCTGTGTTCTCGGGAACCTTGATCTTATATCGGGTTCTCCTTTTGCTACCACGATTTCGTAGCTCGCGGATTAAATTAAAATATTTGCTTGGAAAGAGTGGTATGGGTGGTTCTATTTAAGGAGCGGCAAGGTCGGGAGGCGAACGAATCGAAACGGTGAAGGGAGGAATGTCAACGATTTCGCGTTTTGTTCGGTAAATACGGCGAAAAGTTAAACAAGCCGGTTGAAAGTAATGCACCGACGATATGTATTTATCCTTAGGTCGTAAAGTCTCGCGTTTAATAGGATCCTAAAAACCTGGTTCATCGTTAGCCTGTGCAAAGTAGCTGCTACTTGACCAACTTTGGTATGCCTTGCCTAACCTTCCTTCGCCTTGCCTACTTGCTACTTCTTGAATTATTCTTAACGGTTTCGTTCTCACACCCACCGACCACGATCGAGCATCCACTTTCGAGGAGTGGTGCTCGCCGATTATCGATCGAAAGCAGTTTCCTTGTTTCTTTTCGCAGCTCGGAATCGTCGATCTTGGAATCTCAAAACGTTAAACCTTCGCGCGTACAATTTCAACTATGAAGACGAAATCGCCCGCAGCTCCTTGGAAACCACTTTCCCGAGAAATTTAACGAGCAACGGCTGGTCGCCACGCACACACGTTGATCCCCTGTATGCAAAAATTAATGACCGCTCCGCTCGCTTTTCCCCGGCGGAACTTCAATTATAAATGAACCGTCGGAATCCATATTTAGAAGCTGCAGGCTAGTCTTTAGCTTTCCTCTTAGCATCCTCTCCTGTGTTAACGCGCTGGCTAAAATACGAGACGCGCACGTTGGTTACCCTCGCGCGGTTCGCGAGAGGTGCGAAAACATCTCGGTCGTACACCATTTACTGGATCACGAGGCGCGCTGCACCGAGTAATAATGCACCGAGTGTAAATGATCGCGCGTACGCCCACGATAATCGACATCCGGTACATCCAGCCTAGCAATTACCGCGCGCCTTTTCTACAATAGGAACGTTGGATTAAAAGCCGCTGCCGCGATAGCACGCGTTTCAAACGAGTCTAGTTAACCCGGCGACACACGGTACATAATTCAGAAAGTCGGAAAATAATGGTGAAATTTTCTATTCTTTTTTTTTTTTTGTCAGGAATATACTGATAGGGAAGAATATACTTTTACATTTTGTAGTACTTTTGCGTATAATTTAAGAAAATTTCTGTCGCCAACCTATTTCTCTATACTTTTCTGTGCTATGCTTTGAACTTTTGATACAGGATTATTTTTCAAGTGCCATTTTGCAAAAGAAAGATAACATCGTTTTATGGAAAAAGGTGAAACATATGTACCGCGTGAATAACTGTGAGCGACAGTGCATCGTGGTATGAAATACTTCAACAATTCTCGAGTTAATGGTATTTTCATGTTGCATGTGCTTGGTGTTGTTAGCTTCTATTTATACCACCTCTTTTGTTGTAGCGTTTTGAAACTACAGAAGATTTCTTACTATACACGCTCGGTGTTGTTAATCTGCGGTATATGGTTGGAGGTGGTGGATAATACATGGAATTTCAAACCTTGTCCTTCTATAAAACGCTTAGAATACGACTCGTCCTAACTTCTTCTTCTTATCTTCGTATATTTCTTTTTTTCGATTATGGAGATTTTTCTTCTGTTTCTCATTTATATCGATAATTGTACTTCATTTATTTACAGCTTCCTATTTACATTTTCGTAATATCCTACAGCCTTTATCCACACATTACGTATTCCACTGTTTCATCCATAATGGATTAACGCTACATACTATGTTTCTAAGCGTGTTTCGTAACTGGGGTCCATAAACTCCAGAGTTCATTCAACGTTCATCCAGCTAGTTGAGAGAGATATTTTTAGCGTGTTTAGAGGAGGTCGTAAGAGACGGTCGCTAGCCACACCGATCTCCATGCCTTCGATTTCCCACGTAAGTCTCGCGATACTCGCGATCCATCTTTGGCGGACAATGAGTAGCAGCGGCGGATCTGCTCGGCGTGGATCGAGCCGAGGCAGGAATTCCTCGTGTCGAAGGTGCGCCCAGGCAAACACGCCTTTGTCTCTCGCTCGAGAGAGTTGCCTCCGTTTTGAATGCTCGCTGGCGTGCACACGCACGAAACCGGAGAACCTTAGCGGTGCGTAACGCACCGAGATTAATGCGTAACCTTTATGAAGCGCGACGCGACGCGACGCGACGCGACGCGCCGAGCGGCGAGGCGAAGGGACGCGTGCGTGGGCGTGCGTGTCGCGTATTCTCTCTGCCCTGGCGAATTCCTTCGCCACGTTAGCCTTCCAGCTCTCAACCTTTGCGCACAGAGTTCAAACGAACTCTCTCTGGTCGACTTCTCGTGTCGTTCGAGATAGCAAATTCCTTTTCTCTTTTTATCCTTTCCTTTTTTTTTATCAAAGGTTAAGGTCGCATCAACTGCATAGTTATTAGCCAAAGGTGTGTCTCGAGCAAAGAAGATAAAAATTTCGTAATCCTTTTACGCTACATCTTTGAACTATTTAATAATTATTCGTGAGAAACTTGCACGATGTTGAAACAATCGATATTTCGATATTTTTAACACAGAGAGACGAATCAATATTTATTGTACAGCTAAGTACGTGTATTATATTGTTTCTTTTCTTAGTTACTGAGTTTAATTCAATGAATTTGACAAAGACAAGCGGATTGCGAATGTTATTAATTCCGGCATTACTTTTATGGAGTCGTTTCAATTTGTATTTCTTTCGGGGACGTATCGTACGATATGTTAGAGTAGGACCGGTTGATTCATTTTAATGAAGCTGATTCGTTTGATAGCAGATAAGAGTCACGTATTTGTGAGACGAGAAACTTGGCAATTAGAGGAAATGCGGGACAACGCGAATAGCAATACCGGCGCTAACATTTTTGCGCAGTTAGCACTGTTAATGGACGTAATCGACTGATTCGAGCGATTTTAATAGAACCCCCTCTCAGACAGTACGCTTAATTGTTCCGTACTGACCCCGAACGCGTGTTTTAATTTGCCAAGCGGAACTTTTTCCAACGTCAAAATAGACAGCAAGAGAATAAGACGTCGCTTTATTCTTACTTACCATTTGCATCGAATTTGTTTTCCTTGCCCGGCAATTCCTGTCGTTCTGTTTTTCCCGCGACGTTTGCCCCGCTGTCGTTCGATTCTTTATTCCTGCGAAATAAAAATAAATAAACGTAATTCTTATTAATCGAAAATAAATAAAAATAATCCTTATTAATCGAGCGAGTCGTGTAAGAATTTTAATGGTTATATATGATATATACGAACTGTTTGATTGTTAAGCCATAAATATTAGTTGTAAGGAAGAGAAAAATCTCAATCTTAAAATGATATACGAAATGATCTATAAAGATAAAAATATTTGTTGAAAAAAAAGACGGAGATCTCGAAGATCTACACAATAGAATCTGACATTTAATACGGTACAATCTAATAACATTTTTGTGTAGGATTGTATTTCGTGCAGACACGTAATTGTAACGAAGTCAATGGGATAGTTCGTGTTGTTTCGTTTCCGCATATCGAATCCTTTTACGTTAGCTAAGTGGGCAGTTAACTCCTTTTACGTAGCACGCCGGGTAAAATGACCGAAATCTTTCAAATGGTGTTTGGAAGCATACCATTACTCAGCGTAAGTACAGCCCTCTGAAATTTCACCCTTTCACTTAAACACGCTTCGTTCGAATGCAGCAGAATCTTTTGGAATGTTAATCGCTCGCTTTCGATTTTATTGTATCGCTTACCGATGCCACGTGCGTGATCGATTCCACCTATTCATCGTATCGGTTTCGTGCCGATGAAACAGTACGAAATTAAATGGAAGAAAGACGTGTGTAACTTGGAAACGCAGAACATCCAATACTATTAAGTTATTTCATTTAACTTGTTTCGTTTCGCATTATCGACTTTTAATGTAGCATCGTTTCGTATCTGTATCGTCTTTTAGCTGTTTATTTCCTTAATTAAATAGTATTTAATTTTTACGCCCTTAACGTGCAAAACTTTTCATTGATTTATCGGCAAAAATAATTAACATCTCGTATTGTTGTCGAAGCAATGCGTTTCTGGTTGATCATTCAATGCAACGATTAAGAAAAAACGTTCGAGATCGATTAATGGTCCATTCGTAATCCCGCAAGAATCATTTAAGAAGAGTAGTTCTCTACAAAAGAATTTACGAGGCTACTTAGCAAGCAGAAAAACGTCGCTATAATACTTTATTTAAGTGGCGCGTACATTTCTATTCCTATGAAATTGCATCCTATTCCAATTCCTACGAAGAAACGTTATCTTGAAACTTTTCTTCAATTTTCCAAACAAACTTCTCGAGAATACACCGACGAACATTAACATACATTTTCCCAATTCTCTATCAAGCTTTCCACGAAAGACCAGCAAAGCTTACGAAACGACCTAATAACTCAATTATGCATCGAGCGAGGCGTGGTTCGATCGTGCTATAAATAAACACGAGTAGCGTTTTGCAAGCATAAATCGTGGCGGGCATGTTAATCGTGGCAAACTAGGGAAATGCAGGGCGGAAGCGCAATTTGCTCACAATTAAAGAACCTCACCGCGTGAGGTTTCTCGACGCGATCCATAGTTGGGAATTAATGTACTGTGAACTGCTACCTACTTAGACTGCTTCCTACGTAAACACTGTGAATAAGATAGCAGATCGGCGCGAAAAGCGTATTCCGGTAAAATCTAGTAGATGGTATACTTTGATAATTTGTAGTAAGACACGGAGACCAGTTTTGGAGTAAAATCAGGCAGCTGATCGGAGGTATCTCGCGACCGATCGTTGCGTACGAACACTGCTTTTGTTCTCTGTTTCGAGAACTGGTTTCGCCAAGTTGAACGACACGTTTATCGCCAAACATATTGTTCAACCCTAAAAACTTCCACCTCGTTCAAATCCGTGAATCGAGACCAGCAAAGTGTGACAAGGATCGTTCGCTACGACTGGTGCGAGAAATTGTTCAACTTTGCTGTTCTCTTTATTTCTTCTTCACGGTCGTATCTCTTCAGATATCTTCTTTCTTGGAATACTTCGCTCGCAAAAAGCGCGGCATATAGAAAAATGGAACTACGTATTTTATTTAAAATATCACGATTGAGCTATATATTTTTTAAACTACGTGTATTATAGTTTGTAATATTGTGTTATTACGTTTATTGTTAAGAGAAAAATTCGCTTTGAAACGGTTAAAGTTAAGTCGTCCGTTAATTCCGATCTTTGGACCATTTTCTTTTTGCGTGTTTTTCTATCCTTAAAAAATCTCTTAAGCTTCAAGATAAAACGAAAGAAACATAGTTTCACGTTGGAATTTTCTGCGCAAAGAGTTTTTTGAAACTGTAAATGGACTTTTGTCTATAAAAACGAATATGAGTTTGAGATACTAGAATTGAAGGAGCGCAGCAGAATCCAGAGATAAATAGCCTAATGTAGTCGCGTAATGGTACTACTTTAATCATAATTATAGTGAAAGTTCATTAGAAAGGAGTCTACCGTGGGCAGACAAGTTATACTTTAATCAGTTAAACCGGGAAGACGAGTTAACTGGTATCTCAATTTGTAACTCAATATCTTCTAGATATAATAATAGCTTTATTTAGGGATCCCTTATCTTTTTACGTATCCTTTCATATTTCTGAAAAAGATTCTGCTATAATTTACATTAGGACGAACTAAGATCGACCTAATTGATTTGTCCGTATTCATCTTATTTTCCTGATTAAAAAAGTGTTTGTTTAACACATTCGCTGCTACTGGCTATGCTACAATGCTGTTAACGTAACTATTGTATCATATTTTTGAACTCGTGCATTTCGCTGAAACACAGAACAGCGATCAATGTATTAAAATAATATTTACGTACATATATAAATAACATACTTTTCGAAATCAAAATTTTTCACATAAGAAGAAAGATGCAGCTGTAAAGGATCAGCTGTACCTTAGTAGCTGCGAATATGTTAAGGTTATTAACAGGTTAAAACGCAACGAAGATGAAGACTTGAAGACTCACGGGTTCGTGTATTCTAGAGAATTCGTTTCCTCCTCTTCGCCAATCGTCGCCAAGTTGCTCTGCCAGTAATAATCTCCGTCGTCGCTTTCTTCGCTCGTGTCTTCCTCGTCCACAATTTCCTTGTTGTTTTGGGTACAGCTATTCGTTAGACTATGCACGCTAATATCGTTACACGATAGATAGGAATCCTCGCTTTCGCTGCTTTCTCGTCGTCCAAGTATATCAGCTTTAACCGGTGAACCAATTTCCCTCGACCGATCCAAATTCTCGCTTCTAACATCCTTCTTATCGTCCTGTTCATCTATCGGCTCATTAAACTTCGTAACCTGTTCTCCTTCGTCGTCAGAATCTTCTATTTCAGTTGAAATCGTAAGTGAAGTCCTAAGCTCTGGTTTAGGCCTTACCGGTTGCTGATAGTTACTGTTACTTACATTTATTACCTTCGTCCTTTCACTATCATCGTTTCTTCGTTCATCATCATTAATTTTACATTTACTCTTCTCCTCGTCGTCCTCGCGCATCGTTAAATTCGCCCTGCGAGGCGAGAACGCTTTCGCTTTCCTTATCTCGATTATCTCCAACACCTTGTTCGTCCTGAAGCCTTCGTCCTCTCGAGGATCATAGTCCTCCATAGACTCGGTGTCATCCGTTTCTTCGATTCTCTTCTTCTCCGAATCTCCAGCTTCGTCAGCGAAACTCTTCGATAGTGTCGGATTTATTTCTAAATCTCGTCTGTCGTGAGTCTTCGACCTGTCCTCGAGTTTCGCCCTGACGACAACCTCGTCCAGTTTGCTGCTGGTGATGTCAGCGTTGAGGCGCGGTGGCTCGTCGTCCTCCTCGAAACTCGTTTGCCTGGACTCGGGTAACGAGGAGGGTTTGACCTCGGTTCGGGGCACGATCGTGGGTGGCGGCGGCGGCGGAGGTGGTCTCTTCCGTCTGATCTTGACGTCTCTTCTGGGTAGCGGCTTGGGCGGTAGAACAGGTGCATCCTGGCTGTCGGAAGTCTCGATGGAGGACTGGTCGGACAGTTTCTGGGAACGCGAGTCGACGGCGCGATCGTTGGTCGTTTGATTGACGCTGATCCTGTTTACGTGATTCCTCGCCGGCAGAGGCGGAGGCGTTCTGTCCGAACTTCGTCCGCTGGACGTCTCCTTGTGCTTCTCCAGCTCCTTCGAGGAGCTCGTTGTGTGGAACTCCTCGTGGATGCTGTTCACGCGCTCGACGAGCTCCACGTCGTCCTTAATTGGCCTGAAATGCGTCGTCGAGTCGGCGGCCAGATCGGCCGTGTAAAAAAGATCAGGTCTGGCTTCGTGGCCGTAGCTCAACGGCGCGTCCTGGAAGCTCAACGGCGGCTGAAAGGTGATCGTTTCCTCGATCAGCACAGTGTTCGGTGCCACTACGGCGGTGATCTTCTCCACTTCTCCTCGCGATTCCACGTGAGTCACTGCTTCCGAGTTGGCTAGACGGCGAAGCAGGTAATCGGGAGGGTTTGACGAGTAATCGTCCAGGTTCTCGAATGGACAAATCGCCTTGGACAGTTGCAAGTCGCGGTCCGAGGATCGGTCGAAGTCTTGGTCGATTCGTGAGAATTCGTTTGGCTGTTCGGAGGTTGTGGAAGCAGTCGAGGCAGTTGAAATTGTGGATACTCGGTCCGAGGTTGAAAATCGATCGATCACTGTTGACATCGAGCTGCCTGTGTCGTCTGACGTGCTTCCGTGAGTCGAGCCACATTGCGATCTGGCGTCTATGTATACCATCGCTTCTGGTGGTTCCTGCGAAAGTACAGACATTAGTATTCATTGATCGTATCGAAGAAAAATAAGATACATCGCTTAATACGATTAGAGAATCGCTACCGAATCGATGATTCTACTTCGCCTGGACGGATAGGCGCCAAAGTGGCTGCCATGTGCTATGATATTTTTGTGATACTTTGATAGATCAAAATGCGTTATCTGTATGATGCTACGAGAAAAATAAAGTTTAAAACGACCATTAAACGATAATGCGATCCTCTAGTTGTTTCGAGCGTTTTATTTTCATCGTTACTTCACCTGCTTCGATTTCGCGAATTCGGGCGAACGTTCCTTGGGCGATCCCTTCGGGCTTTCTTGAACGGATCCATTGCTTTTCGGGGAAGCCTCGCAACCATCGAATGGGCTCGACTTGCTGTCGAGTTGATTGGTTAGCTGCGTGCTGGGTGATCCGTTTTGAGAACTATTTTGCGAACTTGTCTGCGAAATAGTGTGCGAGCTACTCTGCGACCTGGATCCGCTCCAGGATTTTTTGACAGGACTCGGGTTCGCTTCACCGTCGGCCAAGCCTCGAGCTTGTCTCAACTTTCGCGGCGGTACAGGCGGAGGCGCCGATGGCAATTCGGGCGGCACTTTATTTTTCTCCGGTGAACTCTTTTTCTCAGCACTCACCACTTCGGGCCTGAGCGCTCCTCTACACCTAACCATTAGCTTGATAACTAGCTGTGACTCCTTCAATCGCCTCACGCAATCCAACCGAGTCATGTGTGTCACTGGTACACCGTCTATCGAGAGTACCTGGAAAAGAGACGCGGTAACATGACCGGTGTGTGCGCACGTGAGATGATGCGGCAAGCTCGTTTCTTGCTCCTGTTCTTTCCTAGAAACAAACCGCTTCTCCTGGGAATTGTTACGCGGCAACTGGGTCTCGAAAATTATAAACGTCGCTCGTGACACGGAAAAATGATCACTTCGTTCAATCCACCCTCTTAACGTTCATTAAAATGACTAAAAGTCTAAGTCTAATACCGAGCGAGGAGCACATAACGAATTAAGAATACGTTTATCTTTAAACATACAGGTTAGTTACAGAGAAACAGGACACCTGAATATCTATCTTATTTAGCGTATAGAGCATAGGTACGACTAATTTAGCGTAAAGACGTGACAAATACAAACTGCTTTGCTCCCTATTTTTTTCCTTATTTCTCATACGAAATTTTTTACAAAATTAAAGTTGAAACATCGTTTAGATAAAGCATTAGGAAAGAAAGCTAGCAAGTACCAGCGAAACTCGACAATTTCCTTACCTCGTCACCCTCTCCCAAAGTACCCCACGAACATTTCGCTCTACTGGCCGGGCTTTGTTCCGCGCAGCTCTGAACAAACAGCCTCCTAACCCTTTCAGACGTCTTATTTCCTCCTTCGAACTTCAATCCAAAGCCTAATCGCTCTCCTGGTAATCTGTACACTTCGACTTCTTCCTCGAGTGGTCCATCGACTCCGTTGCCTGGGTTCTTCGTCAGAGTCACAGGTAGAGGAGGTTCATCCTCTTTCTTACCGCTACCAATGGACAATACGGTGACGAAATTCTCCGACGGTGGTTGGCCCTCGACGCTGACCACCGTCACGAAATCCTCCATTCCACTCTTGGCGACATCCATTTTCCGGATTGTTCTTAAAGCGTTCCATTCATCGCAAGCACGCTGATCTTTAGAGTCCGGAATGCTGGCCACTCCCTGAAAGCAGGTCCGTACCATTGTAGACGATCTATGTCGTAATCGATCGATGGACAAGTTTTCTCGCCGGTTCGAACGAACTTTGCGCGCTTTTACAGGGTAAACGATCTTTTTACGCGTAACTCGTTAGACGACGTGATTACCGCTTTCTCCGTTAATTCGAGTAGTTGTATCACGATATCATCGTTTTTTACGTGGAAGACATTTGTAATAATTATCGTATAGATGATACTTTTTAGCATATCAGGAAAGCAGAAGAAAAGGTAATTTTAAGGTATAAATCATTAATTCGGATATAATTTGATAGGAATGTTCTCATCAGACCTCATTATCTTCTGTCACACTATGATGGAAGATTAAACGTGTGCATGGTTTTATTAGGTTGGTGCATATGGAGCGGCGTTTCTTTAAATAAAACTTTTTCTGCGCGTGCTTTCTTTGGAACATCGTGTACTTAAAGTAATTGCGTGATTTAATGTACTTTCTCGATAACTAATTGGTTTCGTTATGCCGGATTTATGAGGATTACTTTACTTCTAGAAGTAAGAAATTTCTAGTACGGAGCTGTCACAGTTTCTTCATTTGTAGTTCCTTCTGTCGGCGATTAAAATATTGTTTGGACGACGTAGAGAATGTCTTTAACCTTTTCCAAATGCTAAATTTATGCTCCCAGACAAATTTTATGGCATTCTTTTCAAATGTAAGCTCACGACAGGTATGTACAGAAATATTCTGATAATTTATACCGAACCATAAAAAGCTTTCGAAACTTTTCTTACAAACCTCGACAACATTGAATATTCAGAAAAGAATTTCATGGATGTGTATGCAAATCCATATTCTTACGAATACAAGCAAAGAAGCAGAACAGAAATGGAGAGTTGGCTCATATACTAAATGTTATAACGAGTAATACCTTGAATATTTTACATATTCTTGCGTTTTATGCGCATTCTACGCATCTTTTCACTTTTAAACTTTTCAATTTCGCACGGAGAATCCTTGGCGATTTTAAATCACAAATCATCGATTCGATTATACCTTACCACGACTCTTACTATTAGGTCGTCCAAAAAGTTTCTTTCGTTTTATAATGAAATAATAATGGATGCACAACATTTTTCGTTTAATATTATTTTATCGAATTACGTATGATCCATTTTGTTCTATCAAAATAAAGATCACAACGTTCGACAGATTAGGATTCGTGTTTGTATAAAGATGCATCGTTGTAAAAGACGTGTCTATAAAAGAAAGACACTTTTCGGACAACCTAATACAAGAGAAAATCGAATATACGTACAGTGTGGCAAATATAACAATTGTCAGATGAATTTCTTCGGTATTAACCGAGGAAGTAGGAGAGAAAGGCGAAGTTCATAGACGATTTCGAGACACGAATCTGGTCGGGGGAAATTGTAATGTGCGTGAACAGTTGTCAAGCAGAAATCTCGCGGATTGTCATCAAGCCGACAAACTGTGTCACGTAGCACGAGAACATCTCGGATGGTTATTAAGCGATCTTAACTACATGCCGGCGAGCTCGCGTGACCAACTTAACGCGGAACTTTCATGTCCCGCTGTAACTGTTCGTTTTCCCAACTACTCGTGTACTGTTACAATAATACGATTATGCTGCAAATTACGAACAAATATCAAAGATGCACGAATATAAATCAGCCAGCGAAATCGACTTTTTACATGTTCCAAGTTGACTCAAAAGATCTTATTTGCGTGTGAAGGTCTGTAAAACAAACGCTTCGAACTCTTTCTGCTACACAAAAGACAAATATCTCATATTCTTCGTGCCCTCGATATCTTTAAAAAGATTGATCCTTGCACTGCATATATTTGATTATTATAGTAGCACTGCAACATAGGTATTCACCGTAGAATTTGATTTAGTCTACGTAGATATTATTCAAATATATCTTTCTTCGCTGTAAGAATTGCCAACGATATACTTACATTCGCGTATATATATGAAATTAACTTTTGATTAACGATTATCCGTTTGTACTGAAAATTTCTTGCACTTCGGCTATCAAATACAAAAACTAGATACTTTTAACTTCGTTTACGTCACACGTCGGATACTTTTGGGGTGTGTAAAATGACAAAGAATTCAGAATAGACGATTTAGAAAATAATTATCCGTTTGTACTGAAAATTTCTTGCACTTCGGCTATCAGATACAAAAACTAGATACTTTTAACTTCGTTTACGTCACACGTCGGATACTTTTGGGGTGTGTAAAATGACAAAGAATTCAGAACAGACGATTTAGAAAATAATTATCCGTTTGTACTGAAAATTTCTTGCACTTCGGCTATCAGATACAAAAGCTAGATACTTTTAACTTCGTTTACGTCACACGTCGGATACTTTTGGGGTGTGTAAAATGACAAAGAATTCAGATTAGACGATTTAGAAAATAATTATCCGTTTGTACTGAAAATTTCTTGCACTTCTGCTATCAAATACAAAAACTAGATACTTTTAACTTCGTTTACATTACACGTCGGATACTTTTGGGGTGTGTAAAATGACAGAGAATTCAAAACAGACGATTTAGAAAATAATTATCCGTTTGTACTGAAAATTTCTTGCACTTCTGCTATCAAATACAAAAACTAGATACTTTTAACTTCGTTTACATTACACGTCGGATACTTTTGGGGTGTGTAAAATGACAGAGAATTCAAAACAGACGATTTAGAAAATAATTATCCGTTTGTACTGAAAATTTCTTGCACTTCGGCTATCAGATACAAAAACTAGATACTTTTAACTTCGTTTACGTCACACGTCGGATACTTTTGGGGTGTGTAAAATGACAGAGAATTCAGAACAGACGATTCAGAAAATAATTATCCGTTTGTACTGAAAATTTCTTGCACTTCAGCTATCAAATACAAAAACTAGATACTTTTAACTTCGTTTACATTACACGTCGGATACTTTTGGGGTGTGTAAAATGACAGAGAATTCAGAACAGACGATTTAGAAAATAATTATTCGTTTGTTCTCAAAATTTCTTGCACTTCAGCTATCAAATACAAAAACTAGATACTTTTAACTAGATACTTCGTTTACGTTACACGTCGGATACTTTTGGGGTGTGTAAAATGACAGAGAATTCAGAACAGACGATTTAGAAAATAATTATCCGTTTGTACTGAAAATTTCTTGCACTTTGGCTATCAAATACAAAAACTAGATACTTTTAACTTCGTTTACATTACACGTCGGATACTTTTGGGGTGTGTAAAATGACAGAGAATTCAGAACAGACGATTTAGAAAATAATTATCCGTTTGTACTGAAAATTTCTTGCACTTCGGCTATCAAATACAAAAACTAGATACTTTTAACTTCGTTTACATTACACGTCGGATACTTTTGGGGTGTGTAAAATGACAGAGAATTCAGAATAGACGATTTAGAAAATAATTATTCGTTTGTTCTCAAAATTTCTTGCACTTCTGCTATCAAATACAAAAACTAGATACTTTTAACTTCGTTTACGTTATACGTCGGATAAATTGCTGTTAGTGTACAAGAAACATAAAGTACATGTATGTAGAAGGAAAATCTATTTCACGGTGTCAAACGTATTCGCAACATTACGCAAGCGATTTTTAAATTGTAATCACGTGAGAAAAACGATAATAAAAATCTGAGCGGTATTATGGCTGCATAGAAGTATAATAAAATTTATGTACGTTAGGAAAGTTAATTCAGAATGATATACAGGTCGACTGTGGCACGTTCGAGAGTGGAACGCAGACGACAATCGTGGTACCCGGGGAAAGAGAAAAAATCGTCCGACCGATCTTTCTTCTGTATACTTTGATCTCGCGGCGATCTCTTCTCACGATAGAGAAAATACTTTTCCAGAGAGTCGCTCGATTCCCGCGATTCCCGTCGCCTCGTCTCGACCAATAAGTCTTTGAGGGGCGACTCTTTATTCACCGCCTCCTTCGTTTTCACTCATCAGCATCCCGATCGTCTAACGATATGTATATTCGCCTTCTCGTCGCGAGAAAGTATCCTCCAACTTCTACTCCAGACCGTCACGCAGTTTCTCCTCCCTCTGTTCCTCCAATTTCCGTAGAACGCGAGAAATAGAAAGTAGATTGACCCCGGGTCACTGTCGAGCGATCAGCTGATCGCCAATTGCCCTCCCACCGTTCACTATGGAATCACGGTCGTAATTTTTCATATTGCTACGGGGTCCTTTTCACGGAGAACGTCTCACGCGAATCACGAGAATGGAAAGTCCTTGCTTCCAGCCTCGTAAATCACTCGGTGAAACAGCCGAGGTGCACACGCAACCTTCGGACGCGACCCGCGCAAAACGTCGAAACGGCTACTAGAAAACGATATCGATCGCCACGATCGAGCTCGACGATAGAGAATAAAATAACGAAGGTGCAGGCTCGTTAACGATTATTTCAGAGATTCCAGCGTATGGTAGATCCTTTTTTAGTATGTGGTTGATCGTGAACGATCGAGTGCATCGGGGAACTTTCTTTCACGGCAACGATCGGACGAGTATCTGAAATTTAATTTAATCTAGGAAGCCTGTTTGGTCGAATCGTCGTCTCACGCTTTCGTGATTTTGTCAAACGGGGAATAACGGAGATAGTCGAATTTGGAATTCGGGCTACTTTCTACCTTGCGCAAGTTAGGTAGTCTTGTTAAATTAGAACGTTTCGATGGAAGATCATTTTTATCGGGCTGATTATAGAGGAGATATTAAGAGAGATCTGGTTTCAGATGGAGAAGGTGAGTCGAAAGAAGGCAAGCAACTATAGAATTTCGATTATCTGAGCTAATCTGATCTAGAGAATTTAGACGCTTGGTCCGTATCGAGTAGGATGGTTCTCGACGTTTCTAAGTATCACGTGATACGCTATTCTTCTACTTATTCTCTTGCTGTTTCTCATTATTCACTTTCAGACTCTGCTGTCTCTCCATTTCAAGTCGTCCGTGACCTTGTAGTTTATTCGGACTCTCGACTGACCTTCTCCCTCTCTACTTTGAAAATATCTGAAACACATCCTTAAGAGTCTTAGGATTTGCTATGCGCCATTCCTTTTCTGCTGCCTTCAATGATTAGATTATTATACTGCTTGTTAGTCAGACTTCACCTGAAGTATCTATACCCTATTTGGTCTTGTTACTTTGTTAAACGTATGCTGTTTCCCGAAAGAATTCAACGTAGGTTCCTTCGGTTTGCCAGTAATCGACTGCATTATTCTATGAGCAGAACGTACTATGATTATTCGATTACCAATAATATCATTACTCGATCTAAGATCTGTGGATGAACATAGATTTGTAGCTGGTTTGTCTTTGTTACGTAAGATAATCGATGACCAGGCAAACAGTTGGCATATCCTTGCGTTGATCAATTTTAATGAATCACTGGGACCTTTAAGAAAACCGTCACTATTTCGGTATCATGCTTACAAGTTTAAACATTTCCATCTTGATACTTTAAATCACCAGAAAACCATCAGTGACGTGTCGTTCGAGCGAGCGATCTACGAGCCATTATCTTGATCCTAAATTTACCGTTTATTTTCCTTTATTACCTCATTACTGTGCTCTCTCATCTGTATTCTACAAAATTGTTATTTTTAATTGTTCTTTTCTTTTCTTTCTACTTTCGCATCTGTATCCGGAAACTACCTGCCGTTGTATTAAAATAAGCTAGTATAAAATAAAATTAAAAAATAGCTAAATAAATAAATATCGATATTAAACAGAAACAGTAGGAACAGAGATCGCCTAATAAATTCAATTATAATTTCAATGTTTCTTTACGTATCAATGGATGGACAGTTTATATCGTACTACCTCGTTCATTGTTAAAAAGAATCACATTTTAAACATCATAATATACGTTTATACAGAGATCGTAAATGTTACATATTTCTTCAAACGCCAGTGCATTACAGTTTATATTACTTTATTGCGTTCATGGCTAAAAGAAAAATCCGATTCGAAAGAGTTGAAAGAGGTTTGCTTCTCCTTGTACGAAATTTACGAGAAAGAAGCGTGGATCCGGTCGAGGATCCCGATGCCGGCTCGATGGTAAAAAAATTTATTCGTGGCCAGTGTAGGACGGGCAGAAGCTGAAGAACCATACAAGTGCGCGTAACGGAATTCGTAGCCGCAGGGCTGAGCGCCACATTCTCAATATACCGGCTCTCTCGCCACTCACAGCACCGGAGCACCTTCGTGAAAATATTACGAAACCTTGTTCCGATTCGCGAGATGCGCCCAATCGATCGCACCTGCTCCGGATAACATCGTTCCGTTTCAAACTTGACACAGAAATCGTGCACGACGCGGCAAAAATAAGAAGCTGTAAACGAAGTTCGCGAGATTGATAAATCGCTGGAAAGTAACAGAAACAGCAAATACCGTGTTAGTAAAAAATGTCCGATTCTACCGGTACGCGCGTTCTCACGAGATACAGTGGCTCGCGAAAGCATTTGCACGCTAAGAAAATTTACATTTAGGAACAGAGAACCTTCACGCGTTACCGTGTATGCGATACAAAACATTTTGAAATTTGATACAATTTAAAACTAATCCGTAGTAGTAAATAAAAATATATATAGAAATTACAAGACATTTTTTATAAACATATATATAGGTTGTCCGAAAAGTGTCTTTCTTTTACAGACACGTCTTTTACAACGACGCATCTTTATACAAACATGAAACCTAATCTGTCGAACGTTCTTCGTAATTCGATAAAATAATATGAAACGAAAAATGTTGTGCATCCATTATTTCCTTACAAACGACAGAAACTTTTCGGACGACCTAATACTTGGTAAAATGTTACTGTACAGTACGAATGGTGATCTTAAACGTATAATGTTAAGGATGATCTCACTAAAAAAATATCCTGATTTAATAATACGATTAAAATACCTTGATGATCATTGCGAGCTGTATGCTTCCAATAAATACCTCGTAATTTCTACGTACGTTTTCGAATTCGTTCGAAATTTTACCAATATAATTATGATAATTGTATCTTGTTACAGCATCGATGAAATTTCACAATGTTTCGTGTAACGTATCCGTAAAAAAGTGTTCCGTACGCGTTCAAATAATTCTGTAAGCCACTGTACCAGAATACATTGTACAACCAAACGTGGTCTTCCGCATTGAATGTCGTTTACGATCTCTCGTTCGTTACCATATAAACGATCTTAGAATTCGCATTGGAACGCTAAGAGCACGCGTGTTTCTGCGCATTCGGTCAATTAGAAACAGCACCGTGTTTTTACGTCTCTCGGAGTTAGTTTCCTCCTGAGCGAATTCGGCGCGTAGAAACGTTTGACGAGCGAGTCAAAGGCTTCGAAGAAGGAAATTGGCACGTAATGGTCTCGCTCTCCTCGGGGTAACCCTCTAACTGCTCATCCGCCTTGACACCCAAAACTATACCGCATCCTAATAAATGCACGGCTCGATTACGGCCGAGTGTAATCGGTTTGTCAAACAACCGGGACAGCTAAACCTGCTCTGAATTAATAAACCGCTCGAAACTGACCTACAACTCGTATCCATTCTACTCGTGCTCTTCTGGCCTAACTCGAACGGACATATTCTACTTCGAACGCCGTCTAGATCGTCCCCATACCAGACTTGTCCTTGTATCTTGTATCGGTAAATCGATTTTTCCGCGTTAACGGCAGATGAATTCTTGTCTGGAAATTCTAGTTTTGCATTCTAGGTGAATGAAGTAGAAGACGGTTAATAGGAACGAGTAACATTCTATCGCAGAGTGTAGTTAGCCACGTGGCAATTATCTTGTACAGAGTATCTCGGTAATTTATAATATAACGAGCAAGAGGATGATGATGCTGTGTGAGAAAATAGATCGTAAATATCAGAATATTTTTCTCAGAATATTCGCTACGACAACGGTAAGAGCGAAAATTAGTAAACTTTAGAATTTCTATGAGTTTTACTTTTATTTCTATTATAATTTATTTTTATTATAATTTAGTTTCCAATGTACAATCTACTTTAGTATCGCTATTATGTATCGGTTCAATTCTATTATTCTTTTATAGTAAAATGTTAGCTAAGATGGTTAGCTAATTAATCAATGAGAATTCATGTTCGCTGTGATCAGAGTTCCAATGTTAAACGTGCGATCATCGCGGTTAGGTATGCGGAAAACAGAGGCGAGCATGTTAATAGATAAATTGCTGCGTGTAAGGTAAAACTGGCGCCCTTATTCGGAAGTATCGGGCGTTCCGCACGGAAATGTTTACACTCGGCTAAGTGGATACCCGTAACCCTTTGGAATTCTGCATTTTCCCAGCCGTGAACGACGTTACAATGCAGCGGAATTACGTAACGACGGCGTTCTCCGTCACGCTTCACGGATTTTGACAGCGTGCTCCATTCATTACTTAAATCTCCGTGTATTCGTTTCACCGAGGAAAACGCCGTTTTAAATTCGTCCCGTCTTCTTTTATTTTTTCTTCGCCGCTTGCGCCGGGCGCAAAGGAAAGATTTATCGTTCCACTTTTATTTTCATCGCGCAATTAGTACCGAAAGGTGATCAAAGGTATATCAGATATTTGAATCTTTAAAAGGCGGAAATTTTGTAATTCGAAAGCTTGATGAAAGCCTTCGTTCGAAATTTGTATTTTTAGCAGTTTCAGTTCAACTTATTCAACACCTTGGTGTTCGTGTACAAGCGTTCAACTCAGACTCAAGTGTGTATTTATAGAAACGCTTGTTTTCTTTCGCTTCTTACATTTTCCATCTTATTATTAAGAAATCCTCTTACTACGCTTTATTACAACTAGAAAAAATTAATTATTTTTGAGCGCCTGATTTGAAAAAATTGCACATTAAACAGTCGTTATAGACTGGTTTTCCTTCGAATGTTCTTTTTAATATCTTTTTCAATTAGTATCCGGTCAACCAGTTGGTCATTATTTCCCTCGTTTAAACTTGCTTTCAAGTCGAAGTAGTCGAACACGTTCGATTGAATCGAAATTACTATTTTTATGGCGCACGTGCAGCATCATCTCCGAGATATTTGGCCTCCATGCCTAGGAAAACTGCATTCCTCACGTTCTTGCATTCGATGACACCTTAAACGGTTCGTACTTAACAGGATAGACGCGATCCACGTTACGATCGTTTAGTCAAACTACAGCTTTACCAATTCTATTGCGTTTTCGTGTCAAGAATTAATAATAATAACACTCGGTATTTCCACTCGAATCAAACGCTTTGGAAATGACTTAGAAACACGGAAGCGTTGTATAACGTCGGAATAAAAGAAAAATCGCTTTCGTTGCGAGAGGCAGCGTGTCTTTAGAATGTTACGCGCATGCGGTAAAGGGATCAGGCCGCGTGTTGTTTGTTTGGCAAGCGTGGCGCTTCCTTGCGTCGTCGGCGTGTTCGAAACTTTCACGAGAATCAGGAATAATTATCTAGGCATCGACTATGAATACCTGGCGGCTAGAAAATCACGGCGATCCGCCGTGGTCTCTCCACTCACGGTGGAAAAAACATGTAAAATGCCACCGGCTTTCAAAGGCCCCGCGCTGTCCTCTACCATGGAAACTGGTTTCGCCGGAGAGATTTCTAGTCGATCAGAGGAAACGTCGTCTCTTATTATCGGCAACCTTTTACTCCCACTAGGAACTGATTCCCGCTAGGAAGTAACCGAATCGATCGAGAAAATCTGGAGATACCAAAGATGGAGAAAATTTAGAGAATCTAAAAATCAGGGAGATCAAAGCTAAAGAAAATTGATAGAAAGTCTAAATCGAGAACATGTTTTAGGTGGTTGGTATTTTCCATTTAATTGATCGTTATTATTTATATATTTATTAGTAACAGGTCTTGGCCTAATATTATGTAATCGTTTTAATATTTTCGTGAGCCAGTGCATACGTGAATTTGGGCATTTTGGTATTCCAGAGACAAATCATAAGAATTTCTACCATGTTCTTTCAATCGCTTGAAAATATTTTGTACGATACGATGACCTTACGATAGTTGAATATCGTAGTTTGTTAAGGACTGTTTCTTGGAGAACTTAAAGAATAGTATCTCGATAATAGAGCCCGATAAGAGGATAATTTTTGACGTTCCCTCGATTTCATATCAGTGTGACGTTCATCGAAGCCGTAGCGGTAACACCTGGTTAAACGGATTAAGCGAGTACGCAGTTTCGATAGCGAACTGCCAGATCGTATGAACTCGAATATGTCGCGTTCAATATGCTACTATCTCGTTGCGTACGTTCGTCCACTTGTCACGATGCTTCTTCGAGTCTTTCATATTACACGCCTATATTCATATAGCAGCCGCGATGTCATTCGCATTCCTACAATCTTCCACTCGACCTTGTAAGCATCGCTACATGATCAACCTTCGAAGGTCTTGCAACTTTGAATGTATAGCATGAAGCTAATGTTTAGTCTTTCGATTTAGGCTACGATTACAGTAAAATCCCATCGAAATCACAATAAGTACATATATGTTGATTTTCCTATCGTAATGTCACTTTGCGATTAAACAGGAGGTTTTCACATTGCGCAATCGGAAACTGCAAATAACTCATCAAGCGTAAAGATGCTGATGTATTTTAAAAATAATCGACAATTTAATAAGTTTTATGAAAATCAGAGATATCTAATTATCCAGTTATCAAGATGAGGAATATTCCGATAATTTTGAAGAGGTTGAAAAAGCACGCGTTTAGCTCCAGAACCAAGTACACGTAGAATTTTGGTAATACGAGTTTGATCAACAACCTACCGGATCTTAAAACTGTTTCCCCTTGGAAAATAAAGAAAATGTGACTTGTCTCGTATCTTCGTGCAGAGTTTTATGGAAGTAACTACATCGGTCAGAAGCTCGTCAAAACACGTACGCGTCGTTACTCTGTTTCGCGGCTAAAGACACGAAAGAATTGGAATCGCGATTTCTTCGATGCCTCGCGATCCTATAGAACCGACCGGGTCAGTTCCCACGATGATTACCTCTACTTACCATTCATTCGCCACTCGTTTTCATCGCCAGAAGACTAGCAAACCGTCCCTGTCCCTTGCATCCACCAGTATTCGAACCACGTGATCCTCGAACGCAGCTTCTTCTTTCGACTTGTTACCAGGCTGTACAGGTTTCCTCGCGTAACCCACCTTTCGCGGTATACCGTTAAAGTCTCTCTCCAGTATCTGCTTGACCAGTGATTACGCGATCGATTCGAGATGTACGATGGCAGAACTTCTTCGAACGGGAAGAAGTATCGCGTTCGATCGAGTCGTTGGAGGCGTGAAGCGAGAACTACGATGAATAGATCAAGTCGGCAACAGCAACAGCGGGCACAAGGAAAGATATGTGGCGATTGAGCACGATCACGTGGCCAGCACACGCGGAAATCGATGGTTCGACGTGCATTCGGGACAACGCGCCGTGCCGGACTGGCTCACCAGTAGGCTGACTTTCTTCCACGCCGCTCCGCGGATCGCCCCTTTGATTACAAACACCGTCTCCTGTCTCTTTCCCCCTTTCTCTTTCCCTCCTTCCCCCCTGTCTTCCCTCTCCAGCTCCTTCTCTCTTCCTCTCACATCTCCACTCTTTTCCTCTCTGTTCGGCTGTCTACCCGCGTCCCCCGTTCACTCAACCTCCTTTAACCGCGAGCCAAGTGCCCATCCGTACCTCCACCATTCGAGTCCCCTTCTTTGGCCTTTCGAGCAATTTGGTCGGACCTGTCCACTGAACTTCGAATTTAATGATACGAATCGATGCGCAAAAATCGAGAGTTTAGAATGGTTGGATAACACCGGTGTATTTAGAGATTGGCCTCTTCTCCGGTGAGAAATTAACGACGAGGCTATTCCAGCAACCTTTGGAATTTAATAACGCGAACGTTCGCCAATGTGTAAAAATGGAGAGTTTAGAGCGTTTGGTGTAGTACCAGTTTACTCGGAGATTCCGTTCTTTTTCGCGACAGATTGCTGCCGTAACTTTCGAGGCAACGTGGTCGGACCTGTTCGCTGTTCGAATTCGAACCTCTCGCAAGTTGAACTAATCAACTCCGCTCGTATAAATTTCCCAATTTCATCGCCAATTGTCATTCAGCTTCTCGAATGAATCTACGAGTTACCCTTTTAACTTCGCCAGTCGTATAGACAATCGTACGTTCCGATGTGAATTCTAAAGAACATTTGTATCTGATATCGCAGCTTTTTCTATTCTCTAATTTATGAAGTCGATCAGCTTTCTGAGTAGCTCGTTTAATAACACGAACGTTCGTCAATACGCAAAAATCGAGAGTTTAGGACGACCGTGTCTGGATATTGACCGCATTATGTCGAATTGAGAAATTGAGAGAATCGAACGGAGTAAGGCTGTTCGAAAGGTTTCGCACTTTCGAAAAATTTATCAGATTTGAGCGTCGTAGAGCGTTGGTGCGTTCGAGGAGAGTTGTAAGGAACCGATCTCACCATCGTATCGCTTCGACGCGCACCTTGCTTCGACAGTGTGGCCTACCAGCCGATCCAACCGAACGAGATTCTTGCGGTATGCGTGCGTATTATCCGCGGTCGTCGATGCCACACTTGACGCTCCGAATGGGCCGCGCGTATTTCCACGTTACGCACCGATTAAGCGGTACGCGCAATTTCTGCTCGAGTTACGCACCATCAGTCACTGATACACCTGTTCAAACTCTGCTGGTGTGTAGGCTCAACTTTTGGAATTTTGTCGAGTTGAAAATGGGTACAGGTGAAGAGAAACCAGGCTACGCAAATTGTATTAACACCTAGAACTATCGACGTTTAGTATATTAGGTTGACAAACTAAGCGATTGCGGATTTTGCTATTAGTTGGTAGACAAAATCCGCAATCACTTGGTTGCCAATGGAATACACATAGCTATGTAAATTATATATTTGAATTGCAATTATATATTATTTCATACTTGCATTTTAGACTTCGATTTCCCATAAATATCCGTAGCTTAGTTAGAACGTATGAAACGTTCGTTTTCTTCGATTGAAATAAATATACTTTCGCTTCTCACCGAAGCAACTGTATTAATTGAACTATTGTCTGACTGAAATCTTGACACACTTTTGTTCGTCGAGATACTTATTTTCGATAAATATTTCTGTTCTGGATTTTAGAAAATCTTCCCAGGGCTATCCTGTTCTTAATTTTCAACGTTGATATCGTAACAACAATAATATTGTACATTCGTTAGTACCATTTTTATTAAGTTGGACAATGAAATTGAATATGTACGATAAACCCGAGGTTGATCTGTTTGACTTTGTAAGAAGCTCACGATGGGATAATATTCTTTGGTATTAACCCGCTAAATTCGAATTTCGAAGAAACGACGTTTCATGCGAAATCAACCTGATAAGTACGGACAGACGAATGTTTCTTCGTCATCTTTTTCGATGTTCGTCAGAAAGTCCAGGTTTAAACGCTTAGTTTTTGCAGGAGATTGTTGGTTGCTCCTACGAGATTCTGTGGCGCGCCGACGTCCCATATTATCCTCCGACTTTCCATAACGATTAAGCCAGGAGAAAAGTGCCGGAGGCGTACTCTCTGTACGCCTTCTTCTTCTTCTTCTTTGCTATTATTACATTCCCTCAGTTCCGTCTCTTAAGGCAAGCATGTTCTTTGGTCTAGTCGACCGAGTTCGAAGGTTCTTCTCTTCTGACGATCCACGTAACTCCAGGTTGCGCCTACCCATTGCGTGACAATTCGCGAGGAACATCAAAGAGAACGCAAAAGACTGTTTTCTGACGAATTAGGGTTCTGACAAATACGTCAGAAAAATCAAATGTATGTATGTATGTATGTATATACGTTGATTCTTATGAGAGTGATTACGTTGCATACGTTTCGGTTTCTCGAGATCCATCAGTGATCAGTGAGTTTCTGAGAAAATCTCGTTTAACGCTATTGAACGTAGCGTTCTTGTGGTTAATCTTGTCGCGTTCAACGCTGTATACGCGTTGCTTTTATCGTTATCAGCTTATCCTTCGACTCTTGACGAAGCTAGTTGCGACGTCGACGAAACTTTTGCCACTGTGTTGGATACAGTTTGCTCCCGAAGGTACTAAATGGTGTTGAACACAGTAAGCGTTTACCACCGTACCATAACGATGCTGCGTTTAACGGCGTCAAGTGTAACTATCCTAGTTGATGTGAGTATCTAATAAGACGATTCTTATGGTTAGTCTTGATTTCTGCGTCCTAATAATTACGGAGTGCACGTAGTAACCAGTTAACTACGTTTGACGAGTATACTCATCGTCGCTTGTATTTATTTACGCACTGTACGACCCAATCCCATGAGAAATCTCTAAAACTAAATTCCGCAATTAATCGGTTAATTATATTTATCAATTCGTCAGAAAACGCGTTCGCTATAACCGTAGTCTACAGAAAGAAGAGCTCGCACGATGCACGAAAACATTGTATCGGAGGATGAATGAGAAACTCGTGGTGGATCGTATCCCAGAAGCACCTGGACTATCGCGAGGAAAACGCGGTACTCGAGTTACGTCGATTCAATTCTCACCGATATAGCACTCGACAGGTAATCCTGTCAGACGTGTCCGACATACCGCTGGCCCGTTTTGCAAAACCGCAGACCCATCGTGCGGCCGCGAACAACGTCCAATCCGTCGACCATTGACGTTTCCTTGCTCCCACCGCATCGATACGCACACAGCTCGATTCCACTCGACTACATCGTTGTTGATTATTTACCATCAAAGGCACTTTCGCCGGTAAAACCGTGCCGGTTGGTGGCCACGCGGGCGAAAACGCCGGTCGGAATGTCGGAAGTGGAATTATGCAAAAGCCGCAACAATGCAACGAGACGCGGAGGTTCGAAAGCGGCGACGGCCGTGAGAATGTTGCGCGAGTCGTTTATCGGGATCGGTGATTCAGAGCCAGAGGCGAGAAGCGTTCGTTTTCCGCTCGAGTTTCGTTGTGCTTTCTGCCGCCGTTAGAAACTTTATGGTGCACGGTATACGATGCCACTCGATTGAAAGGGAAAAGAAGATTTGAATAAACGCGCACTCCGCAATCTAAAGACAGGTTCGATTACTCGGTTCGTTTCACAGATCAATGTAGCTTAGTGGACGATTTACGATGGTTACGGAGAATGCTTGCACGTTATTATATTTATTATAGCGCTTATATGCCAATTAATTGTAAGGTCTAAATAACTACGCATCGGAAACATTTCAACTTACGAAAATGAAACGCGCAATCTGACAGAAAATATTTCGTTGCGAAAATAAGAGTATCTATTGTACAAATATTTTTGTTACAGCCACTGTATGTGTATCTATGTTTTAGTATCTTACGTACACGTTTTCTTTATAATCAACCGCATAACACTGTGTCGTAAATGAAATCGATCCTGGTAGTTCTGGCATCCAATAGCCAGAAGTTTAACGAGTTCGCTACTCGATTCGTTTCGCTTCCTCCGCGTTTCTATCCATTACACTTGCCTTCCGCTCGAGGATGAGTTCTTCCTGGCATGCCGCGCGCCGATAATTTCCCGCTAAAAGTACTTTCGCTCGTATAACCGCGTTGCACAGTGAATATGCATCAGGACAGTAAGAAACAGGCCGGAAGTCGTTTATCGCCACTGAACTTAATGAATGGTATCTGTATCACGGCGCAGCGAAGGTTTTTCATCGTTTCATATGGCGTGCAGTCTCTGCGGACGTCTTACTGCCTCTCATAGGGTTATAACGACCTCATGTGTAACGCTGTCCGCGCTCGTGACGCGTTTATCCGTAGATCGAGCAGACACGATCACGACAATTATGAAAGAAACGGCGGCAAAAAGCGCGACGATGCAGCTTACGACGCTTTCACCAGCGCGAGACTCGGTCACTATCGTGTTTTCTAATAGAGGATGTTGTTGCATCGAGGTTGTTCGTCCCGGATATTTTCCGGAACGCAATTTACAGACGATAAAATCTGAGCGGTTTATGCGAATCTACGTGGTTTTTACATTTTGCACGATTCGGATGGTTCGTGCACAGCGCATACGAAACTTGAGAATCAAATTATTTGTAGCAATTCGATGGTTGATTTTATTTTACTAGCTTTTTAAATGTCAGTGAAATGATGAACGAAATGTCATGAAATAACGAGCATCGAGACTGAATTATATAATAAGTATAGCTATTGCAAGAGAACGTGCGAAATACTGTCGAACTTTGGTAATTCGAGTAGCTTGCCAAACGTCGGGGTGAACCCATGTCTTACGTGTCATAATTATCGGTCAATAACGTTCAACCCTTGGCTTAACATCGCTAGAATGTTGAAGAAAGTTTCGTGACATTTAATTCGCTTGCAAAGTATTTAATCGACTTATTGGCCGTCTAAAAATTATCGAATGCCTCGAATTAAACGTTCTTGCGAGAAATCTGCGACATTATGATGTTTCTCATGCGCATCCCCACGAAACACGCATGGGTATCATACTGATATCAAGCTCGTAATGTTAAATATCAATAGTGTTTAGTCTTCCACCGGTATATTTTGTTTTCTATCTTATGCTAATTAATATTAGTTTGTAATGTACTTTATTTGTACACATTCATATGTATTCTTACGAATTTATTTTTCACTAATTTAAAACAATTTCATACTTGGTTTATACTTTCCCGTAAACAAACAACCAAACAAATAATTCGAATTTCAAGGGAGGAGTTAACATTTTCTAATTAAGGACGTTCTCCTAACGAAGCAGGAAGGAATGAACAAAATCTTAGTCTTACAGAGATTTTCGAGCTATCAAAGTTCATCCATGTTGGAAACGAGAGAAAGGCGTTTGTTTGTTCGTTACTGAACAAACATAGATCGATCGTAACTGTTTCGCTACAACGAAATCTTCCATGCAATTTGTTAAAGTATAGATTGACTCTATTTTGTTCACTGGTCGCTTTGGATATTCGTTTTGCATCAAATACGAGTGAAAACGATCTTTGTATCGTCAACACGGATGAATCATCCACGATGCACCTTCAATCTGTTTATATAGTCCAAATTCGCCGCTAGTTTCCCGATCGAGGCATCGAAAATCGTCCGGATATCCTGCAGCGATCCATCGGTGTTGGATCGATCGTTGAGACGAGGAGAGGGGCAGAGAGAATTCCTGGCAAACGACGATTCGTCGAACGGGAGTTACGGCTGCGGGCCCCTGGTACGTTTTAACGGTATATTTCCATCGCGCGAAGATCTGGGTTGCTGGTACGAGCGGCGGCATCGGCGCAAAGTGCGCGTCTGATTTCGCTTCCGCGAGGTCGATAATTAAGGAGCTGAAATCGTAAACGACGTGAATGGAGAAAAAATAGAAAACGATTTTTTCTAGCGGGAAAGAACGTAGACTTTACGCGGAGTACGGTAAAGATGGTTATGAGCGTTGAAATAATTTACTTTAGCTTTTTCCATTTGACATTTTTGTTTGTACAGTGATTTTACATTGCAAATTTTATTTACTTTACGAACCTACATTCTCCCCTAACAGCAGGCTATTATGTGGGTATAATAAATTATGAAGCGATATTTCATTCTTTATTCAACATCTTTGTCTTCTTTTCGGTGACTGACCCCGACCACGCGTTTCCCATTGGCACGCAACGCGAAAAGAACCGTCCAGCCTTTGGTGACACGCGACTGCACGGGAAAATAACCGTGTTTCATGGCGTTGAACAACGTTAACGATGAAATCACAGTGTTATTCCTGTCGCGTAATCGTCATCGTTGCCAGTCGCGTGTGCAGTTAACTTTTACGTAATAATCGAGGAAAGCGTGCCTCGTCGCAATTGCTCCGTATACACCAGGTTAGATCGTCCTTGTTCAAGTAATTCGAGAATCCATTGGCAAGTTACGCCAAAGCTGTGCTCTGCTATGCTATGTTTAAAGATGTTTCCCTCGCTACATACAGGGTGAGTCACAAATACCTGTCCGTGCTTCAGGGGGAGCGGAGGTAAATTTACACGCTAAAATCGTCGGCTGTAACTTGGATTCACAGAAGTCACGCAAAAGTGAACGAGGTTGAGAAAAGAAAAAGAGTGAATCGAGTCACAATTTCGGACCGACTTCAATTCGAACGCGTAACGAGGACGATCGACAGCTCGCCTAGCAATTACCGATTCCGCAGACCGTTCCGTGAACATCGAATCGCGTGGAAGCGGCAAGCCGATCGAGCAACGGTGCATAGGCGTCGCGTGCCAAGAATTTCGCACGGTGTTACAGTTCCTGTGCTATCGAACTTCCATTTAAAGCATTTTTCGGACCGCTCTGATTTACTTACGAGAACAACATTCTTCCGTTCAAAGAATTTTTACTACTTCAATAAGATCGTAACATATATAAAATAACCGGTTTTTAACGGATCATGTATCACCGAGCTAGTCTTAAACGGATAAAGAAAAAATTGCAGTCAGATATAGAGGAGAAAATTCACAGTTTTTAAATGATATGAAATATCCTATACAAAGATAAGAATATTTATCGATAAAAGAAACGGTAAAAGTACTATCAAGCCGACCAGAGTAACAGTGTGCATATGAGTCACTCAAAATTTATATCGATCGTCTTCGTGAATTGAGAATTATAAGAAAGGTACGACGTTACAAATATTATTCTTTTACGTCTCCTTGAAATCCACCATTTCTCTCTAATTCTAATATGCGAGCTGATAGAAAGAAGTCATCTGTTTCCGGAGGATGGCAAATTGATCACTATTGTATTGTATTCTAATTGTATCTGTATAATATTGTAAATCGAGAAATTTATTAAAAAATGCTTCTAATTTCGATTTAACTTCCAATAAACTCACTCGTACATTCCATTCCTCTTTTACTTTTTTCTCTTCAAGTAGGCGCGCATTCCAGATGAGCGTAGAGGATGATGCGGGAAAACGAAAAGGCTGCAATGGCTGCATGGACTTTCGTGAAAGCGAATCTTTTTTTCGCCGATCGTCTCTCTCTCTCTCTCGTTCTGCCTATCTCCGCCTCTCTCTCCGAGAAGAGAAAGAGCGGAGACTGCCGCCTCCGGCGACGGCGCAAAAGGTATGCGGCAGGTGGCTTTCCGATCGGAGTTGGTAGGAGTCTCGATAAGCGCGCGCGCGCATCCGTGCAACTTCGAACGAGGACAACGATCTCTGCTAGTCTGTTTTGGAACTGTATCTCTATATGGTGTCCAGCAATGTCCTTCTCGATGTTCTTATTACTAAATTGCGGACATTTTCGCCAACCGAGAGAAGACCTTGAATAAGGGTCTAAAGGCCATTTAGCCGATTCGGCAGATTTTGGATCGAACGCGATCTTTAAGTTGCACCGTGAATTTCAAACACCTAACGTTCTTCTTACGTGCAACGTAATGTCGTATGAATGTAATATCTGCGATTCTTTGCCATTAATTCAACTTTCACTTTGAACAAAATACTGCGCTACTACCATTGATCGATCCTTGCTCGAAGTTTCCATACAATTCATATGCACATGAACGTGATTTGACAAATGGGACCTAGATAGAACATCTTTTTGAAATCTAAGAAGAAGATGCGTTAGCACTGGAAAGATGCGACTTACAGTTTGCAAAATTTCACTAGTGATATTAGCTCAACCGTGTCAGGGAACTCTGTACGTACATTTTACAATTACTTGGATGACATTGCCACGGTTTCTCAACTTTCCTCCTATCGCAGTTATCGGCCTATCAACGCGAATTCTTCTTTGTCTGACTCGGTCGGAAGAAGCATCCTCTTTTCTTCCACGATGCGACGTCCTCTTGATCTTCACGCGATCTTGGATCTGCCCGCGGCGCGCCAGGAAACAGCTTACCGGTTTCCGACATAGGTGTCAAAACTGTAGGGAGAAAAAGAAACGTTTCCGTGGAAACGGCTCGTTTTCGTGGGTTAACGACCCTGAAATTTTGCGATCCTCGACGAGGCACGGTCGAGAGAGGTAGAAGAGGGTGGTGAAAAGGGAGACGGTACGGTCAGAGTATAGAGAGACGCGAAGAGCATGAGGCTTCTTCCTCTTCTTCCTGCCCACGTACGGGAACAGAGATAAAATTGGAGACGGTTCGAGGAACAGGTAGTAACGGTACCCGCTGGTTCAGGCCACCTTTTCAGGTATCTAACTTTGAATATCGCACTTTGAAGTTTTCAATGACGCACTCGGCTTAATGGATTTATCCACGAGGATTGATCCATTGATTTTCATGGAACGATGGAGAACGTCGGTGACTCCTTCGCCAAGTCTCCGAACCATTTACGACGCATTATAACGAGACCGTATCTAATTAAATCAGTGTTTCGTCACGCCATTATTAAATGCGTCACGTTGCGACAGTTTCTTATTTTGCCCGCCATTGACGAAATCGTCTCACGCGTGTAGCGTAAACTGGGTTAACATTGGCAGATACGAGCTCGAACATTTAGAACGAAACTTTTGCGGTTTTATGGTTTGAACGAAGATAGTCGCATTTGATCGATGACCGACGGTATTTACTTTCATCTCCGAAATTTTCTTCAAAGCTATCGTAAACTGGCGTAAACTGACTATCTTAAACTGGAATTTCTTCGAAAGAAATATCGAAAAAATAAAGGTAAATGTTCTTTTTGGAAATTGTACTCGATTTGCTGTTCGCTCGAAAAATGGAGCAATCTTGCTGTAACCCGTTACGCTGGTTAAGTCTGAACAACAGTCGCGAGACACGAACCATCTCCTTGAAGACGCTTAAATTGCCGTTAAAACTCATGGTAGAACGATCCAGAGAAGCTCGCATCGAACGACCAGTTATCTGGGAATATGCTCGTCGATCAGTCCTCACCTTGTATCCATGCACTTTCCGGTGTTCCGAAGTCTAGCAAGTGGTCAGAGCCCTAGACATCTTGTTTGAGCTCGTCTTTTCGGCCTATTGTTAATGCATTCCACGCGTAAAAATCTTTCCTACGTAGTCCAATTATACAAAATTGTAGGAAAGTCCAATTTTCTTGCACGTACTTTCCGAATGTTTCTTCTTTTAACGAATATCTTTATCTTCTTGTACATCGTCCTATATATAATCAGTCGCAAAAGACTTTATAACTCTCGTACAAAAGAGCTTTTTTATTTAAACCAAGCATATACAACTTTTCGTACGAACGATGATACCAAGTATTAATAAAAATGCTCTTTGCAGTAAAACGTTTGAGCGTTTTATTTCCATAAAGTTGGTCTTCTTATACAGTGTGCGTATTGTCTCAACACTAGAAATTTTTCCTTTTATATATAATTCCAATTTCCTAATATTCGTCTATATAAACGCTTAAATGCATAGAAAGAAAACGTTGAAATTTCCCAAAAATGCGAATGTTCGTATTCGAACAATAACATAAATGAAGAGAAAAATACTTGTACGTAACCAGTTCGATGTGCCAGCCTGTTAATTTAATGCCAAAGCCTTCGATTCCACCGTTGTCTTACCTGTTTCACAGAAACGTAGTAGCCTTCTTATAGCAGTTGAATCGATAGGTAAAAATCGATCAAAGGGTGATCGTGATTGGAATTCGTGTCTCGATCGGCGGGGCTCCGCTGGTAAAACCGTCATCGTGGAATAAAAGGATCGCAAAGGTCGCGACGATTCCGAGTCGTGACGCGAAAAGGCACGTTCTTGAAACGTGGAATCGAGGTCAGTCTCTCGGTGAACGGGCTGCAGTTGCACGTACATACATATACCGAGTGTCATGACGAACACAACAGTCACGCGGGAGATGCAAAACGAAGAACGAAATCGGGATATACCTGTTTGTCGTTCCGCGGGCCGACGATTCCCAAGAATCTCGTCGTCGAAGATGCCGCCATATTTGGTCGCGCCAGCTTTCTAAGTTGTTCCTTGAAAACTCATTCATCTCGCAGGCGATCGAAAACCATTGCTGGAACCAATAGAAGGGCTTCGAATTTTCAAAATACTCCGCTTAGAATCAATGTGATTTTCAAACGCACAACAATCTTCAAACATAGGTGAACGACGCGATAAATCGTATTTCTCATTCTTCGTAAGAGAACAACTTTAAGATCAATGTTGTACGTATTAGCAATCAATTCTGTATGGAAATTGTCTGTTCGATCAATTATGGGAAGAAACACGTGTCTTTGTATATCTTACAATAACGTTAGCTATGCAGATTAATATAAATTTCATCACCCTTCTCACAATTTTCTAATGTTTCTTAAATCTTCGAAGATTCCACAGTGTTAGAGTGTTAATATATGTACATTTCTGTATAAGAGTCTTAGGACATTTAGTATTTTTACTGGAACGATATAGATTACGAATTGTTTTTTAACATTGTTTTTTAATTCAATCTATAAGGTATTAGAATACTAACATACTTTCTTCATCGTATAACTTGATGTATCTTTTTTAATTTCGAAGCTAAATGTAATAACCATCCTAAGACTTTTGAACAGTCACGTAAGTGTATCTATTGGATTGGCAACTAAGTGATTGCGGATTTTGTCATTACCACCTAATGATAAATTCCGCAATTTGTTTCCAACGCAATATATTTTCCTCTAAGCCATATAGCAGGTCGAGACTTGAAAGAGAAAGAAATAGACAAGCCGAGGCAGGTTTGTATCTTTCACAAAAAAGTGTTTTATTAAAAAACTCGTATTTGGTAAATAAAATTCTGTCTCCATTTTGCGTATAGCGTAACGTATAATCGTAATAGTAAATTACATTTAACGGGGTAGTCGGACACACGAGGCGGCGGGATTGCGAATGGAATAAAAGCTTCCGTCGGCCGTCTCGGTTTCTCTTTTTTTTTTCCAACGTCGAGCATTACAATTATAATTATTACGGTGATTAGTAACATTCCTCCATCTTTTTTCCTTCTATTCGATATCGAAGAATAACGGCTCGTTACGAACAATCGTATGTTTCTTCCTGGCTTGACAACGTGGCACGTCAAAAGGGATTGATTTATCGATCGATAACGTTCGATCGGTGTATACCTATGGATCGGTCGAACGATGTGTTACAGGGTGATTTTCGCAACGGGGACGGGTTACAGCACTTTCTTTTCGTCGCAGCGAGAACGATAGTGAAAGCACGTCGTGCATTATGTTCGACAAAAACGTCTCGTGAAAAATCCCGAATATAAATGATTCTCCGCTTTCAAATCTGCACGTCGTCGTGCGAATAGAAGAGAGTTGTTGCTATTTTAATACCTGCTCGTTCGCCACATATAGCCACGAGATCCGACACATTTGCAATCGCTTCGAATCCGTATATGCAATGAAAAATTCGATTCGTTTCATATTCGTAATTCGAAGCTTGGAATTCTTACGTCTAGATTAAGTTTTGGGTGTCTTGAAAGATTTAAAAATCATGGAAGTCTCGAACGTTTTGGAAGTCTTGAGAATTCCGATAGGTTTCGAGAGCCTGGTAAATATTATACTTATTATCTTGCAAACATTTTGTCCAAGCGGTATATTCACACGACGAATTAAGAATGTCCCCTTATATTATCGATATTTCAAAGTTCCTAAGAAAAACGCAGTTTGCCAATAAATATTAACGATACACACAGATAAATTTACAATAATAAATTAGTTGAGAACTAAAATTGAAATATCGACAATATATATTGATAATCTGAAGACACCCTCAATGAAAGTTTAAAATGTTACAATTATAGACGTATTTATTTCCACTATTCGTCTTCGTAGTTTGCAACGAATATCCACGAATGTTAATATCCCGAGTTGCAAGACTTCCAAGACATCCGAGACTCGCAAGATTCGCAAAACGTATCCAAAGAATCTTGAGAACGTTCAAAGCTTCCAAGCTTCGAATAACGTTCAGAAACGATCCGAATTTGCTACAGTGCGGTGAAAAACTGCGAATCGTTTCGAAGATAAAATTCGGCCGCCTGTCATCAGCTACGTGTTTCGAATCGGCTTGCGAAACGAGAAAAGATCTCCGCGTACATATGTACATTTTCAAGTGCACCATATTATCGAGAAAGGAGAAAAATCAAGGTGTTTGGAAACAGTGGCGCAAAATCGACGAGGTTACGAAACCAGGCGTGTCGCGATCGTAATTCAGCCGCTCATTGTACGTCACCGTCCCGAAAAGGAATTTTCTTGGCGAGTAGGCCATACGGCACCAAGGACTGGTTGGAAATGACATCGCACGGTATTTCGCCGATATAATCACACGGCGACCGATGCGCGTGCCGATAATCACGATATTGTCGCTCTTCGGACGCCAGCTCTCGTTGGAATCTCATTTCTTCTCTCGGAATTGAAACTTTTCAAAAAATCTCTAGGACGTTCTATTTATCTATAACGATCTAACAATCGGATTTTTTTTCTTCTATTGTCGTTAACGGTAGTTGAGCACCTATCAGTGATTACCGTCTCTATCGCGTGGTTATTATTTATAATCGACCAGATAACGTAAAATATTGACGATAATAGGAACAACGAGGAACACATCGTGCAATTTGCCGGGTCAGCGTAAATAAAAATTTCCTCCGATTTCGTTTCTGTTTTTAATCTATTCGTAGATCGTGTCCGATGAGTGGTGATACAACCGAACAAGGAACGATTCGTGGTGAAAAAATACGCCGGACGTATAGAACAAAGTTTTTGCGTATGAACCTTCGTTTGTAAAGAAAACGATTCCTTAACGTCTGTCCTTAAATTGTCTGTCTGGTTAAATTGACTTGAGAGTACGCAGCAAGCAGAAGCAATCATTGTTGCTGTTCTTGAGAAACTAAAAATATAAATCGTACGTTGCAATAACTATAATTTAGTTGGAAAAGCACAACTGCGTATGAGACGTTATGGATGATATTTCGAACAATTTCTACGTGAATAAAATTAATTGTCTAAAGCTAATACACGGTTCTGTTCTTATTTATAAAATCATTCGAATCAAACGCAATAAAAGAAACTATACATAATACAGCTCGATAGAAAGTATGATACGTAACGATAAGAAGCAGGCAATGATATTGTTGATATTTATAGATACAAACACGAGCAGATACAAAAGCCAAGTTGAAACTTCGACTCGATACACCCGAGACAAGTAGATTTTCAAAATTGTTTTTCTCGAAAACGAAGCCTCGCGCGCGAAAACTTTATTCTTCAATTTCGACTTACTTTTTCGCGGCGAATCGTTGCTTGTTCGTTCGTAGCGCCACTCTTACTGAACACTCTGTACAACGAAGGAGCATAACCGTTTGAACGTGTCGATAACCGATATCGGACGTGTATGTAAGAAGGTAAAGGCCGATGATGAAAGCATCTTTGTATCCGCGCATCGCAAGCTCTTTATTGACAAATAAATACGACAATAATGTATATACAAAAAAAATAAATAATAGGAAAAAACGTTCACCAGTTTTGTTCGACGAACAAATTCAACGAATGAACGACGACGCGGTCATCGAACGATCATCGATCTCGTGGCGCGTCGATCGGGAACGAGAATCGTTGGACGAGGTCGCATTCGTTTCTACAACGCCCCACAGGGCAAAACGAAACATGCTTGCGTTCGTATTGATCATTTTCTTCTTTTGCATTTTTTTCCTTTTACGGGCTTAAACGTAACAATACTAATAGTACGGTAATTCTAACAGTCGGATTAACAATACGTGATATTTTAAAATATCTTTTGACTTCTTTTCTTTCTTTTCTTTTCTTCTTCTTTTTTTTTTGTCCTTATGCAAAATACGGTCAGCGTAGAAAAACTTCGTTTACAAGATCCCTATATAAAAATTAGTGGTTTCTCCGAGGAAGTCGGTGTCAGTGTTTCTTTCTTCTTCATTCTTTTTTTTCCTCTAGAAGAGCGTTAAACGTATATGGTGGTATCGCAGATACGCGAGTAAAAGTTTTCAAGAACGGACAGGAAAAGAGAAAAACAAGAGGGAACGAAAAATGATTCTGAAAAATAATAGGAGCACGGGAATAAAAATGGTAAAATGAAACGCGTGTGTATACGAGAGGAATATGAGAGAAAGAAACAGAGGGAGAGAAAGAGACTATTATTTTTTTCAAGGAATATGCGTGGAATTTCCTTTCTCGTTCGATTTCCTCTTCCTTCTTTTGTGCACTGTCGTCGTCAATGCGATTCTCGCCATGGAGGACTTGTGACAATATTTCCCTGATTGATTTCACGCTAACTACAGATCAGACCAGAGCTTGAGCAATCTAACATTGAGCAGTCGTGAGAGAAAACGTTGTCTTTTGGCCAGAACTAACTAAGAGGCAGTTTCGCACGCGAACAAACGCGAGATTATGTTAAAAAAAGAGAGAGAGAGAGAGAGAGAGAAAGAGAGGGAGGGAGAAAAAGAAGGTGTCGAAAAAGAATACTAAAAGAGTTACAGTCGAAGATAAATCCGAAGGAAGGTGTTGTCGGAATCGAAATTTTTGTTTGTCAAATGTGTTATCTTTACCTAAAAATCTAAACGTAAATACAAGAAAATCTTAGGTTACTCGTGTTATGTATGTACATGACTAATTGTAAGTAAATTGCAGTGTTAAGAGTAAAAAGAAAGGATATGGAATAGGAACAAGAGGGCAGTCCTCGGTGTGTTACTTAAATTACGCTGCTACGTTTTCCGCGAAAGTAGACGTATTATCGCGAATCGGTCCCAAAAAGACAACGAAGAAAAAAAAATAGACGAAATGCAAACGTTAACGAAGACGTTTAACCATTGTGTTAAACATAAAAAAAAGGACAGAGAGGAAAAAACGGGTAAAAAATCGCCGGAAACGGAAACAGAGCGCGTCAAATCGAATCGCGCGGATCCTTTAAAAAATGGCGAGCGATTAGACGCGTTCGTTTGAAGAGAGAAAATTTCCCACGAATGAACGCGAGTATTGGAAAACAAGAGGCGCCGAGAAGGAATCGAGGAATGAATTTACTCATCGTTCAGCCGAATCTCTTGAACGTACGATAGGTCCAACTGTCAACGTTTAACCGTCGACGAATTTTTAAACGGTTTTTGATAGCTTTCGCGTGGAAACAGTTCTTTTCAAACGTCTCCTTCGAACGATCGCTCATCCTTTTTCGTCGAAACAGTTCACCGATCGCGTTCTCGCGATGACAACGAAATTACGTGCATCAGTTCGGCTAGGTGATCGATACAGAGTACATACGTATCATATCGATACAGGCCAGACGAGCTTATCACCCGTTGAAATTTCTGTCTCGCTGCGATCGCTAGCATCGATTTCACGCGTTTGCGTCGCGAAGTAAGCCACACACGCACTCGTCGTTTCACAGTCAATCATTTTTTCTCAGACACACGATTATTCTAGTTTTCCTCTTTCAACGGATACACACGGTCACAGTCGTTCTCATAATCTTACGCGTTATCTCTGTAATACCAGATTCTTCGTCCTTAATATATATATATATATATATATATATATATAATATATTTTATATATTACACGGTCTCAAAACTATATAGGCCTAAGAAACTTCATTCTTTTAGAGCCACGAGCCACTTTGTATGATATAGAGAGAACTCGTCACTTCGTAGGAAACATCTCTGGTTAATCTTACAATGCCATATGCATACGACAACGCGCGGCTGCACGCGCGCCGCGTATGCGTACGGTCTAAGCGTTAACTGTTTATTCGAGTTACACTAAATACTTTAGAATACGAGCGAGGCTTCACATTGTTTTATAATACAACGATCAACCGCGCGGCTGATCCTCTCGACGAATCAAACCGCGCGATCCGTTCTTTCCTAGAACTGGCATCCTGCGAGTCTCTGCTCGCTCGACGCTCCACGGAACAGCTTCGAGAACAAGAGTCGCCTTAAACGTTAGGCGAAACAGCAAGAGCTGCGAAGGGCCAAAATGCTTTCTTAGCGATCCTCGAACACGATCGAGCGATCAGAACGATTGCAGCGATCGCGACTTTTATCTCGTCCTCTCTCGTCGCGTTTCATTGGCCAATCGCGCGTACACATTTTGACATGTTGGCACTTCGACGCGACGAGATGAGATGATGCAGGTAATCCGAGGAAAGACGCGAAAATCGAGGTAGAATCGACGATCACGCCAGGCGCCACGGTTTGGCATCGTTAACAGATCACGCGTACGAAAATAAATCGCACTCGTGAAAACATACGGACGATTCGATCTCGATTTCGATCTTCATTTCGATGTCGATCGCGCTCTCGTCCGCGAGCGGACGCGTCGAGCAGGAACACGCGCGGTCTTGCTCTCGAATCGCAGCTCTGTCGCGTGTTTTTGTACGATTCTCGTTGCTTCGACCTATGACGCACGAATAATGCGCAAAGCGTTGCGGATAAAGTAGGTACTTTGACATTAGGTCACTGGTGCTCGAATATCGTTCTAGCGGTTAGCTTCTGGCCATCGAGTGCGTAGCGGTGTTTCAGTCGCGAAGGCAAAGAGAGCGTTCCGTGAGGATGGCCGAGTGAAAACGGCGCGCGCCGTAAACGTCGACGAATCGAATTCCAGTTTCCTTTTTCTCGAAACGCGTTCTACGGGCCAACACCGGACGACTAACGGACAAACGCGTGTTTCAAGTTTTTCCCTTACACTGGTTAATTGTCTCGGACGCGTAACCAGTCGAGATTACCGAACTCACGTTCCCACGGAATTCGACTTTTCCGTTTCCTTCGATCGCGCTTCGTCGATATCGCGGATCATCTCCTGAACAGACTTTCGTTCTGCTTCCGCTATCGTCTGCTTGCGAAACACTCGGTTCGATTCCAGCAGCGCGCGAAGGACGCGAGAAAGGAACAAAGTACGAGCGATAGTAAGTAGTCTCGAGGAGATAAAGGAGACGATATCCGTCTCGTGGTGAATGCTCCATGAAACAGAAAACAAAAGAGAGGGCAACGTTTACGGAGATGAAAAAATATGTATATGTATGTACGTAGGTATATGGAACTTCTACCATGTCGTAAACTTACTCAGCGAATACGGATGTAATAAATGGGATTAGCTAATCAGTCTTATGTTAGAGGCTCATTAACGTCTAAATTCAAACTGCGGTATCGCGTCGCTGGCGGTGGACTCTTTTTTCTGGTTTGCTCGACGTTCTAGCTATCGACGTACTTTGACGATTTCACACGCGTCAGGATCGATCGCTTCGATCGACCTGGGCTCTATCACCTCGAGCTAAACAGTCTACGTTCTCTCGCCTAACTCAAAAGCACGGTGGAACGCGCTTCTGAACTGATGTTCGATTTCTTTCCCTTAACCTTCGGCAGCGCGAGAAACTCTTTGTTCGTTAACCGCCCATTTTCCTTTTTTTTCCTCTTATTTCTTTTTTTCTATTTCGACACGCTCGTGTTAGCACCAAACGAGAGAACAACGGGTAGCGAACAGCGCTCGAACGCAAGGCCGCGAGCGATGCTTCTATTGCACGATTTCGAGGATTTCTGTTTCCCGAATCCCGATTTCCCTCGAACGAATGAATCGAGCCACGGTAACTGGTTTCTCGCAGCCACCACGGGGAAATCGCAAGGAATAAATATATATGGAGACACGTTGAATTTCCCTGGATACCACGCCCACTGTAATTAGATTACCTTCCGATATACGAAATAAAAACGAGAGGAATACGAACGAAGCTGTATCAATCGGTTTCGTATATCTGCCCATGACAATAACAATGACACATTATCGTTGATAGATCTCTTTAAAAATATGGGATAATTCGAGAAGATTCATACCTATTCGATTCGTTTCCACATATATTTCTTCTCTAACGATCGTCGAACGACCTAATCTACGGTAATAATGGCATTCGAAAAAGCCTATAGTCGTGCAAAGTGGCAATTAAAACAGTGATTCGCGTCTATTTCTTGTAAAATATAAAACCGCCGTAACCGATCGGCTGGCTCGCCTAATTGCCACTTTGATTTGTAAACGCGGTCAACGAAAGGAAGCCGATGTTCCCTTCACCTTACGATTAGTTCGAACGAAGAAAAGCGCATTAACGGAATATATATATACAGGCGCGTGTGTGCGTATATCAATATGTATGTATATATGTATGTATATATGTATACACATATTCATGTATGTATATCATGTATATATGTATATATACATATTTATATATGCACAGAATATGAATCGCAAATCGCAAATCTTCGATGCGATCGCGTGTTTTATCATACCTCGGCCGTTATTCATCAGGCCAGTAAGGGGACGCTAGTTTCGTTCTCGTCGCTTTTCTCCGGACTATTCGGAAAACATTGTCGAATTCGTCTCACACTTTCGAGCCGCTTCTTTCTTTCGGCGTGAAAAGGCAGTGTCTGCTGTAACAAGCGGATGCGCGTAAATGAAAAACACGGGTTTATATGTAATGTAATATATCTTACGAACGTAATATTAGGATACTTAGAGAGACGAAATCAAGAGACGTTCACGTTTTCTACGAAAATAATTTGTCAACGTAGTGGATAGATAAGGACATATTTAAACGCGTCTAAAGACTTAAAATACGACTTACAACTTGGAACTTGCCGTTTTAAAACACCACTCGGTCGAAGGCGCGATCTGAGCATGCATATGTATGTAGAAAACGCGTCGCACAGATATTGGAACGTTTGTTGGAAAGTCTGACTCGCCAGTTGTCGTACAGACACTGCCCCTTTCGAAGGTTCGTTCGATTCCAGAATACTCTTCAATGTCTCGTGTCAGACCTTCCCGAATAAATTTCACCACAACGTTCAGAGACTAACACCAGCAGTCCACGTACGCGATTTTAGATCGCTTTCAGTAGATCCAGTCGCACCCTTGACGTCGTGTTGCTTGGGCAACGACGAACTTAGGGTGCGAAAATGTTAACACTACGTGGTCGTACCACTTATGTAGCCATTGTTTAAGGTCTCCGGTTTGTTCACGTACTCAACCGGTGACTTCATCTCCCTTTTCTCCATACCGTTGTCGATATTGATGGTGTCCATCGATGGGAAGTCGACTCGCAGCGGCACCGCTTCCCTTTTCTCAGCGGTCGACAAAATTTCTGGACTACCATTCTCGTAATCTGGATTCACCAGCTTTGAAGAATTTGGACTGCTCAGGAAACTTCTTTTGCTGGGATTTTTCGGACTCCCTGATCTGTTGCTGATCGATAGCTGGCTCAGGTTGCTTCGCGAGGTGCTCTTCGCGTTTATAAACGGAGAACTCTTAACAGATTTTAAACTGTCCTCGACGAATGGCAGGTTCAGTACGTCTTTGCCCGAGGCAATCGAATCTGCAGAGACACCGTCGAAATCGTCGAAGCCAGCCTTTAACGGCACGTTCGATGAGTTCATGTCGTGGCAGTTCGAGTTTGTTTTCGAGTTCTCGCCGTATGAATCCATTCTGAAACGGGGACTGAAACTGTTCTTAATACTGTTTGGGTCGAAGCTCGCGAAATCGCCGAAATCTTGTCTCAACGGAGAATCTTCCTCCCCTTCCGCTTCCTCTTCTTGTAGATCTTGCAATGTAGCCAGTTCCAAGTGCCTGTACATGAATTAGAAACATTGTGTGAGAAGGACTAGCAAAGAACGCGATATTACAGTAGCGCTTGGATAAATTCTAATAAATCGGGCATTCGTATTGTGATCTTTCGTAAGTTGTTAATTATATAAACAATAAAAATATTTGTAAAGTATAAGAAAATATATCCTTTTTTTTATCTAATAAATGAAGAAAAGAAATTTTTTCTCCAAAAATATTCGGCCCTGAAAAAATTATTGGAATTTCAGCGAGCATTACTATATTCTAATAAGAAAAGTTCTATGCTCACTGATCTATCTGTGGTGAGTTGGACTTGTTTTGATTCCTTGCTTCCACTCCCTCTACACTGTGATAGAAACTGACATTCTGGAAACGGTCCGAGTCGATATGCTTTAGCAACATAGTCGCGATGTCCATAAACGAGGGTCTTCTGGTCGCCTTATGTCTCCAGGTGTGCTTCATCAGTTCATATAACAACTCTGGGCAGTTCTCTGGTCGTTCCATAACTCCTCCTTCGATCACGTACCGCAGAACCTAATGTACGTTAAGAGAGGTTGTGACGATACAGCTCGTTGTGACGATATAAAGAGACTGTGGATTTTTATACAAATTTCATATCGTTGTGAACATAATTTTAGTTACAAATTAAAACACACGCACCTGCTCGTTCGATAGACCTTGGTATGGTTGCGATGCAAACGTCACCATTTCCCATAACACAACTCCATAGCTCCACACATCCGAATAACTGCTAAAAACGCCGTCTTTCAAACTTTCTGGTGCCATCCATCTGACTGGCAATAAGCCTTTGCTTCCTTTTCGATAATAGTCCCTCTCGTAGATGTCCCTCGTCATTCCAAAGTCTCCCACCTTTACCGTTAAATCTTCCGCAACCATGCAATTCCGAGCAGCCAGATCTCTGTGCACGAATTTCTTCGTAGAGAGGTAGGCCATTCCATCGGCGATTTCAATTGCCATCTGAAGTATCCTGTCTAATTTTGGTGGCGCGTTAATCATGTTCTCGCATGTGCCTGGCCTGTGACTCCTCAAGTACCTCTTCAAGTCACCGTTCACCATCAACTCCATAATGACCAAGGTTGGTTGCCCACGAGTTACCACGCCAAGAAGCTTGACCACGTGATGAGCGTCGAAACCCCTGCAAAGAAAAGATTCGCATAGTCATATAATTAAGCAGCGGATGTTTCTCGACTTTTAATTACATGGAAATCAAAGACGCCAGAGTATATTTTTACTTTCCTGTAGAAAGATAAGCACGAGCACAGGTTATTTTTGCCCTGCAACTTGTTCGGATTATTCATCAACTTACTTCATCACGGATGCTTCGTTGAGAAACTCGATTCTCTCCCGATCAGTGGCGTCCTTGTTCACCGTTTTCACAGCGCACCGTACTTCCGGTTTACCCTTCACGATATCCTTAGCTATTCCTTCGTAAACCATGCCGAATGTGCCAGTTCCCAACGATTTCAGCATCTCGATCTTTTCTCTTGGTACCTCCCACTCGTCCAACACATAAGGAGTGCTCACGTACTCCGGATTCACGGTTGCGATCAACGTCACATTAGGGACGTTCCTCAAGAACTTTCGTTTACAGATGTAGAACGAGACGAAGCTTAAGATGACGATGATCGCGCAAAGTGACAGCCAGAATAACACCCAGAAAGTACTTAGGGTGTTGCTCTCCTCGATGTAGAAGTATTTTACGTGCGTATAGGCGCCATAGCCGGCAAGACTCGTCGCTCGAACTTTCACGGAGTAGTTTCCGGCGGGAAGCTCTTTAAGAACGTACGAGTTGCCTGCCTTCGTGAAGTCCCGCCTTGTGATGCACACCACGGTCGGTTTGTACTGAAACAGGATAATCCTTTGTTCACAGAAATGTTGCAAAATTCGAAATCCGATACCGTGAACAAAGTTTGAGAGGATGAACCAATAGAAGTTAAATAGACGTGAATTTCACTCACGTTTTGTATGTCAACCCTCTTGTACTCGATCTGATAGGTGATGATCAGACCGTTGGGCTGAGGTGGCTCATCCCACTGCAGAGTAACCATGGTGAGACTGTTATTTTCACCGGATATGCTCATCTTGAAGGTGTTGGGAGGAATGTTATCGGCGCTTTCCAGCGGTAACGTGCGATAGGTTCTCATACTTTTGGTGGAGCATTTTTTGTAAGTGTCGTTCATTTCCTGCGCTCTGCAAGCCTGCACCTCGATGTTATACGCGGCAAAGTGGCGTAGGTTTTTCATTACGAAGGAGAGATTCATGCTGGGCACCAATTGCTCGAAGACTATGTACGTTCCGTTCTCGATCTTTTCCATTACAGGCTGTAAATATAAAAGTGGGAAGATTAGGAAGATGAATTTTAAAAGGACGTGGAAGAGGCTTCTTCGAACTGACCGACACTAGCGATGTATAAATGTGATTTTGCAACAGGGACGTACAAATTCGATACCACGTTGGCTAAGCGTATGGAAACGCTATAAACACTGTTCGATGGAATTGAGCGATGCTTTACCTGATCTCGATCCAACGACTTCGTTTTCCTGGATAGAACGAACGACATCTCCGAAACGTCGCGCTTCTTTTTCGGTTTCCGTTTTATATAGACCTGGTTGTGTAAAGCGTCTTCGAATTCGATCGCGCTGGACGCTTCTTTCTCTCGAAGAGACTGATCGCTTTCTCGATCAGGACATTCGCAGGTGCCAGTTTCAGGTATCATCTGCTCTTTCTCTTCCTCCATTCGTTTCCTCTCCTCCTCTGCGAGCGCCTTCTTATCTGTCAGCATCAGAGCTAAGCATGCAACATATTTTAATTATCGTTAGATCTACCCGATTTCTTTTTTACTTGATCGAAGTATCAAAGTTAAATATTATTGATCAAATATTAATACTTTTCTTGTCGAATCGCTTATACAATCGCAACAAGCTCTGCCCCTGAATATTACGAGCTTACGCGAATCGAACACTTTCCCGTATCCGTGCGTATCACATTTGTAAATGTCAAGGGATTGATAAAATTGATAAAATTAATCGCACAATCGATGTACTCACGTTCCTCACAATAATTTCTCTGATCGATGAAATTAGGATCGTCCGGCTCCCATCGTCCAAAGATCCGATAGTGCGTTAGGTTTCCGTTCTTGTGAAGAGGTGGCAGCCAGGACATGATCAGCTCGCTGCTCGAATTACTCCAGGTCATAAGGGACCTGGGCGAGCTAGGAGCTTCCGGCATGGTTCTGAAGTATGTTAGGTTGCTCTGGGCTCCGGACCTTTCCGTGGCAATAGTGTAAGTCTTCACGTAATAAGCGTACTGCGTGTATGGCTTCAGCTGAGACAAGTAATGCGTGTGTACGTTCTTCTCCTGTCGACCAGACCCAAACTTGGATCCTTCCATCAGGGTGGTATTTGTACTTGCGGACACATCATCGACCTTCCAACCATCTCCACCACACGCGTCTCTACCATCGTACATCGTTACGTTCATGTTGGGCGCCTCGATGAAATACACCACGTATCCAAGAAGAGACCTGGCGTCGTGGTGAATAAATGGTTCCCACTCGATCACCGCACCCCACGGTGACTTCTTACCAACCCTGGTCCTCAGTTCGGTTACGTTACACGCAACTTTGTCGCCGTTGCTATTAGGCGCCACCTCGTAATCCGTAAAAGGTCGTAAACCCGCCTTCTCTCGAAGCATCTCGATTTTGTACAAACACAGTTTCGGATTTAGATGAAAGAAGATCTTCCCTATGCCACCTTTTGATAGAATTTTAATATCTTTGTGCAAACTCCAGTCCCAGAGTTCCTGTAGATTCTGGTTGTCCATTACCAATAACGAGTATTTCGAGTTGTCGATGTCGTTTCCGCGTATCACTCGCAGGTTCTTCAGGAAGTTGAGAGATATCAGCGGGAAGCTACGCACGATCTTCAAGTAGCCATCGATCTCTTCTATGGTGCTCAGACTGTCTTCTAGCTCTTTCACGATATTCTTCCCACCTCGAATCTGGATCTCTAAACTACCGGTGATGTGAGTGCATCCGCGAAGTTTCTGCGCCGAGGCGATGCTGTCCACGTTCGTTCCGGCACACTCTTTCTGACAGGGTCCCTCGCACTTTTTACACGACACTTTGCCATTTGATTCTTCGTCCATGTAACCCGGTGGACACTCCATTACGCAGCTTCCATTGAACGATTTGTACGGGTAGTTCTTCACGTTGAACACTTCCCGTGGTTTCTGCATTCCAAGGCACCTCTCCTCGTTGATGCATCGATGGTTCATGAATTCCAAGGTACCGTTAGGGCACTGTTCCCTGCACTCGTTGTTGTCGGTTACCACGTCTTTGCAGACGATGCAGTCGCGATTCGTCGGGCCAGTGCACGTGCCTAGGCACGACGGATGGCAACATGTTCCGGACTCGTCGCATGCGTTGTTCTCGCACTTTCGATCGCAGACTGAAACGAACAAGTTAGAACACGAATGATACTAACAACACGTACAATCTATGACGTTGTACGAAGGTGTTTTCATCTCTACTGTCCTACGACCCTACGTAGTATCTTCGATCTACGCGTTTTCCTCATTTTCCTTCGTTCACTTAATTGACCAACGCACTATTCCCGAAACTTCTATGAGTAAAATTGGCTGTTCAACGGTTGAAGATATCTTAATCCTATTTCCTTCCAGAGACTTCGCCTCCGCTCGATGAGATAGCTGTTAATAGAAGCATCAAGGAGACACTGCCCGATGTTTAATATATAAGTACAAGGTTGAATCTTTTTAACGGCTAAAATGGCTATTTGATGACTACACGTGAAAAAATTCAAGCCACTGTTCCGGGTAAACAACCACACGGATGTAGTCTCGAACGTGCGTCTCACCGGATGAAGTCTTGTCACGTTCTCCGTGGGGACACGTGGCGACGTCTCCAACTTTCCCTGTAATTTTTGCGAAAGGGGCCGCTCCTCGCTAACGAACAGGCTACGATACGATCGATAAACACGAAACACATCGAAAGTTCGCCAAAAAAAAAAGAAAAGAAAATGAAATAAAGAAAAGAAAAAACAGAAGAAAAGAAACATTTCGTAGACCCTTGAGAAATTATCCAAAAATAAGCTTTTCATAAATCGACGTGTAACACCGAAGCTACCGTGGAACTGAACGACTATCGGCGTTCTATGGAAAGTTCAAACGGCACGCGATTGCTAGTACAGCGATGTTTAGCGCATTCCTGTCAGTTTTTACCCGCGCAAAGCTCCGTTGAGTGTAATTTAGAGTCGTAGCGCCCACGGGTGAGCCGCCTACGGTGGCCAACGTGTCGCGCCGCCGCCAATTTCTCGTCGCCCCTTTCCTCGCGGCCAGACAGCCTCCATTTTCCACAAGGCCAGCGAATAATCGGATAATTTCGGAAGGAAGGAACGAAGGGGGCGGGAGCGTGATCGAGAATGGGTCGTCGTCACGCGTGGGAGCGGCAGCCGTCGAAGATAGCTGGAAACGTGCGTGTCCTTTCATCTTCCACTCGGACAACGCGGCCGACCAACATCGGGAATTTCCCCTGCGACATCGCCACGTTACGAATTAACATCGGCTGACAGGGAATTTCCAACTTTCCTTCTACCTGGCGCGCGATTTCTCTACTTTGTCGAGAAACGATATTTTCAGATGAAACGGCGGCTGTCATACTTCGAGACTGGAATCGATTTCTAGTGAAACTGAGAAAGTGGCGTTGTCTGGAACACCTAAGCTTCGACACGTTGAAGTTCGATCTTGAACTTTGCACGAAATAACTAAACCTATGGTATATAACGTTAGTTTCGATATTTACAAGCAGAAGATATGGACAGAGTAGCTTAGATTCGGCAAGAAGAAACAGCGAAAACGAGAAAATGATTGGAGAATAAGCTCCTCTTATATATGAACTGTGGCTTCCCTTGATGCGTTCAGACGGTTGTAGTTCTATCGAAATTTCTTATTTGCATAAACGAGAATTCAGTGCTTGACGACATACTAGAGCTTCCCTTTCACTCGGTCTCCTTTTCATCTGCCACGTTATTATCCGTAAAGTATTCATCGTGCGTCGAATTTAGCATAAAACAAAGTTTAATTTAAAAAAAAAAATTGGTCTTGATATTACACGACGCATAAACTTTCGTGCAACTAAATGTGCCTTTTACCATATGTTTTCTAAATGAAATTCTTCTCTGAATATTTCATCTCAAATCTTACGTTGTTTTATAAACTTTGCTCTGTCGCAAAAAGACCGATTAAGAGAGAGAGTCTACTATTATATTTCATGCGAAATTCATAATTCTAGAGAGAAAAACAATTACTTTGTTGGCAGTGTTGCTGGTTCCAACACAAATATTCATCCGACTTGGTCTGTCTTTGCGGACAGTGCTTCTCGCACACTGGGCATCCATTTCTCGGATTGTTCCCCTGTGAACAGAAATACAGGAAAAATCAATATTGAAATATTCAAGCGATCCATCAAAATATTTCCTAGCCATTTTTGAACCTAGTTCTCCTCTGTAACATCCACGACGTATTACTTGTCTATTAATACCTTATCGATGGATTGCTTTTACCATGAACGATGATTTCATAAAAAATTTGTTATTTAATTATTATTTCACTATGACGATTGCTCGTAGGACACGCGGTGTCGTGGCCCAATTATTAAAATTTCTAAAATCGTTGAAATCGTTAAAATTTCAATACGCCAAACATTTGGAAACACGTGGGACTACAAGGACGAAAATTGCGCTCGAAGGGGAGAGTTTACCACCTTGTTAGCTACACGCCGCGCCGGCCAAGAGAATTCCTTAACTTCCGTGGAGGCTGTAGAGTGCTAAAGGTTGGATCGATACGTCTGGCGCCTTCCATTATTTATTTTTATCGCCTTTATGCTATTTTTCCGGCTTTACCGAAACTTTTAGTTTCATACACTTCGCGATACATCTCTTTTTTACGTGGCCTTTGTTTTAGCGCCGCTCTTAAAGAGTTGCGATTTTTCTTCAGTGTCTAAACCGAAAATCTCGCGGCGAAACTTTCGTTTTACGTTTCCTCGCGTTGTAAAAGTTCTAAAAGTTTGCCATCTGAATTACCAATCTCCTCTTCTTTTCTAATTTTTCATAACTTAGACACCAAAACGTTGAAATTGATGGGTTAGCAATCATAGCGATGTAAGTGGATGCAACATTTTTCATAAAACACGTTCTTTGTTCATCGTTATAAAAAGTTCGCTATAATATAATGCATAAGGGAATAAAGATATAACCTAATCGATTACGAAGTTAAAGGGATGATAGCTTTAAAAGTTGAAACAGGTGACTGAAATAAATTCTACAAATTTTGACACGCGCCACTGCGACTTTCCGCCCGTCGATTGTTCAAACGTCGACATCCTGTAAACACAAAGCTCATTTCCTGTTCTCGTACCATCGACGGGATCAAGCAATACGAATAAACATGGAATTCGGGTAAAAGTTCGTAAAAAATTAGTATCCTGTCGAAAAATTCGACTGCTGTCTGAAAACGATATTTCACGCGATATTCGACATCCGAATCGAACGATTCCAAAAGTACCGCAAAAATCGGAGAATGTCAAAAGCCCAAAGCTGTCTGAACAGGTTAATCGACGTTAAATGTTAGAGGAACGTGTAGTTAATCTGGCCGATTCGGCAATGTGAACAAAAATCCGCAATATGCAAAGAAATTTCCGTTCAAATGAAAATTTAAATATTTTTAAATTCGAAATTACAATTTCAAAATTGAATAACGAATTTTTCCTAGCGGTCAAACGATGCAATTGAGTGTACGGTACTCTCGACGATCGCGCCTGGTTGAAAGCTCGAAACTTTGCGACGAACCCTCGACCCTCGACCCTCGCGACACGCTCGAATTTTTTAGCGCGCCAGCCGGAAACTAATTAACCCTCTGACCCGGTCACGTTCTATCGATCACCCTTGCGACCCGTTCCTGCGACGAGCTACCATCCTATCGGCCGGACTCGAGAAATGAGATATTTATCGGGATTGTCGTGGCACGGAGGTTACGAAGATCAACGAAACAAACCGGTATCCTACTACGACTTTGAAATAGTGAATGGACATAGTGATTTTCGGCTACAATTTAATCGAATCATAAGGATAATTTTCGTACGATAATAAAATCCGCCATCTTCGTTGGTAATTCGGTTACCAATTACTTGCGTTATTTTCTGTTCGTAGAAAAATTGTGTGTTACGTGTTAGGCGTGTAAATTACTTCGATGCTTTTAAATTTGCAAATATTTCGATAGTTTCAATCCTTTGAGCGCTGCGTTGTCCGACGTTAAGCGTGCGCCATGGACTGCCCACTCTTTACGAAGAAACACACCGTGGGCTGCGTATTTTTTACGAAAGAGCGCAAGTTGAACAGACTGAATTTTCATTACGAAATATATCGATTGTAACTAAAATAAACGATGTAGTGACCTCAAGAACCTTAATAAGTATTTATTTCATTAAGCAATAATAACATGAACGATATAAAAGTTTGAAAATTTACATTTTCATTGAAAATTTAATAATTTTGTATTGTGTGATAAAGGAGGGTTCAATACATAAGCCAATGTTACAAATTTTGCATTTGTAACGCGAGTCAGTCCTGCGATTATGTTTAGTGCAAACAGCGCATCTTCGTCGTGAACAATGTTTATTATTTTCTTTAGTTATGCAGGATGTAGAAAAATAGCTCTCTGTTAACAGAAATGGAAGATCGTCCGAATGAACTCTTCTTCCTTTGGCCTCTACTCTGCGTGGTGGACATTTTTGCAAAATATTTTTTACGAGGCAGATGAAAATTTTCAAATGTTCCAGTTTTATTATTAACACTTTTATAAAGAATATATGCATTATATATAGCGAGGTGTAAGAGGTGGAAAAAATATTTTTTATACCATTTTGTGCTTTTTCGAACGCAGTGAAATGAACTCGAAATAATATCGATTTTATCAACTGCGCCCATCAAGGGATTGTAGTCTGCTACACACTTCGATTTTCGCTTTGGTTTGCCAGTTTGATAATTAATTTTTTTTGTTTCAACGAAATCATCAGAATGTCAGGTGGATAACATCCATACGTCTTTTTTATCAAGTCACTTCAACGTCACTTTTAGCCTAAATTGAATGGTTGTGCGAGAACGCATATATGCGCTCAAAGAGTTAAAGAGTTCCATCCACGTAATTTCGCACAATTTACAACAAGCTTGCCATCTGCCTGATTTCCAAGAATTCGATTCATTTTCTCTTTCGTTGCTACGTACGTTATATCTTCCAGCCAGATTCTACGATTTTACGAAATTTAAAGAAACGTAATGTATTTATGACGTTGCGATATTCCTCAGTTCTCCATAGATTGATAGATTCTCCGAAAAGATGCTGACGCATATCGAATCTTCTTCACAGTTGCAAGATTCAATGATACGGATAATTACCGGCGAAATCGCGGTCACGTTATCAGAGAAGTCGGAAAAAATAAAGATAGAGGAAAAGAGATTGACGCGTGACCGTTGGACAGATTTATCTCGCGGAAGCGGCGGGCACGCGACGCATCATATACGACGCGTTAGCGTCGCAGGAATCAATAAAGAGCGCCGAAAGAACGCTCGGCCGCGGACGAAACGGCGTTGCTTTGCGTTGCGTTTCCATTAGCGGACGATGAAAGTTTAAATAAAAGTTGCCGATCGAATAGAATCGCCGTCAACCGAGTTCGACTGGTACGGCTCGCCCTTTTTATTACAACGACTCGCCACCCCGTTCGATCCATACGTCCACCCTCGTCGTTCTGGTCGTTGGTCGCCAGAGAAATAATTCAGGACGTATCGCATGGCAATTAGCGCCGGGATTTCCATGTCTCTGATCTATTCCCTTCCCAACATTTTTTTTTCTACAGTTGTACTTTATCGAGTAGCCCTGTGTCGCTTACGATTTTCAAACTCACCATAGACATCGACGAGTCGAAATTTTACAGGGCAAAGCGGAAGTAGAACATACACAGGGTGTCCAGTTACAAACGATAGGAACAAATTATTGGAAAACTATACACTGTGGGGAAAAAATAATTCAGACACGAATTGGATGATTTCAAAGGACAAATAAACTGGTTGTAATCGATTTGTTTCTACGTGGCCAGGTAATACAGGTTTTTAAAATGGTATCATGTAGTTTCAAATACAGTAAATGTTCCCTGGAAAATTGGTATATACTTCCATTTGTTAAATTTAACGTATAAAGGAGCGGCGCGAGGCGGAATTCTTAGGTTCACGTCGTCTTTGTCTTCCATACGTTAACTTTGACAAATTAAAGATTTGCTAATAGTTCTTCGACATAAATAGGTTAAATTTTATTTTTGGAGAGAAGACCGAGACGGATCGATTTACTGCATTACAAATTTTATGATCCCATTTTAAAAAACGTAAATGTCACCGTAAACGTTGATGTCAGTTTTATATAACCTGTAGCTAGCCATCTACAAAAAAGCTAATTAAATTGCTAATTGTACGATACTATGCCCTTCTGAACCCATTCACTTTTTGTCTGAATCACTTTTTCATACAGTTTATGGTTTTCCAATAATTTGCATGTTTTGCTTCCTACGTAACCGGAAAGCCTGTATAAAATATTCAAACATAGCACTAGCAATAATATTTAACGAGTAAGTGTCCATTTAGATTCTATCTCTTTGCATACGTTCTTTAAAAACTAACTTTGTATAAACATCTATCGGTCATACTAATTGTATTGAATTAAGTCTCAGAAAATAAACATCTTCGTGCAAAAAAAAATACTTAACGCTGCATATTTATCATATAGTTTCAATTTATTACACGAGCAAGGAATGCTACTGAATAGTTAATTTTATGACGAGAAGGTTTGCTCTGGAAATCAACTATTTCCTACAGATATTATTTTATTTTACAAGAAGAATGTCAGAATTGAAAAATTATTTAGAATTTGAATCGTACGATATTAACGCAAGAAGAATGACGATATTGAATAATAGAATGTTTGAGTACCGAGTGTTCGAATAACAGAAACGCTTCTCCATTTAAAAAAAAAACACAGTTTCTAATTATTTTATGCATAATATGAATACAAGAGCACAGGTTTGTTACTACACCAGAGAATCATAGACACAGAGCTGAAGTTTTCCAAAAATTGACAGAGATATAAGATACTAAAAAATGATAAAGAATTGTTTCGTGAAATCGGCTATGTTAAATAGCCGAGTATGAAGCGTACGTTACATTTTCTCACAGTCGGCAGATTAACGTGCGCGAAATTCATTCGTCGTGATCGCGCGACGATAACGTCATTATCGTTCTTCTCTCGTCGAATTCACCCACAAACCAGCGAATAACGGTACGTGCCGTTGCTGCTTTCCTCTTTGATCGAAATTTCTTCATAATCGGTGCAAATTACCAGAAAGAACGCTAACCGAGTGGAAGTTTTTACCGCGGGATGCGTCGAGAAATGAAAGCTCTTCGAGGCGTTTCGAAACTGTCGATAATCCGAGCGAAACTCTCGAGAATCATCGAAGAATCACGTTCCTTGAGATTCGAATCTCTTTGTCCGAAAACCGCTCGCTCGAACGAAGCCGATCACACTTGAGACCGGATTTGTCTGAGTCGCCCTTTGCAGCATACGCTTGCTCACGCGATCTCGCGAATCTGATAAAAACATAAGTATACACTTCTCGGAGATTCGGGATAGCCGAAACGAAAAACGAAGTTTCAAATGCTCCGATCGAACGATTCGCGTGTAACGCAAACCATACGTTCTCCAAAGTTGGAAACTAAAACACATGGTGCATGATGTACGTGAGCTGGCAACGTGTATTCCAACCGATAACGAGGCAGGACGACGAGCTCGAGAGACGCGCGTTATATTTTCCAAATTAACGAGTGTTCCAGCTCTCTCCTTTTCTCTCTCGAGAGAGAAAGAGAGATTGCCGTACTACGATCTCTCGATGGAGCGACGTTTTCCGCGTGTTACATGGTCGCTGATAACGTCGAATGGTATTTCTCACCGGCGAAAGTTTGCAACTGCGATCGGTTACTCTCGGCTGTGGCGCGTAAAGCTGCCGCGCGTGACACGGCGGAAAGAAAGGATCGGTTGGCAGGGTTGGATCGACATGACGCAGCGCTTATCCGCTTGCCACTTGCACGGATCGGTGTGCATGTTCCGCATTAAACGCGAATTAACGCATTGTCAGCTGGTTGATGGGGACTGGATTAAAACGCCAGCTTTCATTGTATCTACAGAGGGCGGCAAGCGTGACGAACCGCATTCCATCGCGTTAAATGAGATTTACATTTAAGGAACATTGTGTAGGATATTTGCAACACTGTCGACGATTGCGCGTCGAATCGATCGGGTTTCGCAGCATCGAGCCTTTCAAATACACCGATCCATCGAACTGACGGTGTGCTTTCACGAGTCAGCCTTTAACTCTCGGATACTGGATCTGGATCGTTTTGATCCGATCCTCGCTGCTGTAATATAGCTGCCGCGTATCTTGCATTTCATTCTTGTTATCCTCATCTTTACAATGCTATATTTGAGCATAGTCGAACGCTATGGCACACATGCTTTCGCGAATCAGTCTTTAACTATCGGACACTGGATCTGGATCGTTTTGATCCGATGCTCACTGGTGTAATATAGCTACTGCGTATCTTCGATTTCATCTTGTTCTACTCAGTTTTACAGTCCTATACCAGGCTGTAGTCGAATGTTATTACGTACGTGTTTAATAAATTTGCTACTGGAATCTACTTTCTTTCGTTGTAGTCGATCGATAACGGCATAAAATGGCTATTGAACCTATTTCCTGTTTCTTTCGTTTTATAAGCAAATAATTGATGTACATTTTCCGTTTTATATTATTTTATCGAATTACGTATAATCGATTTTGTTCTATCGAGATAAAGATTACAACGTTCGACAGATTAGATTACAAAGATTGTCACATACTTTACACATTTCACGTTTATTTCTGCATATTACATACGTTCTCTGTGCATCTTCGAGCCCTTCAATTTTCCACAATTATAATATCAAAATTCGGAATTTAATTGTAACGAATCAGATCATTGCAGTACAAATTACCCGCGACTTTACACTTCAAGTACAGCTCGTCGGACATGAACAAATGTCCTGGTATTTCTAAGCGATAGCGTACGTCTTAATCTACAGATGTACGTATATTCTGGGTCATTTCGACTCGATTCTGCTGCTGAAAGGTATAGCCTCGGAGGGTTAACGTTTATTTCAAGAACGTCTGATCGTTTTGAAATTGTAACCGGTTCGGGAACCGGTTTCCGCGGAGGGCTGGATCGGCGTCGCGCACCAAAACGACTCGGTTCACCTCTTCGTGGACGGCGTGACGATATTATTATCCCGCCGGCAGCGAGGACAGTCGGTCGATCTACGACAGAAATAGTTCATCGCGAACTGTGCCAGCAGTGCGATTCTCTGATTTACGCTGGAACCGTGGGATATTATTGCCCTGCATCGGGCAAAATCGTCGTGGGAACCGTTCACCCGAAAGCAATCGGTGGTGCACCGCGCGAAAGATTGTCGTCGACGCGTTCGAATCGCGAAACTTGCTCCGTAGAATGTATACGGTTCGTGGCCGGAAAGTTGGCTAGCGGAAACGATGCAAAGTCCGATTGGTTTATAGAGTAATGGAGCCGTGTTCCGTGACACAATTTTAAAAATAGGACAACCGTACACGCTCAATTCCGTTTTTATACGACTTCGATCTAACGTGGTTAGAGAAACTGCAATTCTGTTTTTACGTGATCTAATTCAACTCTTTCAGATTTCATGGTGCGTATATGCAACATTGTACCCTGACAAATGATTGCAGTTTTAAGCGAGTCAATCGTTAAGAAAGGTAACGTGGAAGGTAAATCGTAAGAAAGGTAAAGGTAGAACATTTCCGTAGCTGTGGAATAAAGAGCTAATAAATTAATTCCAGTTAGATCGACTCTCGTCCTTGCAAATACCAGTATAATACAAATATGAATTTATTTCTAACAGGAACCATAAGATCTGTTAAAAAATAGGAGATCTGTAGACAAGGAAACGGTTATGTTCAAGAGATTAGCAACTCGAGTGACAATTTAATTTGTCTTCCCCGGTTACCAGGTTGATTATTAAAGATGTATTTATTTCCTGTAAAATTGTTACTCATTTTATTTTTTTGCATTATGATTTATTTTTTTTGCAAAAACCTAAGGAAAGATGAATTTCCGCTATTGATTGTCGAAATGTATCTTTCCGCGAGCCAAAAAACATTTTCTCCCGATAGAGTTAATCTAACACGGTTCGAACCGAACTTCTTTGAAAATATCCATTTAAATTTAATCTTTTGTACTCTTGAACAATTTTGTTGGTATTTTTGAGGGGCATTGCACTCTGATTTTGTTATATATTTTTCATAGGATAGAGTTGAAAACAATATCGTAGACCGGGATTTTTTTTTTTTTTTAAAGGAGCCGCGATCGCACAGGTTTGCGTAACAGAATTATGGGGCCGTGAAAATGTTTGCAGCTGTTTACACACCAGTGAGATGAAAAATGTCAGTCATCCGTCAACAAACGATAAAAAAGAATTCGTTCAGTTATCAGTCAACATAGATACAAAACATCAACCTTCTAAAAAATTAACTCTTGCTTGGAACTAGGATAGAATTACCGACAATTTCTAAAAATCTCTTAAACGTACTTGTAAGATTTTAGACTAAGAAAAACGATCAAGATGTTCTGTCACTGATATCAAATATTCAGCCGAGATTTAATTGCTTATGTAACGACAAGACGGTACATTTATCTCAGCAAAATGCAAATTTAGCTTTGGTGATAAAATTGTAAATATAACAGAGAATCGTTTAAAATTAAACTTCTCTGATTATAGCTCCAGCTGTATACAGAACTACTAAGATTCTTGAAGACTTAATAACCAAAGAGCTATCGTTTATTTACAAAGATGTAATAATTAACGAGCAACACGGGTTTGTTACTGGCCGATTCATTTTAACTAATCTGATTGAGTACCATCGCTGTCTAGTGGATTGCGTTGAGAAGGGCTTCCAAGTTGATGACGTATACACTGACTTTAACAAAGCTTTCGACTTTATAAATTATTCCGTACTGTACTTATTCTTTATCTGACAAAATCCAAATTATCAACTTGGCGAATATCTATTTTAGAGAAATTCAAAGTACATCCAGAGTTCCTCAGGATCCTCACTCGGATCTATCGTCTTTTATTTTATTTATTAACCCTTTGCACTCCTATGTCGATTGTAATTCGACATCAGTTTTTATCTCAGGAGCTCCTTTGTCGAGGTCCACTCGACATTCTTTCAGCCCCACCTTTTTTTTGTGAAACGTGCGAAAGAAAACCAGGATTGCATCCTGGGAATTGTTTCAAGATATATCATACGCTTAAAAATTAGAAAATACAACAATAGTGTGAATAAAACTGATATTTAAGTGAATTTGTTTCTTCCTTTATTTATTTAAATTGTCTTATATTCTAGTTAAAGTAAATTTCAAATAAAACACTTAAAAGCGTCGAGAGCTGCAGGTAACGGAATTGAAATAAAATTCGGAGTGCAAAGGGTCAATGATACGTCTAACGATGAAAATATCTAACGATCTCTGTCCAGTTGATCCAGGTCGATCTTGATCGCCTACGTAACTGGTGTTTAGCTAATAAATTATCTCTCAACTTATCCAAGTGTCGTATTGTGCGTTTTAATCATTGGAGAAATAACCTAGCGTTTAATTGTTTCATAAATCGTACGCCATTAGCCACGCTTGATAATGTGAAAGATCTAAGTATTATTTTCTCAGCCAATCTTGATTTATAGCCTAGTCTTGATTCTTTAGGACTTATTCACAGGTCCTGCAAGTTCCTTAAAAATACAAACACTCTTAGAACATCGTACTGCCACCTTGTCAGACCAATTTTAGTATACGTTGATATAACATGATCTCTGTATTGTACGTCTTGCAGCCATAATATCGAGAATATTCAATAGAAATTTTTAAGGCTGGCTACCAAATATAGCGGACGTTCGATGACGTTTGATTCTCGCAATTACGTCAGTATCGTTGATAATTTATATCTTCCGATACTGAACAAGAGAAGGATAATAACTGATACAATCTTTATTAGTAAAATAGTTAAAGACGATTGTTGACTGTCCGGATATTATGCAGCTGTTATTCCTCAATGTACCATGAAGAAGCTTCAGAAGTCACCTGTTGTTTCATACGCAACAACATCGCACATTCTACGATTGTTAAAATATAATTGCATAAATCGCGTATGGTTAATAGCATGAACTCTTGCCACATCGCATCTTCTCGGTCAATGTACAGTATCCTTAAGACATTCTCTCGAGCGTTTTCTATGCCAGTGTCATAATATAACTTTTCTCATTGCTCCTTCGTATCTATTTTTATTCTTTCTCTTTGTTCGTGCATTTTCTATTGCTTTTCATCTCTTCTTTATTTTTTGCTTTTCTGCCCCATATGTCGATCTGTTATATCAAACATAAACAAATAAATATTTCTCTTATGTACCTTTTTCACGTATGTAGTTGGGATTGCGTAAAATTATTCGCGAAAAAAGTTTGCCCTAGATCGCGAGTGGAAAAAGTTTAAGAAGCGTCGTGCTAGATGATACGAAACGAACGAGCGTGATTCTCAAAGTCAACGACATGCGAAGATATTAAATAACGTTTCATTTTGACGGCAATTTATTAGCAGGCAATAGAATTGTTATACCGATGTCGAGGGATGCCAAGGAAACGGTTCGTTGCATCACGTCCGGATAATGCTCCTGCTACTCTCCACAGGATCGTCAAATTTCCGCCAAGACTTGGCCCACATGCCAGAAGGCGCCGCCGTTATTCGCTATTGCGATTTCTTGCCATAGAAAATGGAATTTCGGTGCCAGTGTCTGAATTGTACGCTTTCCATCCATGCAGCGAATTCCTCTCACACAGTGCGCATTAATCAACACTTTTGCGATCGCGTCTTTCAAGTACGATAGAGTTCCAGTGTTCCATTTACTTCAACGAAATTTTAGTCAATACCCGATTAAATGAATTTCTCTAGCGTCGATGAAATCCGCTTGTTCGAAGTGAATGAAAAATTCAAAGTACCGCGAAAAACTCGATCGACTCCTATTAGTAGCTTCTTCTTTAAAAAAAAAAATTATCTTCTAAACGGTTGTAGGATATTGCGAAATCGTAAAACGTGGCGTATAAGAAATTTTAATAATCGCGTAACAATCTCTGATCTCTACAAAAACTTTCTATGAGATTTGACAATTATTTAATTTGATAACTTACCGCTATCACGTGTTCTCCTTTGCCAGCCTTAGCAATCAGGTCCCAGTCGATAGTGTCCACGTAACAAAGCGCGGGATTCTTCTCGAAACGGACGGAACCCCTTACGATGGTAGTTAGACTATGCAGCCCGATCTCCTGCAGGTTCATCATCTCGAACGCGACAAGGGCGTAATTTATAAACAGAGAATGGCCACGAATCACGGTCAGGTTAGGGAACAGGCGACCGATGCTTCGCAGCCCTTTTACCCTATAGCACATATACAAAACAGAAACAGAATAGAGGTAAGAGAGAAGAAAAGACAGATACGAATGTATTTTACATTTATTACATTCATATTACGCGCCTCCTCTATACCTTCGCACATTTAAATTTCTCATAAACGCATGAACATCCGCGATCTAGTTATCGTACACTGGAATTGATCAACTATTCCTTTCTCTCTTCCCTACTCGCAAAAATATATCTCGGAGATGAAAGAACATCGAGGCCTTTCTTTTGCAATTTTTGGGAAGATCCCCAATACTTTAGTCTAGACTTTTTACTATAGCTGTACTTAAATAATAAAACTTAGAAGTAGTTTTTTATGATTTAGTCCGATTATATTTGCCTGAGATTTATGACAGTATACTTGGGCTCGGAGTGACACAACTGGTCGCCAAACGTAGCCACGGTCACGGGATGGACGTTTTTATCTAACAGAGGTATAGAGTAAACTGTATAGCTCTCCTTAAAAATATAGTTGACCCCGAGGGGTACAAAGAGGTACAAAGAAGAGTATACAAGTGCAGACTGAGAGGAGTAAGTTGAGTTCTACTCGTACTGTGAATAAGTGAGTTGAGTTACACTTAAATTGTGGACCAGTAACTACAGTTCGACTTCAACTTTGGAAGAAAACGCATTTGCTATCCCGTTGACCGTGTATTCGTTACTGAACCTAAGATCATTGTCATTAGCATCTCGAGTATCTAATCGCCACGGTTAATTGTCAAATTCTGTAATAATTATATTGTATAACAACTATGGCTACTCCAAATGAAGATTCGTTACACGCATCTAACCCCAATGAGAACTCGACATATACTTCGCAGATATTCGAAGAAATATTATCCTTTGCGATATTAATACTGTTATTCACAGCCGTTTCCTTCTTTAAGATCATAAATTTCTTCGAAACGTGAAATATTTTCCACAGTTACTTTGTTGCTTCGCGTCTACCTCGTTGCACGACCTTTGTCCCACTCTCCAACGTTTCGTAGAAAGTATATAAGTCTGGATAATAGCGTACAAACTTATACCTGCCGATGTTCCCCCCGTTTACGGTACTTTTCGATGCTTGTGCAAAAAGTGGCCAGAAGGAGGAACGAGGAAGGAGGAAGCTGAAGAAGGAACCGGCGAGATAATAACAACGTACAACGAAGTTTAGTGGCCCTCGACGATAGAGGAAGTCGTAGAGACAGATAAACCGCGCCGGTTTTCTACTTTGCAGCGACGCGACGCTCCCGTTGGCTCTGCCACTTAATCCTTTTGTATATTTGCCAATGACTCGTCTTTCGACCATCTCGTACGGTTCATGGAAGGTTTTTTCTTTTTGTTCCTTATGAATGTAACGAACAGAGTGGAAGGGCGTTATTTTTGTGGAAGGAAAAATTGTTGTGCGTTCGATTCGACTGAAAAGACGCTGAAGAGAAGCACGATAAGTCGTATTTTCCTCTTTCGTAGAAGGGAAGTTTTAAAATTCAATACGAGGATCACGTGCAAGAAGGAACGTGATAAGCAATTTTTAGTCATTTCCATAGTAATCCGTTCTATGTTAATTGAAATTTGCATAAATCGTCTTTTTATTCCACCGTGAGATTAAATATGTACATAATTTTGCACCTTATCGAACATTTCAGAAACGATTGCAATTAAATCTACGAGACATATCTTCGAATCGAATCTAACAAATTATTTCCTTTCCAACTATGTTAGTCTGCGAGCGACATTAAAATTAACAAACCGATAAAAATGAACATTTCTTATCTTCTACCTCTGTTCTTGATAATACGTTATCGAACGATTCCATGTCAAACTATCTTTTTTGCTTGATTTTGCAATTAAATACGTCTTTTGCTCGCCATCTCCAATATTTAGAAAACATTAATGACTAGTTCTATCTACATATTAGATTATTCCATCTTCTTCGAGTATTTCATATTAAAATACTTCTTTTTAGTCGATAAATGGCACAAAAATCGGGAAATCGATGAAACTGAACCTGCCGTATCGTTTCCTTCTAATCTACTATTTATTTTATTACTTGAACTTAAAAAACCACTCTTATCGTTTCGTTTCAATTTTTGCAGATAGAAAATCTTGCAGAAATGTCGTATTCTCACTCTGTATGACGTGCTCCCCAAAGAAAACGTGAACGAGCAAACTAATCTAAATTACTCGACTCGGTAATAACGACAGAGAATTTAAATTGTTCGATAAATTGAGGATGCGTAATACCCCAGCAGACAGTCATTATATTTTTTCCGCCTAGCGTTTATTTGAAAGTGAACTACCAATGATTACCTATAGAGAAGCAGGTATCCGGTGATCTCTTTCAGTTCCGGGAAAGAGATATTGGCATACTCCGACGGCTCGGCGTTGTCGATCAGCAAAATTTGTACGAAGCCTTCGACTAGTCGGCATCCCTTCAGTCTTGAGAAATAACGCACGCTGTTTCTTATGTCTATGCTTTGGCACACTGCAACAGAAAAAGATGTACGTGATTCGATCAGATACGACGAAGAGAGAATTATGGTGGAAGGATCGATCGAAATTGACATTACAGATTCTTCGCATCGTAATAGGGAATTTTAGCTTGTACTGTGATCGCTGTTATCTTCGTTGTTTCTTGGAATTGCGTTCATGGAGCGCAGCTCCAATCACACGTATCTAATCTACCGACTTTAAGAACGAAAGAGCAAAGTGGTTTTAGACATTTCTGTCGAATTTCAGTTACTAACTTGGACAGTATAGTTCAATATATGACATTAATAACAAAATAAGATATCAATTATAGAGTGGATATTTTTAGACAACATTTTGCATCTTTTAAACACTCGGCTCGTTTACAAACCCGACGAGCATATCTTCGGCATACTCAAATCGATGATACAACGACGAAGTATTTGCACGTGGTTGCGTTCGTACAAATTAATCAGATCCAAAGATATTAATAACTATAAAAATTTCATATTATAAAAATTAAATGTAGCGCCTGATAAAAACTCACGAACGTTTTTTCTAGACACCGTAAAGTTTTCTCTACATTCTGATGAAATTCGACGTGAATTCGCCAGCGGCGTAGAGAAATATTCCATTTCGTTTTCGAAGCGTCCACCGATTCTTCTTTGTTCCCTTGGATCAAGACAGAAAACACTAAGCCAACCGACGATCGAGGAAAGGGTGACGAAGAACACCGGCGACCCTGAGCCGTGGCAACTGCACCGATTACGATTCATTAAATCTCGACCAGAGAGGGAAACGAAACTCGCCTCCGGAGGCAAGGTCGAGCAACCTGACTAGATCGTTGATATCCGTTGCCTCCCCTTCTCTCAGTCTCTTTCTCTACGATCCAACAAACCGGACCAACTTGAACGCCAAAGTTATTCAAATTATTCAGTGAATCGTTTCAAGTATAGCTGGCGATAACAAACTGAAATCTTTCTTCTCAGTTTGCTTCAGCTTGCCCGCTAATCTGCTCTTTATTCGTGATACCGATCACAGTAATCGAAAATGCAATATCGATCGAAGCTTAGCTTACGAATGGTATCGGTGATCGATCGAAACGAGACTTGGTGATAAGGAGAGAAGATGAGCTCGAAGTATGAAATCTTAGTTTCAACGATTCGTGCGTTTAGAGCATACGGATTCTCGTACGATGGCGAGCATGGAAAAAGAGGAAGAACATAAACAGAGAGGAAAAGGGAAGACAAGAATGAAGAAGAGTGCAATTATTGGAAAATAATAAGTACGAACGAGAAAGAATAAATAGGTAATAAATGGCGGAATAAATGAACGCATAATTGAAGTGTAACAGGAAGAATGTTTTTATAAAGGTAAAGTATCAAGAGATAAAGAGGAGAGATAACCAAAGAATACATCTTTATGATATCGTAATTATGTTTAGTTTTAGTTTTAGTTCAATAAAATAAATAATTCCGATACAAATATTACAATAGCGAGCATATACTATAAATAGGGAATTTATACCAAATTCAACTTTATTTTGTAATTATTACTCGACGGTTTAAAAGCCACTTTATACGTATTTATAGCGCTTTAAAGAGCAAACAATGTACCATTAAATATTCTATTATAAGACAAATAGAATTTACTAGTCGTCTGTTTATTCTCTATGCCTTCGCGGCGAACGTGAGTGAACTTTCGTAGAAGGTGGGTCGAATCCCTAAAAAGGAGTCGAACAAGCGTTTTTCGAGCATTTTTGCTCGAGCATTCGGATGTTTGATTTCCGATTCGGCAAGCAGTCGCTAAGCGGAGACCGAACGCCCGTTCGTACTTTCATTTTACCAAATTATGCTAAAGTGGAGAAAGAGTGAGCACTCGTACGCTCGATCTAGATACGCACCATAAGAATGTTCTGAATCGAGCTAATGGAATAACAAGGAGTCAATACCGGGTCGCGTGGCGAAGCAGCGTGTCGGTTCACGTGTATGCAGACGTGTGTGGCCACGACGCGACGCGACGCGACGCTACGCGACGCAACGTATCGTCGCTGGAAGAACCGTGACGAAGCGTCGACTCGTCGCGGTCAACTGTAACGGGTTGCGCTAAAAATACCCGCGACGGCTGACATTGGGATAAACATGAGAGCGCGCGCGAGTTGATCTAGGCACGCGGCCGCTGTGTCGCTTCGCCTCGCCTGATTTCATCGTCACAACACCGCCATGAACGGTGCAACCTATATCTAAATCTTCGATTTTTAACACATCGTCGATCGGTTATTATTATGCAAAAAATGTATATTTCATTTTGCTTACGCAAAATTTGTATTTTATTTTGAGACGCGCTGCCGACTATTTTATGCAAAATTTTATTTCGTTTTCAGATGTATCAGCGGCTATTTTATGGAAAAATTGTATTTTATTTTGTAGCGTACCACCGGTTAGTTTATGCAAAAATTTTATTTTATTTCCTAGCGTACCACCGGTTAGTTTATGCAAAAATTTCATTTTATTTTGCGGCGTACCACCGACTAGTTTATACAAAGGTTTCTCTATTTTGAGTCGCACCACCAGTTATTTTATGCAAAAATTAATGTATGCCGCCGGCGACAACGTTTGTGCATAAATGTTACTTGTGATACATCAACAATGTGTTAATCTATGGCTCGTTCCTTCTTAGATTCTTAGGTATTCTTAGTCGTCTACGGAATCACTGAATCTTTCTGGCAAAGCGTTCCATTGCTAGAGCGGAGTTGCGATAACTGTAGGCGCAAAAAGTAGAATCAAGGTCGTAAAAAGCTTGGTTCTTCCTTATTGCGGTATATATTATATTGAGAAACAACTATTACAGGTAAAAAGCTAAAATGTTCGATTATCCAAAGATGAAAAGAAACTCAATTTAAATTTTTTTGCAGTCAATGCCTTGCTTTATAGCTGGCCAATATACACAGTGTACAGAGATCTTGCAACGTAAAGGTTAAGCAAGTATGTGCCACTGTACTTTCTTAATATGTTGAACGCCAACGTTGGGCTAATTGCAACATTCCATTTGTAATTTCTTTTCAGTCAACTCATATTATTGAATTCTATCGAATTCACATTCCGATTATGAGAAGAAAACACATATTTGTGCAACATTTTGTTTGTTATTTATTATATCTCTCTCTATATATATATATTTATTTCCACCTACAATTTTGTACAGTTTGGAATTGAAGAATTTTATAGCACTATGATAAACTCTTTCATTTTACAAATTATAAAATTTCATTTCGTGCCTTCGATTTGTAGTATACTTCGCGTAATTTTTATTCTAATTTTCCGCATCTTCCGTGCTTTGCAAAACGACAACTCACTTTATTTATGTTTGAGCGATAGCATTCTATTTACACAACTTAGTTCGAGCTGAACGATAGCCCGAACAATCCAGCGCTCGCTCGTTCGATAGCATTCGAAACGCTTTGATCTGTTTGCCCAAAGAGAATAGCGGATCGTTCGAGTCTCGTGAGATTGGCTGATCTCTGCCGGGTCAAACAACGATGCCTTCCTACCTTTGGAATCTCAGTCGTTTCTTCCGTATCGCGTCACGTTGTCCGATTTTCGTGTTACACCGCGCCCAGGAATCATCGTTACGTTCGAAACATTCGAGACTCTTGAGACACGAGAGACAAGCGCACTGGGAGCATCGGTTCGAAACGGCAGTTTTTCTCGAACGAATCGTCGACGAAAATCGAATCGGACGTGCCTCGATGTCACCGATGCCCACGCACACGCCCACCGGGCCTATTCGTCACCAGGCGATTATTTGTAGCATAAGTCACTGATTGGAGATTTACGGTGTTATACGTGTTATATGTACACCACAAGTATTTTTGATTTTTTAATAATACGACCAGCTGTAAATACACATCTCCCCACTACTTCGACAATTTGCCTATTTTAGTTCATTAGTTAATTGCCGGTTCTAAATTGCTGTGCTGTAGTTCCACAATTCTAGAAATTAAAACGGAGAAATAGGATAGTCGAATGATTTACAATCTGTAATGTTTATTCGATAGCTTTTGAAAGAATATCGATGGCTATCGACGCGGGCTTCGACGTTTAAGAGATACCAAATAAACCAAACGTCGACCTTCGCTTTTTCGAGATAGCCGCCAGCGAGTAAACATATTCGGCTACCGTGGTTGATCGAATGTCCGTAATGAATCAGCTCTGAATCCGCGTGGCACGCGCCAACGAGCATATCGTCCAACGACGAGTCAACCGATTGATAACGGAGCAAGCGCCAGTTTTCTGGCTCTCGACTATCAACACTCTTCTCTTCTACCAAATGTCCTCTATGCGGTTCTACAATAGTCCGGACATACATCCGGACTTTGATCTTTACATTTCGATCTTACTCTCGTTTCTACCAGCCAACGACATTTTTAATCTCTAAGAATAATATTTGACATAGAAGTGAAATGATGCACACCGATACTTTTATCATACGTTTTCTCAAACTTGAGATATTTTTTAACGCGCAAGGAATGGGTACATTCGGGTCGAAAATGACCGAAGGAACGCAACTGAGGTTAATAACTAGACCGCGTTTAACGCTTTGCCGACAGTGTAAATTTCTCAGTAACTTTAACCAGTAACCGGAGAGCTTTTTGCCAACATGTTTCAAGTTCAAGACACTAACGTGGCGTCACCGGACATTAACATTTCACTTGCACTTGACACCACGCTGATCTCATCGGCCGTGAAAGCCAATGGACAAATGGAAAGAACCCGCGCAATGTACAAAAATATACAAAATATCGGTAGTACGTTCTAAGAGATTATACCTTTGCGATTTTCACAAATTACGTGTTATAAGAGCGCGATCGTACGATTTTTGGTATGTACGTACGTACAATTTTAGATGAACAGAGAAACAACGTGGAGGCGTTTAAACGACGCCGATCGAGCCGATCGGTGCTCGTGTGGCTGAGGAATTAGCGACTCGCGCGAACTATGCGTAACGCGATTCCTTGGTTGGCGAACAGCTGAAATCTCTAATCGTGGGTAACCTAAGCTATTACCGGCGAACTCGAGCCAACGCGCTTCCTTCGCGCGATTTTTCCTTTCGTCGTTTTCTCGCGTTCACGGTGTCGCGTTTCGCGAGGAATCGAATTCTGGCCGCGTCCAACGAAAAGTCCCCGAGTTATCGCGAATCGACCAGGTAAACGCGTTTGCACGCTACTTCGATCGCTTTCGAAGGAGAAAAGACGAGGGTTGGGAAAAATTTCAGAGACTTACAACGATAGTTTGGAACGTTAAAGTTGCAATTGGAAATTGTAGTTTAAACGCCTGGAGAATTGAACTATCACAGCTTGTTATCGATCAGAAGCGTTATTTCATATACTATATAAATTATTGCGTGTTTTTTTTACGATATTAACGTAATATTTTTATATGCAATAATATACAGCAACGAATACCTGTCTGATCTTAAAAATCACTCTCGGATTCTGAGCAAATATCTTGGAATTATTCATTTAGTTTATCTTAAATCGTTTCGACAAGATTCACGCAGACCAGGTTTCGAAGATCGAGTCCAACTCGATTAATTAAACAAGTAAATTATTGCAATTTACTACTTTAACTGTAGCAAGTGGTTTCAACTTCTCCCTCCGATCATAGAACACTCAAGTTTACGTTAAATATACAATGACGCTAATATGATCGATCACGCGTATTCTAAACGATCTACGTTAGTTCGTGTCGACATTTCGTATCGTAGTTTACGTTAACTACATGTTGTACGATCGATGGTATGAATCAATTATCAAAATTATGAATATTTATGAATGTCGATATGTCAACGCTATATAAAAAGGTAAAATCGAGAACTTCCTACGATAAATATTCCTGTCAAGTGTGTCGAACCAACTCGGAAGACTTTGACCTCGGTAAACATGTCAAAACACAAGAATTTTACGCTTACATGGCTTGAGTTGTAACTACTGTTCGAGACTTCCGGATATAGTATACCAGTGTGTCACCTGATCTTTGAAGAAGCTAGCTGCTATGCTGAAACGACGCGAAACGTCGGTATAATGCAATCCTTGTGGACACGGCTTAAAAGCCGCAGCAAGTCTCGAAATAGTAAATCGTTAAAACGCGTTTGAAATATCGACGTTCCGTCTGATCGGAGATAAGTTCGATGGAAAGAATTCGCGCGTGACTCGACAAATTTAACAACGATTTCTACGATTTTAGCTCTAAGCTTATCGATCGCGAAGAATAACGTGAATTTTTGTAAATTATAAACATAAGAATAAATAGTTACAGCGTACCTATATGGTATAAATGGACAAAACAAGGAAGATAAATATAACTGAAACGTAAGATCGATGTGAATTCCGGAGAATGGAAAGCTGCTTTTCACAGGGCGTTGCTTTCCGATCTGGAACATCAGCTTTTCCTTCCAAACGATTGCCTTTCAGAACCACTCGAAATGCATATCTTATCGCCGCGTCTACGTCCAGTCGATATCGATTGTACATCGTGAAATCGCGTCGGTGAAGACGTTTGCATGGAATCGAATTCGACTCCAACTAAACTATCCACAAATTTCGACGACCTTAGGTTTGATTAAACAGTGTGATACCGATTTCCGTCGTTTCGTGGTCACGTGATCGATAGCACCTATGTATACATTTGGTGGAAACGATATGACAGGGTCATAAGTTAAAGAATGGATTCCATTGATGCAGCCAGAATCGTTCGCGTTTTAGAGACGTTATTGAAGTCAGCAGTTGGAAAACAGGACAAGTCCACTTTCTGACGGTACGTAAGTTACGTAAGAATTAGAGATTATTCGTGTAATAATCTCTATCTGAATAAAAATTTGTCGAATAACGTATTCGTATAAGAATTTATTCGGTCAATTATCTTTCAGATCAATTTAGATTTTTATTCGAAGGAATTTGAACGCTGTCCGACTGCTATACCAACCGGTGTATATCATACAGTGTAGATTTTATTTGCCACTGATTTTATGATTGCGTTATATCGTTTCTATCGACGGTAAATGATTCGATTATCAAAGTACGATCGAGTATTTGCGTAAAAATTATACGCTGTATAAGTTTTAACAACATACAACGCAATCAAACTCACTTTAACAGAGTTGTTTCTCTGTATAACGAGAATTTGTCATATAAGAATGTCGTTGATCTTTTTCTATAGACGATTTTTCTCGTAACCCGTCTTACACCTGGATAATTTAGGCCCTGGCCGAGTAAAAGGTTGCTTTCGAAACAAATCGCGTATGTAAATCGTATCGGCGCCTTTTTGCGCACGTATTGGGTGCGTTATCAGCATAACGAGACACGAACAACCGGTTATCACGACTATCACGGCGGGTTCGCCCAAGGCAATAATAGTGATAAGCCAAGTGAAATTGTCAGGAATGTCTCGATGTTTGCAACGCTATCAGATTCGAGGCAAAGAAACGTCGTCTATTTTCTGAGTCTCCGTTTGTAAACACGGTAACACTTGCTTATTTTCCCAGTCATCGCCTCCAAAATGTAGTAGAAGTTCGTTTGAATGAAATTTCACTTCACCAACCTCCTGTTACCCGAACAACGAAGACTACGTGTCTTTATTTTTAATTTCTTTGCCATAGAAGAGCAACTTTGCACAGCGACGAAACAATTTTACTTTCGCGTTTAAAACGAAACAATTTTACTTTCGCGTTTAAAACGATACAATAATTGTAAGATACAAAGGATATTCTTATTTAATTTTAATGTGCACGTGTATTTGCTGCTGAATATCAGCTACGCGATATTTTCTCGGTCCTTCGTTATATTAAAAAATAACGACGCCTCGTAACATACGGCATGTTTCGTTCCACTGTGCAAAATTCACAGATTGAAGTTTAAGATGTCAAAGCTTAGATGCTTTAAATAGCCCTATATTGCTGCAGTCCAAGAAAGCTCGTTGTACCCGTGCCCTATGAAACGAGATCTATCATAGGCAGGAGATGCAAGAGCGCGATAAATTCTCGGTTTGGCGACTGCTAAAGAAACATTATCGACCAGGCGATGGAACAATTCCTCGTGTTTAATAGGTTAACTCGTAGAATCGTGTAACGCGAACTCGTGGCCCGAAATCATGCTAATTTAATCGCGGTCGTGTAATGTGCTATAATGCGAGAAAAGGTATGCGGCGGCTCGCTAGAGCCGTAATCAACGCGGATGAAAATTTATGCAAATTCGCCGTGCCACCTCCGAAACCTGACGAAACACGCCGACTTGCGGTATAACTGTAAAATGACCCAGTAAGAAGGTATAAGCTCTACTCGAGATGCTTGCAGTCGTTCATTTTCCCAGCAATTCGGGGAGGAATTTGGAACCGTTGGAAAATTCCGCTTTGTACGTTAGAACGAACTTTCGCACGCACGTGTCAGCAAATAATAGCTAGAAGCCGGATATTTATGCAAATACATGCTTTTACGAACAAAGCTATAAAGATAGAATACACGTTGGGTCACGAAAGTTTTCAAACACCCAATAATAAAATTGTTTATGTTAAAATAAAATTTCACCAAACTCGGTGAAGTGTATTCTAGGTTAGGAAGAGCAAACATTACATCATGCAGGAAACGATACCTGCCATAAACAATACGATACCGAAGAAAGAATTTGAAGGAAGTTTCCGAACAATATGTAACAGACGTGGTACTACGACTTTTCCCCACTCGAATATTTTTTAGCCCGTGAGAAACATTGTTCTTTTATTACTCGTTAATCGTTAATGATAAAAATACATTCTAGAAATACATTTATTAATAATGAAAATACTTTTTTCTAAAATACGAGATTCTTTCGTTAATTATAAGTACCGGAGGTCCTAATTATTTTTGCTCCATGTATTTCAATATGACCGCTGGAGAAGAAGGCACTGAAAACGCCGTGTTCTCCATGGTTCTTTTAAAATCTGCCATACGTATCTGCCATAATTCAAGTTCGAGGTATGAAATTAACCAACACACTCGCGACAATACTCCCGTCCGGCACGCTCAAGAATTCTCAAACACTATGCGTATCGAGACGTCGATCGAGGCCGGTATTGACAACAGCCGCTGCCGCCGCCGCCGCCGCCGCCGCCGCCGCCGTGAGGCGCCGTCTGTTATTAAGGGGAATAAAAATGATCGAGTATCGCGCGTCGGTTGCGATCCAACACCAGCCAATTGCGAGGGGGGTGTGGAAAAGCAGAGATAGGAGTGGACACGCGGAAAAGTCGTTTGGTAATTAAAAAACCGTGAACAGCGATCGAAGGCAGTCGTGGCTTGGCTGTACCGGCGTTCAGCGAGTCACGATCCTCCCTCGATAGCCTCGAGGAGGTCATCGATTCTGCGAAACCTAACGAGTTTCTTTCTACCGTGGCTGGCGTCCTGACCAACGGCTCTAGAGAGGTTAATACTGTGCGAACGACGCTACGTGGATCACCGCGGGATTAAAACCAACCGATGCAAACGCTCACCTTCCCACACTCCGATGCGTTTTCAATCTGGGAATTTGCATTCACACCCTGCGCGTAGCACGGCTGTTGACTCTCGCAAGCAAAACCTTTGGATTCATCGGTGAATCGGAACAGAATTATAATTTTCTAATTTCTGCTGCTAATTGTTCCTTCGTTTTGCTTTCTGAATTCGAGTAGGTATAGTATACGATTTTTGGTGGAAATTTTCCATGAAAGTTGCTCTTTTCTTTGAAATGTTTTAAAGGTATATACATGTCGGAGATGAAAGAACATCAGGGCCTTTCCTTTGGAATTTTTGACAAGATTCCCAATACTTTAGTCTAGACTTTTTACTATAGCTGTACTTAAATAACAAAACTTAGAAGTAGTTTTTCATGACTTAGTCCGATTATATTTGCCTGAGATTTATGACAGTAGGCTTGGGCTCGGAGTGACACAACTGGTCGCCAAACGTAGTCAGGGTCACGGGATGGACGTTTTTACTTAACAGAGGTATAGAGTAGCTGTATAGCTCTCCTTAAAAATATAGTTGACCCCAGGGGTACAAAGAGGTACAAAAAAGAGTATACAAGTGCAGACTGAGAGGAGTAAGTTGAGTTCTACTCGTACTGTGAATAAGTGAGTTGAGTTACACTTAAATTGTGGACCAGTAAATACAGTTCGACTGAAACTTTGGAAGAAAACGCATTTGCTATCCCGTTGACCGTGTATTCGTTACTGAACCTAAGATCATTGTCATTAGCATCTCGAGTATCTAATCGCCACGGTTACTTGTCAAATTCTGTAATAATTATATTTGTACCATTAAATATCATCTATATTGTATAACAACAATGGCTAATCCAAATGAAGATTCGTTACACTCCCCAAACCCCGATAATAACTCGACATATATAATAATATAAATCCTTAGGGTAAATCAGACGATCGCTTCTGCAAAATCGAGTTTATTTTGGGAATAATTCAATTAAATATAATAATAGTTACTAACAAATCGAATACAAATTTTACCTGGAAAATTGAGAACTTTCTGAGTCCTAAATTACCGTTCTTCTCTCGTGATTTAATTTGTTCAGCAAAATAACTGGCGGTAAAACAAAGCAAAAGTAAAAATGTCGGTTTGGCCCGTAGTTTGAATTCTATAGAATTTACACACACACATATATATATGTATATATAGAAGCATACAGATCATCCTGATTAATCGGTACATTCGCTGCGACTACTCTTTCAATAACCGTCGCAAGTTATATTTAAAGAGATCACCGTGGCGTCGCGTGCATCAGCAGTGACATCGATACCACACAGTTGACAAACAAACCGAAGGAATTGTTATTTCATTTCTGTTAACAAATTGCAATACTATATTATCCATTGTTGTCTTATAAATTATTTTCCTCGCCTCCGCTTCATAGATACAGAATTTTACTCTACTGTATCAATTTCATAGTTTTCAGTAATAATGTTCTCTTTTCCTGCGGATTATTTGCGCGGTGTTATAATATCATAATATTATAATTTTTCGCGACCATCGCTTCGTTTTCTTCGGAGCGTAGATCGAAGTGTATATTATAACGTTAGCATTTTCAACGAAAACTGTTTCTTTCTATTCGTATTATAACGCGTATAATATGAACGTAGAAGAACATTTTTTAGTAAGTGTTTAAATACTTTCACAGATGCATTGTACAGGAGCAATGTGATTTTTCCAGTAAGTTCAGAATAATATCACAGAAGGGTAGAATCCTTTCCGATCGGCCAAGGTAAACTAAATTCTACTGCGTTCCGAAAATTTGATGTCACATCTATCTTTCGAAAGCGTTTCTTACGTTTAAAATTAGCAAGAGCACCGTAACAAACGCGTATTCGTTTCGCGAGAAGAAGGGCTGCGAAGAAAAGCTGGATCGCGTTGACCTATGATACGATATTATTCAGAGTGGCGCGAAGTTAAAAATAAACGTCACGGTCCCGGGAGAAAGAAGCCCCCAACGGGGTCGTTCGAATCGTTGACGCGATCCACTGAAATAAAAGTAGCTAGTACGTTCCCCGTATCGGGCGTTGATCGCGCCAGCTCCTGGAATCTATTAAAAGCGTCTCTTCCGTTTTCGATCAACCAACAAGCGTTAATCCCGTACACATCGATGGACGACTGCTTTTTGCTTGGCGTACACGTTTATAAATAAACCACCTGTACACGCTCGTTACGCCAAATATAGCAACGATGACGGTTCGAGTCGAATCGTTCGACTGTCGCACCACGAGATCCCTCCTTTCTGACTCTATGGCGTGGAAAATGGTTGCCACCTACGATTCGTGCGACACAGTCGTTGACACACCTGGTGCACACAGGCATACGTCTATATGAGTGGTTGTCCGACGCTGTAACGTACAGTTGCTCGCATTGAATATCTGGCCACAACATTATCTCTGTATTTGCCGTTTCGTTTAAGAGACGAAGAAACAGAAATCATTGGATTGCATAAGAAGGAGGTGATTTAAATATCGTGTTGTCTGCTCCGCAAAAACACGAACCATTTATCGCGGCTTGAAAATACGCAAACAATTTCTGTCTGTGAATAACGTTCGATCGTACGACAGATTTTTAACAAAAGATAGGTTCTCCAATTTTCTCCTTTGTTTCTTAAATTTAAAATTCATCTTCCTCTTTGCATCTTCTATTTTAATGTCCGCTGCAATTAATACCGATAATTATAGAAATATACTTCTAATTGTTTTATATATTTTTCCAGGCTATCCGTGTTACCCGCGTTTGCCTTCGTATCCGCTTAATATCCGCGGTTTAATCGTCAAGCTTGTTATTATTGTACGAAAGTATGCGCTATTAATCACTGACTTTCGACCGATATATAAAGTTCCACTAATTGTACGAGATAACTTGGTAATACTCCTCGTTAATGAGAAACGAATAAAAAACGAATAAATACGCAGGACGCGGTATATCGCCAACCTGCCGCTCAACAGAGTCAACGAAGTAACGTTCAAACTATAGTGTACGTGTTTTTTGTTGGTCGAATCCTTCGTAAGTTATTCACCTGATCGTGGTCCAAGTGGCCTTGGTGCGGCACAACAAACTGGCAAGGATGGGTCAGTGACGCGTGAAGTTGCTTCGACCGCATGGTGTGCGGTCCGATGAATGGAGAGAAGACGGGAGAAAGGAGGAATTCTTCGTGGTGGTGCTCTCTTACCTAAGAAGTGCCGGTATTTATGTTCTCGTTAACCCTTTCGCTATGAACAGCCACTATCGAAGCCGCCTAGTTCGGTAAAACGTTTCTTCGCTCTGTTATGTTTCTTGTAAATAGAATTTAGCAAGAAATGTGCAGTTACCAGCAGTTTATCGTAAGGAAATGTTTTAATCGTTTAACAGTGTTTAACACGTTTTCACTGACGCTTCTTTCAACGAGTTATATCCGCTGCATATAATTATAGGTTGTAATACAGCATGTTCTAGCTTCTTTCGATCGAACCTTTTCGGATATTTTCGTCGACATCGTTAAAATTTTATTACATAGTTTTATAATAGAAAATGGTTGGTTAGATATATATATAGGTTGTTCGAAGATTTATTATGGAGTTTCGAATGATTTATGTTTATTGCAAAGTTGTAAAGGAATTATGAAATACGAAGAGGATCATAAGGATTTATTGTTAATATACTGCGAGACAAGAACAGGTTTGCAGTCAACGTAATTATTGGCTATTAATGTTCCATTTCAGAATGTGCATACAACGTTCCTTTTGATTTTGTTTTATTGCAAAGAAACAGTTATCGTCCGAGTCAATATATGCTCAATATATATGTCTTTTCTTTCAAGTTCCTCGTACGTACAAGTCTGGCGGAATCGAGCGTTATTGGAGGGACTATATATCGCCTTCTGCGTATTTTCTATTTTTATTAGATACAACCTTTTAATAAAACTTTAAACGATCTATGTCTATATATAATATATATATTCTTTTTAGTACCTGCAGTCTGAACAAATTTGATCGGAAAAAATTGAAATACGCTGTTAAAAAACGTATTTGTCGTGGCTTTGGTTGGTGATTCTACGCTTTCGGATCGGTGGAGATCTGTTAAAAAAGTGGACGGCAAAACTGATCTCGAGCATGACTTTCAAGGTTAAACCCTTTTTCTTCGTTGCATCGTGTGGTTTTATCACGAGGAATAAAAGTCTGAAAGAAATCACGAGATGCAAATGACCTGTCCTGTTGGAAAAAATTGTTTAAAGCTTCGTCGGTCCTTAAACGGATTTCATTTGTTATATCGCGATAATACAATATATAAAAAATAAAAAATAATATAAGTAACAGGAAAGTATAAAGTAGTATAATATAATTATGTAACAATAAGTAATAAATTTCGTTTCATAGTATATACATATGGACAATCGACAAGATTCGACTAATGGAAGATTGCAACGTGGAGGAAAAGTAAGTTCCAGGTCGTCGTGATTTCCAGAGGGTTCAACGATCCACAATTGCTACACCAAATTCCTCACTCGATGGTCCTCGTGACCATTGGCGTAAAAAAGAGTAAATTTGTGCCGGTATGCCTTTAAAGAAGATCCTTACGAGTTTCATCGCGTACAAGAATTTCGTAGGATGACGAAAATTTTGTCCCTGGATTCTGGGAACATTAGAGCGCAATGCACGATATGTCCAAGATATCTTGTTTCTGGATGAGAGCGTTTCTTTCAACAGCAACATTCTCGATCATTAAAATGCAAGAGTTTGAGCGTAAATTCTCACAGTATGACACAGAGATTCAGTCAGCGGCGTTTCAACACGTTTGATTTATTCCATATCTGACTTTAACGCGTAATAAAGTCAGTTTGAAGATTAAAGTGGTAGATATTACCTATACGTTCACAAAGTATATTTCGTTATTTCGCGTTATATTTGACATTAAAATACGAATAAAATCAGTTTGAGGGTAAATGAAACTTTAAGCAATTTTGTCAGAGAGAAGGAAGAGATTCGCGGCGCATGGTTCCTTTCAAACTTTTGTTCCTCGCGATGAGTACCGTGCCATTCAATGGAAAAAAACGTCGATTTTGCGGTCCACTTTTTTAACGGATCTCCACCGATCCAAAGGTGTACGATCACCTCCCAAAACCATGATTAACACTTTTTTGACATCCTGTATATATTTTAATAAAAGGAGCGCAGCGTGATACACTTAATACTCTATATTCTATATCGTTATCGTGTAATATCAATTTTAAATATTATAATTATACAAATTTATCGTATTTTATTGTATTTTTCTGTTGGAGAAGAAAGTCCACAAAATCAGCTTATCGCGGTAGAAACCCTTTTACACCTTGCAAAATATAGTTTCTCGCCTTTTCGTTGCAACTGATTGATTGCTATCGATCTATCTGAAACAACGACTTCATGATCGATTGGTGACAATAACCTCGCAAAACGGTAGCGAGCACAATGAGCGATGACGACAACGCTAGGACGCATGTGCCTCGAATCACTATCCTTAACTAGTGCTGGCAACCTCTTCCGCGCGCGGCGTACACTCCAGATTTGGCACCGACAGATTACCATTTATTCAGGTCGATGCAATACTCTTTAGTCGGACAGTACTTTCGAAATGCTGCAGAAATACGAAAACGCTCCAATGTCATTTTCTTGCGACGGAATACGAAACTTGACAGAAAGTCGTGCACAATGGGGGAAACTATTTCCACGTATTACGCACAAATAATAGAAAGTTGAAAAAAAGAAAAGACTAAAACTTTGCGTACACCTGACAAACGAAACGTGTATACATACGCGATAACTGTACTCTCTAAAATAAGTACAACAAGTGAATTACGTTTCTACAGAGTTTTCTGATTACCTACGTGTAAATTATCTGCCGCAAAATGCATTTCAAAGAAACAAACCGTTTAAGGGTTGATACCGGTATCATCGTTACCATGGAATATTGAATGGAATATCTCGCCATTCAACCTGTTAACGACGTTACCCGAACGAAAGTATGCGTTTATCGTTGAAGCTGAAGCTGACGCACAGCGGTGTATAAGATTTTTTGGCGAGGTCCGGCGTGGCGAAAGGGTTAACATAAGAAGCGAATCGAGTCGGCCGGTTCTATTAACGGAGTTGTTAGCAGGTGTGAGCCGAGTCGAGACACGTAGCGGCAACACCATGGTTGGCCGGCGATCGACGAACCCACCTGTCACGCGGCTACAACAAAATTGCAACGATCCATCGGGATTAACATCGACTGTGCAACCGGCTGACAGGTTGGAGGGGATCGCGTGGTTACTTGAAAAAATTTCAACGAACACCGCATTCCAGACGTTCTCTTCAAGGTTATTAGCCATTCACCTAAAGGCCGAAGTACTCGGATGCCCTGCATCGATGGAACTCCCTTCATCTCCGCGTGTTTCCCTACTGTGTCCAACGACATCGGACAATTCATTTCTTCAGAAACATCTAAGACAGAAACTGGTTCGGAGCGTTGAAGTTGAACTGTCGCGAGTTACGAGCACAGAAAAGGATTTTTATAAATATATATAATATATTTATATATATCCGTAGAAATTTGTTCTCTTTCCAAAACACGGTTTCTCTCCATTCGGATTGCGTGTTTCTCTTAGTAAAGGACATGAGATAAATAGAAAGCGATTTCGATATTTCTCACGATTCTAGGATTAATATAAATAAATCGCGGTAAGCGTAAATAAGAAAAGCGAAGTTTATTTTGTACCAAATTTACAAAAGACGTACAAACGAAACTTCTATGTTACATTGAAAATGTTATGACTGAAAAGGATAATCGTAAATACAGTTTGGATAGAAATTTCTACCGTGACATTAGAAGCGTACGTATGAAGGGTTAATTTTGATTTTTAATGGCAAGTAGCATGAATGCACAGTAGACAACTCACCGTTGTTGTTCTGGTGCGATCTTATCGAACAGTTGCGAAAACGTGGAAACAGCTTTCGTATGATTCCCGCGTTATACCACTCGATATAGGCAACAACCTTCGGAAATATCGAACGTTGCAACATTTAAGATTCCTAAACGCGGCGACGTTTGGAATCTTCTCACGATCCAGGCCTTGGAGAGGTTAAATTATTGTCAAACCGGTACCACGGGACAGCGAGCCACCATCAGACGCAGCGGGGTCCGCGATGGAAAATTCCTAGGACGAAAATGGCGAGTGACGATGGCGAATGGTTCGAAACAGGGATCGTAAATAACGGTTGTAACCGAGATGGGAAAAAGTTATAGTATAAGAATCGGTATCTTAGTTTAAATGACTTTTGTCGGGAATAACTGTAATAAATAATTAGCCAATTTTTATTACAAATTTACGTTAAACGTTCTTGTTTATCGTTAACGACATATTATCAACGACAGGAGTTATTTTTTATTACGAATGACCATTATCCAGGACGGAATATTTGTCTGATTATCTATAAGCAAACGAATTTTACCATTTATAATGATTATTCGGAATCGGAACGCTTAAAAACTAATATCTCTCGATAATTTAATCTTGCAACAAATGTCTCTACGATTTAACGATCGTCGTCTATCATTTAAACAAAAACGAACTTCTCTTCGAATGGTTAAGTAACCGTTTAGCCGACTTTTTCGTAAGAATAAATTAAAAGTACATACATGGTAGTTATTTTTGTTCCCTGGTTCGAAGATATTGAAATTCGTGGATCTTCTGGGAACGCATTGTTGCGGTGGTATCGTGCACGCTCGACGAGTCACTGGAAACGATGGCCAACGGCGCAAGCAATATTATAACAACAACCGAAAGATTGTGCATAATCACATCATATATTCTCACCGGCAACATCGTTCCGACTAATTGCCACTTTGTGCATACCAACGGAACCGGTTACGATCGATGATTCGAGCGGCGCATTCGGTTCGTATAATGGTTCCGCTTCGTCGCTCCGATCGATCGAAACAGCCGCGAATGCTCGCCAACGAGAAAGAGGCCCGTTTTCTCCACCGATCATCACAATAAATAAAGGAATCCAGAGATACATTGTGTTTCTCTCTTGCATTTACATATTTAACCGCTCGTGCTTTCTGTTTCCCGCCGAAATTTGACCCGTTCGTGCTTTTATTTTACAGTTACTGGCTATTGGATTAAAATCACCAAATATTTTCAATGTCTTTCTTTTATTGCCCGACGACTGTATGGTCCCGTATCAACCATCGCCACGCATTTAATCTTAATCAAGATTTTCGCTTATCGCGTTAATATTCGTTTCGATTCGTATCCTTTCATTTCGATACGATCAATAATAAATGACTAACGACGTCATCGGCCTATTTGAACTGGAAAAGTAAGGAATACGTATTCTCTCGAATTTTCTGAACCTTTGTTTCGACATTGTCTTGACGCAGAATCCTGCGACAAATGTCTATATAAACAGGCGATACAAAAGAGGTTTAACGATACAAATTCTGCCAAAAGATTGGAGATTTGCTCGCAAAACCGGTATACCCATTGTACATCAGGTAGACGCGTGTTCAGGGAACCACAAATTTGGCCACCGATACCCTGTGCGCTATTTTACCCACGTTTCACCGCAATTTATGATAATATTGTATTGTTCTTCGTAGCCTTACTGCAAATGACTACTGTCGTTATGACAATTGACTTATTTGACATATTGTCAAATGAGTCAGCATCGAACTTTTACGGACGACAGAATGTTGCTGCGGCCAACCGCTGGGCAAGATCGTGATCGCGACCATTTGTTTTACTTCTTCCCTAACCTTGGATACATTGTAGCACATTGTGTCAGTGTAAAAGAGACTCTGACACTTTATACCTTGAGTTGTGGATCTTTTCCGATACAATCGCTCGTCAATTTCTTCGTACATTTTATTAAAATGTTCGCTTTTGTTCCGATGAAATTTCACCGGCAACGAAACGCATTTTATACTGATTGCAAGAAGAGTAAAATCTGTTCTAGAAGCAAATATAGGTCCGACAGTATTCTTGATTTAAGAGTATAAATCCATCTTAAAATACACGTACGTATAACGAAACGAAATACAGTGCCAAACAAAAGTATTGGCACAGGCCGGATCTTCGTTTAGGATTCTTCGTAAATCTGTAGAGAATCCGATTATCTACTTAATTTTTCTTTTTTTAACGTAACGCCGACTCTGAAGTTTAAACGTGCCATGAATCATAAATTTTAAAAATAGTTGTAGCAAAGAAAAAGGATAAAATACGTATAAAGGTCTGTTTTCAGCGGAACAAAAGTGTTGGCACATTGACGATTTCGCGGTACAATTTTCTTACAACGTTTCATTTAATACTTAGTATGCAATTCTTTTTTTTAAACGTACCAATCTTTTTACCACATTTTGATCTACTTTGTTACGTTCTTCAAGAAGTATTTTCTTCGAATCTTCCTTAAACGCAATATGATACGCTTCGATCCTACTTCTCAATTCAGACTAAACAGGCTCAATGGAATTTAGGTCTGAGGATTACGGCAGAATCGATAATATATTCGACGCATTAAAAATGGTTTCCTAACAACATAGGCCGTGTGTTTAGGGCCATTACGAAAATAATAATCTTGTTCTAAATTTCATTTTTCCGCGCTATTGCTCTAAAATAATTCGCTCTAGGTTCCGGTTACGTATCGAGCTTTTCTCGCGCACTATCAACGATCACAAAAATCCTAACTCGAATACACGTAAACAGAGGACAGCGTATGTATGTTAAATGTATATATATCAACATTTGATATATGCATATACATGCAAGTGTATTTACGTATATACACGGATATATCTTATTTCATATATCCTTCTGCAAATAATGTCGTAAAAATATTCAGAGAAAAATCAGTGGTACAATCTCCTCGTTTTATCCAATTCCAAACACCATCGGATGATATACCCGGATGATTCGCGCTGTGGGGAACGTGGTGTGTTATCTGTCGTTCGCGGAAAATATCGGGACGAATCACGAATTCACGCGAATAATAAACGAGCCAGACCCCTGGGACACGACGAACGAGGCGATTCACCGTCCCAACAGTCCATTATATTCGTTCAGGGTTCGACGCGATCGAGAGGACGAATTCGTGGCTCAAATCCGCATCGGGATTCACGGTTGCATTACGATGGTTCGACAAAGAGAGAGAGGCACTCCTCGTCGAATCGAGGTCTCGATGAAATCGCCGATCTAGACAGCAAATCTACGAACGTTGGAAGGGTAAAGCTTGAATTTATCCAAGTACGATTTACCTGTTCAATTTTATCCAGTTACGGAACGATCGACCAATTAACTTAAAGAAAAGATATTTTATGAAATTACGCATGATAGATTATCTATTAGTTTGGCGCTCATAAAACTTCTAAAGTTCGAAATTAACGAACTAAGATTATCTATTGAATCGCGGCCAGCTACAGAAGAATCGATCGATCAAGCCACAGGAAAGATGTTTTATTAAATTACGTACGTTAAATGTTCGGAAGATTTCCACTGCTTAACTATTAGCATAAATCATTGCTTCAGCGTTGTTAACCCCTCAACCTACGATTTACGTTCGAGAATTTTGGGCCGAAAGCCTAAACAAGCTCGCGCAGCCTTCCAGCCATTCGCACGACTTGTGTAGTACGATGATCGGGCCAATCGGAAATATTGCTCGTGGTACGACGTGGTATGCCCGTAATATTTACGTTTGGTCCGATCTTCTACGGGCTATGCTCGTAATACTTACGTTTGGTCCGATCATCGTACTACGAGCTATGCCCGTAGTTGTAGGTTAAGGGGTTAAACTATCGGTTTGAATATCACATACGTTTCTTGTTTCTATTAGAAATCATCGCTTCTGGCACTCGGTGTATCGTTTACCGTTGCTACTGAGAATCCTCGCTCCTGACTAAACGTCAGTTTCGTATCGTTCGCTGTTTCAATTGCTCGATCGAGAACAATTTCTGGAGCATCCTTCGAAATTCCGCGAGTCAAGCATCTCGTAAGAACGCTGCAGACCATTCGAGAGACAAAGGATACTGCTAGAAACTGTATGGAAAGGATTGCGTGTCAGCCGAGTTCGACGAATGATCGCGATCTCGTCGATTCGACCGGCTCTACCAGCCGGACACGGAACGGTTTGGAAAAACGGGCGGTGCGAGCGTATAAATTAGCCGCGTAACGTTTGTCATTCTCGTGCTTTCGGCTCGTTAAAGCATGACGGAGACCGGAAAGCAGCGTCGGGGCGCCGCACGAAAGCCAGAACGCCGCGACGCGACGCGGTGTCTATCGTGCGGCTTCGCACGAATCTTGCCTCGCCTGTTCACCAAGGCAGCACGAAACGTGATTACGTCCACCGTGTATTGCCGATCGTGTTTCCGCGTGTAATCCACGATTTGCTCTTTGCTCCCTTCACCGAGTTTCATGGCGACAATAGTCGTTCGGACTTAGACGCGTTCCCTCATTGCTGTTACGTTCTTATTAAATTGCTCCGTAAGTTCTATTTAGTTCACAAAGTTGTCGGCTAAAGTAAGGAATGCGAATCTGGTTTTAGCTAGCGGATCTTGTGCGGTAGAACTCCATTTATATGAACTCCATTTATTTGAACAAAGTTTTAGTCAGAGCCCGATCAAATCAACTACAGTAGGTTGAACCTACTTCTTATCTAACGTGAATTCCTATTACACGAACGAAAAATCGTACGTAGGGGCAGATATAAATTCCAATTGTACAAACTGTTCTTTCCCTGGCAAGTAAACGGGGTTCTAGCGAAGCGCCATAGCAATCGTAGGGTATACAAACCTTTGTACGAGCAGAACTTGGTATACGTAAATTTATAAGAAATAAATAAATGAATAAATAAATGTTGTTATTTCTGTATTCAGAGGTAGGATCGCAATAGCTATTATTTTATTCTCTGGATAAATCTATCACACCGTTCTGAGCCGAAAAATCTTTATTGCACTTTCTTACATGGACTAAGGATAAAAACAAAAAAGCATCTTAAACCTATCGATTATATCTATCGATTGTATCTAGAACTATCTTCTAGTTACTATTTATTGTAACTAGCGCATCTGCATATGGATGACGAGCACCAACTAACGTTGTCATTTTCAACACTAAATAAATAAAAATCGTAAGAGGTATGTGTCATTTGTGCACAGATAAGGAACAAAGTAATCTAAAACCGAAGTAATTTCCTAGTTCGTCGCATAACAGTTCGTAGCAAATCATAAAGATCAGGAACAACAATGGAGAAACTTGGTAAAGCATCTTCGGACTTAATACCGTTTCGAATACCGGAAGTGGCTTGGAGCTGGAGCCAAATGCTCATCCGGCAATATCCGCTGATTCATCGCGACGCCGTTCCCGGATGCGCATCGTCCACGGAACGAGCTTCGGAATGGTCTTACTTTCGGGGCTCGATTCGAATTACCGTCACCAGAAAAAGAACTTAGAGCTCATTCACACGATATATGATTCGCGATACGCGTATATTACACGTGTTCAACTCTGTACTACAGTCGCAGTGTTAGTACTCGTACGTATGTAAAATTCCTTTCTATGCTTCGTCAGCTACGAGAATCACCGCCATCAAAAGTAAAGAACCGTTTCCTTTGATTTTTGAAACTCTGGGTACAGATTTTATAGAAGTGGGCAAAAATTGCGAAATTCAAAGGTTCGTATCGCTTAAAAAAAATGCAAAACCAGCAAAATGACGACTTAAACCCTCCATAATTTCGTGGCGTAGGCTACATCATACTTTAAAATAGCGTATGACAAGATCCATTTTCTTCCCTTATAGGGAACGACTTAATGTATACGTTCTACTTAGATACTTTTCCTTTGTTGCATCTCTTTTATGTACGTATAAGCGAAATGGATAAGCTTCAAAGTCGGCCATTTTCGCAGAAAAATCTTCGTTCGCCTTCAAGCTGGGAGGTTTTCATATTTTTAAAAACATTAAAAAAAATTATTCAATGTTCTAATCATTCAAAGCCAAATCCTATTGATATAAATCATGACACAACTTTTGTCTTCCTCTCTTTTATCCCTCACTCGTATTAGGTCGTCTGAAAAGTTTCTTTCGTTTTATAAGGAAATAATGGACGCACAACATTTTCCGTTTTATATTATTTTATCGAATTACGTATGATGCATTTTGTTCTATCAAAATAAAGATCACAACGTTCGACAGATTAGGTTTCGTGTTTGTATAAAGATGCGTCGTTGCAAAAGACGTGTCTGTAAAAGAAAGACACTTTTCGGACAACCTGATACAATACAAATGTACATACATCTATTTTCTAACACAAAGTGGTATTCAAATTGAATCTTCTAAGAAGCAAGTAGGTAGAATTCTTAATTTTAATGGAACTCCTATTAATGCTACAAAAAATAACAATGAAAATAAAAATCAACCAGATAAATTTGAGCAGTTTCATTACAATATTTCTAAACCAATAAAGAAAAGAAGTCTATTACCTCTGACATTGAGAAGAGAAATAATATCTCTATTAAAATATTATATAATCGTATATCTTAAACAGATTTATCATAAGAAGCTAATTATAGCGTGGCCTCGTCAAAATTAACACGACTATTTTCACACGAATTTTACTTATTTTTCTTACGTATTTTCAACGCTTAACGGAATAAATATTAAGTTGTCCGAAAAGTTTCTTTCGTTTCATAAGATGATAATAGATGAACAACAATTTCTGTTTTATATTATTTTATAGAATTAGGTATCATCCATTTACTTCTATTATTATGTTCGTGCATAATTCAATAAACTAATATAAAACAAAAAACACTGTGCGTCTATTATTTCCTTATAAAACGAAAGAAACTTTTCAGACAACCTAATAGAACGCAATTTTTATATCGTCAGCGGATGAAATATCGGGGAACGTGTATTCCATAGACAAGAAGATAGCAACTGAGAAGTAAATAAATGACACTTACAATTAGCTAGGAACTGCGCCACGTGGCTATCTCATTCTCGGATGCGATACACGTATTCGTCGTGTGAAAGAGGTCTTGTGGGTTCGGTGAGACACGACGGTGTATCGTAGAAGGGCGTAGGAAAGTACAGTAGGTACAAAAGGGAAGGACAAGATCGAGGCGAGGAGAAGAAGCAGGAAGCAGACTCGAGGGGCCAGGCACCGAAAACAAACGACAAGGAAATCGAGGGCGATCGTTTCGACGGGGAATGGCGGCGGCGCAGCGCGGCGTGTCGACCAGGAAAAGGCGGAGGAGAAGAAGGAAGCCTTGGCCCGTGGAATAATGGGAGGTCGGAACGTAGAAGAGGCACCTAAGGGCCCTTCAGACAAACAGAGGGATCGCGCGTTCGACTCTAAATCGCGTTCGCGATTGTAATTCACAGTGGCGAGGGAACCAGCTACCTCGAAACCACTTGGTAGACTCGTTAGAGTTTAGAAACGAACAGTAACATCCAGTGAGAAATTATCTGGCGAACTTACGAAAGAAGAGTCGTCGGCTCGTCATAGGAATTTCGAACCTGTCTCGAAGTGTCGTTTGTTTTTCCACTCAAAGTACAAACGTAGTTGGAAAGTTGTGTTTTTTGGGGATTCGTTGTATTCTGGAATGGATGATATGAGCGAGGCTGTTAAATTAGACAAGCTGGAACGTACTTCGCTGTTCACAGTATTATATTATATTATATTATAATTATGCTAATACATTGTATTAGCATAATTACGAGAATCAGACGAAGCTGAAGAATCGTTCGAATCAAGGTCCTTGCGATTATTACATAGTTTAGAATCGCGATGTCGAGACAGCCAGAATTGATACGTGAATTTACTTTTTACTAAAGTTTACTCAGCGGCGTTTAGTGGAAATTGAATCGCGCCTTCTTTTCAAATGAAAGAGCATCGATAGACCCAACTTCTGTTACACAATCACGAAGAATAGAGCACGCAAATTTTCGTGACCGACCCGAAGCGTCAGATTAACAAACAGGGTTATAGTATCGCGTGACGAAGAAGGTGAACAAAATATAGAACGTGGAAGGATGTAGGGCATTATTAAGGCAACAGATCGAACAATTTTAAGAGCCTTCAATGACTCTAATTTGACATCTAGAATGATGTTGCGCAATAATTTTCCAACTAATAATATTAACGAATTACCTACAAATTATAGATTCCTCTTCTATGATTTTATCATTTTTCAGTTTGTAATTACGATAGAAACTTAGTAGCTTGTCTACCGAATTTCATTTATTTTATTGTCACCCTACCCTATGTTATGCCAGTGAGAACATGTAACTTGCGTGACTTAACAAATTTCATTAATAATTTTAATTGAATATCGGACGTCGTATAAATTTTCTTTTTTGTCTTTTTTTTTATCTGAAACCGGTAATAGACTCTGGCGTACCGAAAAACCGTTTCTTGCCTGTCGAATGAAACAAAATACTAGTCGCGATATCGGAATCCATCGAAACCCCCTCAGGAAACAAGGGTTGTCGTCTCTTATCTCGTTACCTGAATTGATCGAGGGAAAAAGACAAAACACGCGGGGGCGAATATACCGGGCTGTTCGCGAGGAATTAAATCGATTGGCGTGCACGGAACACATATTAATTGGATTTCTGTGCGCGCCAGAGTAAGCGGGCTCGAGGGTTGGGTGCGGGTGTGGGCGCCAACGCGAGCGACACCACAAATGGGGTCATCCACCTTGGCCAGCCGATGACCGTAGGGCCAGGTGAAACGAGCTGGCGGGGGTCTTCCCGGGTATCTTTCTGTTGTGTATTCGAGCGATACCGGAAGCTGCTGTCTAGACGATGCTTTTTTCCTTTCCTCTGCTGGTTCCGGCTGCCGGTTCCCCTCGCTCTTGAGTCAACCGTCTTCCGTGACTGAAATTTTCGCGAGCCTCGCACAATCGCGATTGGCTTCGTTCCAGTCTCTCTAAACACATCCCATCCTTTTGTCACTGTCTTTCGACCCTCTTCGCGTTTGACCCGTATTCCATCGAGTTTACTCGATCTACCCTTTTAAATACGCCTGGCTTTTAAGAGGGGTTTAACCCTTGTACCGGTAACTGGCTACTTGGGTAGTTTCTAGTTCTCTTTCAAGCAAGCCACGAGTCGCGATTTTATCAAGTACAGCGATACACTTTTAGATCGCCAGCTTGTGTATGAGACAATAATTCATGGAGAAGTATTTTAGAAAATTTATTTCGTTTGTTTCTATATTTTACGTTTCGTGTTTTCTAGTTTTATCTTACTCGAGAGTGAAAATTATAAAATACGTATATAGATTGTGTTAAGCGTAGTGGAAATAATGTAGAAGAGAAAATATATAAAAGTAATGTGTAAGTAAATGTGTCTTTCGCTATCTGCACGCAGCTGCTTTATCTGGCAATGTTTATACGAACACGAAACCTAGTCTGTCAAATGTTGCGGTCTTTATCTTAATAGAGCAAGATGGATCATACGTAATTGAATAAAATAATATAAAGCAAAAAATTGTGCGTATCTATTGTTTTCTTCTAAAACAAAAGAAACTTTTGGCACAGCTTGATACAATAATCGACAAATCGTCAAACGACGATACTGTGCGATTTTGAAAGCGATCCTTTTTCGTAACTAGTTCTTTATTTTTTTTTTTCGAAAGTATATTATTTGCACAATTGCTTACTATTCTGTGCATATTTTCCTATCGATTCGTGTTTTCACGCCTCATTAAAGTGCTGATGAAATTTCAAAATACCTTGTACAACACTCGACAACGTTTCAGAAATGTCTCTACGTGTCCAAATACTTTCGTAACCTTTGGCAATTGTCGCGGCATATCTTTAGCAATTGTTGCGTTAAAATACATGCTTCTTGTTATTCACCAACTGGATGAACATAACTTTCGATATTTTATAAATGTTCTCATACTATCTAAATTATATACATTTTTGTATCCTTGGATTTTTCATACTTGCATAAACATTCGCAGTTAATTATCGTTGCTCATTGCGTGATAAAATTTCATTAGCGTTCCATTCGCATCTAATGAAACTATCGCTCTACGTCTGACTCACAAACCGTCAAGAAAGATACTCGGTCAAATGAAATTAGACAAACGTATGTATTTTAGTCGCCAACACAGAAATTAATGATAAATTTCGAAACGAAACGACGATATTGTTACTTACATGGAGGGGCAGACAGGTTTTCTAAATCTGATTAAAATTCACTGCAATATATATCTTCGACTATAATAAAGTACGCTCTTTGTCACGCGACCAAGGATTCGATGATAGCTGACATTAGGGTCAAGGGTTTAAGGGTTGCTCCATTTCTGATCTGCCAAGCTACACGTTGCGGAAATTCTACTCTTTCAGGCCGGCGAACAAGAGAATCTGTGTACCATAGGATGAGTATAGTATTAAATGGCACTAACTCATCGATCTGGCTCATTCTACTTCCCACATTGGCAGACAATAGAAATATTCTTATGAGAATTCTAGGTCGTTCGCTACGTGATTCTCTCAGAAGCCAGAATGATCAACTTTGAAAGAAATAACATTTTTTTCAAGTACATACACATTACATAAGCATTGAGTTAAATTATTCAATACATATAGATTACATACTCGAGAAACAAATGACTCCATAAGACTCTTTATCGTAAAATAATGATGACATAAATAATATCAAGTTGCAAGATGGATTTAAAAAATAGTATCTGCAGTATCATCGTCTTTTTCCGCTTCTCAATATACGGAGTTGATCAATGCGGCTTTCGAGCAGTTTGTATGATGAATGGAGTCACTCTTTCAGTTTCCTTACATAGGTTCACGATTAATGTTCGATTCTCAGGAGACAAATGATTTACGTCCACTAGTTCATTTATTGCAACAAGATGACACAAGTAACTATAGATTCAAAGGTAAATTTCAAAATTTCTAACATCTCTAAATTTCAACTTATGTAGCCAATAGGTGTCTTCGCCGTGTCATGAAAGACAAATTGTTTTTGAGCGTTAAAATTATTATTCAATAGCTAGATGCTTATATACGTCTCTAGTCTTTAGTATCACAATATCACTTATTAATCTCGTACGAAACCTGACAGATGATCATCGATGAAACCATTCGTCAGACTTTCGAATCGATACAAAATGTGAAATATTAAAAGCTCTAAGTAAAATTCGGCCGTAATTCAACAACCAACAACTGTATTGTTTTCTGGTTCCACCATATAGAAGACGCGTAGGTTTTCCAGAAGGGGAGAGTGGAACCTTTGGAGGCGACTGGCGCCATTAATTTCGGCAGAAGGAGTGGAGCAACCACGATGAGGGTGACACATCATCGTGAACTATCCCACAGGAAATGGTGCGGCCGGTCTCCTTAATAACGACCGGTCCGATGGGTGTATGTTTACACGACGGATCCGGACGAGCGATATTTCCTTGCCAGCTACTACGATATCCCTTTGATCGACGATCGACCCGTGTGTAGCATCTAAAGGTGCGTTTACACCAAGCGAATCGATGCTCGCAATTTTGCTTCGTTTTAATAAAATTTAGTAAAATGAGATTGCAAACGAACATTCGTTCGTCATTCGGCGATTACTCGCCGAATCGGAGATCGAAAATCCAAATTCTCTGCAATAATGCTGTTACGTCGGGCGACTTTTTACCTGGACCAGGTCACTCACCGCGGGAGAAATAGCAACCAGATGTACGCTCTCTTAATAGCCTCAAGGATCTATCATAAACCTTGGCCTATACACCCCTAAGATCCTTCAGACCAAAAACAATCACTTGCCAATTCTACCTGCATTTGCCGTCTGTCTAACACATGTTGACCACCTGGAATGGCCTTTTTATTGTCACCAATAAAACCTATTCCCTTACTACCAACGAAAACTTGCCTTTAACAGATCGGCTTTTTTCGTTTCTTTGGACACACCCATCGCGAGGTTTCCTCCTTAGCATCATATTCGCGGAAAATCAGTCTAGCAACGGTGTTCGAAGAGTCGTCTTATATTCTTACCTAGCTTATTCTGCATTGTCAAGACTGTAGTTGAGTTGTTTGAATAAACCACATTTATACGTGTGAATCCAGTCTAACATCAATTAACCACCTCTATTATCATAAAAGAAATAGGGGATCGATCAGTTCGTGGCGTCGGTTATTTAATCGTAACGAGAATTTACGACTCTCGTTGACGCGATATCTTTGAACGNATGCATTTGTAATTATAATCTCTTCGCCAGATACCGTTCTTACGAATCCGACTAAAGACTGAACCGGGAATAACCGTTGAACATTGTAGATTCTGCTCTGTCTAATCTCTACGGACGTTTGTTCGCGTACGTCGTCGTAAAGAAGCACTTTCGACGTAATTGAAATTGCTCGGGGAGCGTTTACATTAAGCGAAAGAACGCTCGCTTACGCTTTAATTTCACTAAAGCGAGTCAAGAACGAGCATTCGCGCGCTTGCCTAAACGCACCTTTACACATCTTTACCACGTGCAAGCTAGAGAGCCGTACGAGTCCAGTACGGATTTGTCCGATAGTGTTTTTCGTCGCGTCTTCCGACCAGCCGGAAGTCATTAAATAATGTCACCGGACGACTTCCGTTGCCACTTACCGTAAGCGACCACACCGTTTAATATGCAGCCGACACGCCTTAATTACATCGCTACTCGCCTCTCTACTCGCCCGTACGCCCACGTCTTGGCTTTTCCTTTACAACTTCGGCTCGCTACTAGTTTTCCATTACCATTTTAGTGTGCTTCTATGGCCCGGTGTTTATATAAGTTGGCCGGATATCTTATTCGTGAGGCTCGTAAATTGAAAAGGAGAGAAAAATTATGATATTATGCGTACGGGACATCTATTTTGTTGCAACGTATATGTAAATTTATTTGTTTATGGACACAACTAAGAAAACATGGATGCGGATAAGCTTAACGAAATCATCTGGTAATACTGAGATTCAAGAAATTTCTATAAATTCTTTCATGTGAAGTAACAAGCTGCATCGATTAACGCGTCGAAATTATATGATGTTATTTAAAAAAAGAAAAAGAAAGAGCGACTCTTTTGCTTGACATTTCTCTATCTAATAACAATTTCCTAACAACTCTACCTAACAACTCCCTGCCTGTAACTTGGAATAATTATACACACCTTCCTCGATCTCCTGTACGTATTACACAACCAATTATATTTTCGTGTGTTACATCTTCCTTGCAGAACCATTCGTAAGATTGCGTCTCTGTCAACGATAACTAATAAAAAAAAGGAAAAAGCAATTTTTCTCGCAAGCAAGGAATATTCCATCGCGAGAGGATTAATAATCCAGACAGGATCGATTAAAAAGCTATAGGTACATCGCATCTGGATTTGCAATCAACTAAATACTTCCGCTTTCACGTAATAAAGCTCGAGTTCGTTAAACGGTACGTTATCTTAAATTATCTCGTATCAGGCTCGATAATCGTTGAGTCACGGCTCCTCGCACCTTCGCGGATACTCCACGATAATTGATACTCGGTAAACTACCGAAAACTGTAACGTCAGACGCGTATATTTCTCTATCGATTTATTACCAGCAACGATAGCAATCTGAATTGGCGAACAAAATTGTGCGGTTCCGTTAAGTTCGAGACACGGCGACGTTTTATAACGTCGCTTACGATTTTAAAGTCATGGTAACGGGAACCATAAATAAATCTGGAACGCGTAAGGGGTCGTAAATTTAGCATCCTTACGATGATGACGCGTGCAACTGTATAGGGGTTACAAAATATGTACATTTCCGTGGGAAACGATCCTTAGGAACGTTTGTGTACTTTAACTTTTTTTTTATAATGCGGAAATCTATAGACTGGATCGATAAAATTCCACAAAAGCTATTACGATTATGAAAAATCTGTGTATACGCTTCAAGCTTACGTATCTATGTATAATTATTGAAGTTGTGATAGTTTAGCTTTGTGATAAATGAGATGCTCAGGTGTCAGATCGATTAACCCTGTAAACCGAAATGTAGAGAAGGATTTGTTGAACGTTGCAATTTTTTCACATATTCTTGCAATCTATCCTTATTTTTTTCGATAATTAGTTGCTCCGAATTTAAAGAATTCTCAACCTTAAAAGTATACTAACTCTGTTTTACCCTCTCCACGTTGTTCTACTGGAAAATAATGATAGAAACAAGATGACATTTAAGAATAATACTAAACATTCAAAAAAATGTACAATCTCAAAACTTGTTAATTTTCATTTTCACTGCCATACAAAAATATCCTAATTTTCTTTCGCTCGACGACAAAAAGATCTTGGCTATTTCATATTTCTTCGACAGTAAATTGTTTAACACAATTAGACTTAGAACATCGTTATTTCCTGCCACGTTCCTATTACGCGCAATTTATTAGACTATGTTTTATCAACACTATTCTTTCTAAAACGATTGGTATAAAACATTATACCGTACTATACCAATATTCATAAAGTACGTTAATGCGTATTTACGTAGAAACTTTGTTCGCATCATAAAGCATCGTAAATTCCACAATAAACTCCACAAATCGATGCACAACCGCTTATCGTATTTCGATTCGGGGGAGGCTCGAAACGAGTCATCGGCCATCGAGTTCGTGGGAGTTGCCACGAAAGTTGCACGTGCGAACAGCTGAACAATTAGACGCGGAACGCACTGCGAAACGATCCAGCGACGAAAGTCGATGGACGAGCCGTTAATGTTGTTTAACTGCTTGCAACATGCCAGTCGTTGACTGCAACTAATGAACGCTGACTGTCGGATATGCCTTGTTGCTTTGTCGTAACGACGTTGATTTATGTTGGCCGACAAATTCGAGCCTTTCCACGGTTAACTACATTGTATTCGACTCGACGTTGAAAATTTGATTATCACCGTTTTTCCCAATCCGTTTGGAATTTGCGGCGAACGAAGGTGGAGCACGAGGGAATAAAACCGGGTTAAACGGGCCGTGGTGAAATTCGGTCGCGACGTTCGCTGACCTGAGCCTGCGACGAACGCTCCGACGTTGAAACTTATCGATCTCGTGGCACGAGCAGCGTCATCGTTAACTCTTCGAGTGCTACATCGCACGGTCGTCCTCTCCCCTACTTTGCACCAACCGAAATCGCTGCTTTTGTCCACCAAATCGAGGCTGAATTAATATGGAGAACCGGAGTTAACCCATTTAAGGGATTTGTTCCAGTTTAGAATTTCGTTTTTCTTTTTTTAGGAAGGAGGGGCCATTTTTCTCTCAAAGAAATTACAAGACTCTTTTTTTGTTGACTTTCGCGCGTTTGTTTCAAGAATATTCACCATCTTGGTCAAGCGTGAAAAATCAAAATCAGAGGTAGACGCGCTTCCGACTATTCAGCTTATTTGAAATGAAGAAATAAACAGGCATCCTGATTGGTACAAATGTGTCTAAGACGTGAACCAGAATTCAGACAAAGTCTAAAAAAAACGCGATACGTAGGATAAAAAAGAAATAAGAAAATTCTGTTGAAAATTGAAATGTACGCGAACTTATTATAATTAAATGAGCCAACGTAGCACGAAACATTCCACGATTCTTCTATCGAACAATGAACGTTTCAAATCGACGCCACTCGCGTTACATTCTATTTCCGACAAGCGTATTTCTCAATTAAAGGAGGATCGTGTCGATGAAGTTGTCGATTGCGGCGGGATCGCTGGTTCGCCGCAACGCGCGTTCTATTTCCTACACTTTCGGACCGCGCAGCTTTAAAGTAAGTAGGTCCGCGAGTGTCGGGTGAACGAATTTATGCCCGTAGTGCGTTGCAGTTCACGAGACACGTCGTCGCCGGCGCCGAACTATTTTCGACGGCGAGCAGCGGCGAATCAAGCACAGAGACGAGTCGCTCTTCGTATAATAACGCGAGCGAAATTATACGAAATTTCAATTGGTCGTGGTCGATGAGCTTTCCGAAGGAATTCGAACTTGTCGATGCGACGTCGCGGTCGAGACGAACGAATTATATTTCGTTTGACAATCGTCCAACGTTTAATTAAAGGCATAACGTTCTTGATGAGCAGAAGGCTCGAGGATTACGTTCGTTGCTCGAGAGACTGCGTTCCCTCCCTAGTTTCTGGATTTCATCTCGTTCGAAACTGCGCGCCGCATCTTAAATTCGAGCGAATACTTCTATCGAGAGAGAGAGAGAGAGAGAGAGAGAAAGAGAGAGAGAGAGAAGCAATGCTAGGACATTGACTTTGTAAGTGTAGCTGCATCCCATTAAAACAATCTTCGTCGGTGTCATTGTATTCGTCATTGTTCCAAAGTGGAATACAACGCTACATAACACGCGATTCTACGCGTAACTTACCCGTGAGGATAATTCTCCTATTTTCTGCACTGACTTTTCGTCTCTTTATCCGACAAAGAATAAGAAATTTTCCATCCGACAAATTAAAGTCGCTAATTACGACCCCACCTAGTTTGCTTTATTCTTTTCTTCTTCTCTCTGTTCGTCCCTTCCAGCTGACTTAAGAAAGTATCTGTATTTGCAGGGATGAGAAATCGTTTTTTCTTATCGCATCCTGCACAACTATGTTTCATACTTTGAAACTATGTTCCTAAACATAGGAACATCACCAGGATTTCAAGTTATTGTTACGTACAACGAATCTGTAAATGTTTGTCCGAACCGCGGTATCTGTATAAAACGATAAACGATCGAATCAAGTTTTCTGATCGAGTAATATACGAACCTTTGAGAAGCGGAAACTGGTCAACTCCTCTGTATATTAATTTCTTAATTTGATTACACGAACACACGATCGAATATTCAAGTTTCAAATATTCAACTTACTTACCAACGAATTATTTAGATGACACAAGTAATAGTATACTGTAAGGTAAATTTCAAGAACATGTAGCTTCATAGATGTGTGTAATTTCGAGCGAGACGAAAGCGAGAAGCTGCGGAGTAAACACGACATCTTGAAAACTGGTTTTACCCTAAAGACCGCGGCTCGTTTAAGAATGTCACGATTTTATTAAACGCCGTCGTGTCGAACGAAAGACAACTTGTCCGATCGCGGCCTGGCCGCCTCTTTGTAACGTCCATCGCTTCTACGTACTTACTTTTCAATTTATGCGGTTGATCAATGTAACATCTGAAACGCTTGATTGCTACGCATGATACGTTTTCTCGAGAGTGGGGTAAAAATCGGTCTGTTTGATTTGATAAAAGCTTAGAAGCGTAGTTTGTAGATGGACGTGAAGGGTCCGTGGCAATTGGCGATCGTTGGTGATCGTTGGTGATCGTCGGGACACGTGGCCAAGCACGGGAACGACGGAATGTGAACTGTTGGATGTGGCTAGTAGCGACAAAGACGTCCTGAACTCGATCTCGACGACATTCTACAGCGTGAATCGCTCACTGATTGTCTACTGTGTCGAGAAGCGACGAGTTGAATCGCGAGAGGTTTGTTTCGCCAGATTATGAACGAAAATGCCGTGTATACGATGGATGCGTATTCGGGCGAGCTAACCGGTCTGGCGAATGAAACATTCCAGGACTGCAATGCGTAAGCTCGTAAAAATCTGTTATACCGTAATTCAAAAAAAAGCATTCGAACATCCTTCGAAACTCTTTGCGTATATATCGTGCGAAAGATCTTGAAATCGCATTAGCACCGCAACGAGACACGAGTATCGTGATTATATTGGTAAAATTTGAAACGGATCTGAAAATGTGTTCGAGGGCAGATTGATAAGCTTCCGCAATGACGATGTAACAAATAAAGCAACATACAGCGGTGATTTCGGTAATTTCTCAATCTGCCCTCGTACAGCTTACGAGATACTTGTTGGAAATAGCTTAAATGTTAGGTATATCGATTTAAATGCGATATTATTTTCTATTAATTTTTTCTAACAATTGTCGAGAGAACTGGCGCCACACCGTTTACGGGACGGTGTTTTATGCGTTGATAATCTCTAGAATCGATGCTCCTTGCGTCACATTTATCTTACATTTCATTAATCTGTCAACCGAGCAAACTCATCGCTAGGATTACGAATCTGTCTGGTACGTTAACTCCGATTTGATTAATAGGTCAACTCCGCCGCGCGAATTTTATGTACTTTGCCCTGGCAGTTGCAATAGACTAAAATATACTGTACCGTAACATTTTCATTTCTGCAAAATATTACACTTGCCACTTTTTCCCAACGATGTGATCCAAGTCGTTGCTGGAAATTGTTTAATCCATAAAATTTGTGTTAAAATACACATTATCGAGCGTTTATGAAAACCATTATATACAGATCGGATATTTTTCATCGCAGCATCTGTTCATAAAGTTCCATAGTGATCAACGCTCGGCAATCGGAGCGATCTCTTCGTCAGGGTGAGGCGATTGCATTTCTCACGATTTCCCGCGATAATTTCGAGAATTGTAATCAATCGGGTTCGACCTCGCGGTCCACTGACGTATTAAACTCGTCTCGAGCGGACCGGGATGCTGATCGTTGACTGGCACCAATCGGGTCGGGTTCACGCTCGTCTCTTGGTTAGCCTCGAGAGCCTCCGCGGCCGGTTTAACGCGGAGAAACATCGCCGAGGAATTCAGATGACGCGTGATTCACTACTTCTTCTAACCCTTTCACTCAGCACGTTACTTTGCAACTTTCAGCGACAAAGCCAGGCAACTTTTTTTTCTCAATTTTTCTCCGCGTTGTAATGTCCTCACCCTCTGTTGCGTCCACAATAATATGTCACTCCGTCTATGCAATGGCTACCAAAAATATTTGCACGTACCCTTACTTTCAAACGAAGCGTTTTCTTTACTCTCGTCATTTCTCCAAACTATTTTCGTCAAGAGGAATTCTAACGAGTCACGCGTAATACATATAACAAACGCAATCGTCACAGCTATTTCACGCCGAAATAGAGTTCCGGCTATACAAGAGGCCAGATTCGTCTCGTGGGACAGCAAAAATGTAAGACAATATTTTAAATCCTAACAAGCGATTGCCATTCCACGTACCACCAATTGTTACGCTCTATTTTAACTATATTTTTCAATTTAATAATTTTCTTACATTCTATTAGAATTCCATTTTTTAACTAGAAATAAGATATGCCTAAAATGAGTATGTACTTCGTGTTCGGGATTTGGAGTGGCCGTTCGTTTAAGACTGAGACAGCGTATCTGCCTTTTTTGAGAAAATCCGAATTTCCTACTTCCCGAGTAAACTTTACGATGCGGACTTCATCAGGAGGCTAATTAACACCCTAATGGCTCGATGGGTCCGCTCTAAAGTAAACATCTGGTATCAATCAGCACCATCAGAGGATATGCGCCCACGAGGGTGCACAATTACAAGACTGGAAGGAATAGATTTCCATGTCATAAAAACCATGGTATGAAAGAAAACCCAGGAACGGAGAGTTAGTGTATAAGGACCAAGCGAAGCTTCTTGAGAAGTCTTACAACAGCCTTGGTCAGAGCGTCATACTGCTCGTGTTACTAAACAGTGCAACTAAATTAACTAAACATAACATTATTCTGCATCTTAACTTGCTAGTGATTCTCTTGGTTTATAGTAAAGAATGGAAATAAACTAAACTAAACGTACTACTACTCCGTATCTTTAATTTACCTCCACCTTGAGCATTAATCTCGTTCATGGTACGCGTTATCAAGCTATCAGTTGCAACCTGACTGATCGCCAATTAGTTGAGAATTCGTAACACTTCGATTTCTGATATTCGCAGCAACGTTCGCATTCACCGAAAAGTGAACGAACTTTCTGACCCATCGATCCAGCCGTGGCAACAAATTTAACGAAACTCACCGATGAGATTATTCGTTGCGCAAACGAACTAACCCTCTCCGATTCTTCCTCGATACTCTATCAACTAATTAATTTCGCTTCACCGTAGGCTGGATTTTTCGCTTGGAAATATCGGCGAGTCTGCTCGTGGAAACGGATCGAAGTCGTTCGAACCGTCGGAATAATTTGTTTTTAATTCGATCGGCGGCTGTGGGGTCCAGAAAATATCAGAGTTCGATACAAGAAGGGGGGATGAGCACAATTGTTCGTTGAACCGATCCCCTTTAAAGCTATTTTCACGCTGATGCATCTGGCCCGTGTAACTGCGTATGGATAAAGCTATACGATCCCACAGACCAGCGTGTTCCGTTTGCTCCGCGTATGTGTCAAGATAATCCACCCTCCGCTGACTCTCTGACACCCCCTCGTCACAGATTCGTGTCTATCTCTACAGGTTTCCCATCTTCTTGTCCGCTAAGTTATCCGCCGACTCTTTTTGTATCTAATTCGCGTGTCCTAAGAGACATTAATTTTCGCTCATCCGCCCACATCGAGGTATTAAATGACCTTTCAGGTTGGAGGCGGAGAGGTCCGTCGGTTTTCGTGTTTACTTTAGAAACAAGGTATTAGGCTAGGAGTTAGCCTGGCAAACTGAAATCACCGTACGTTACAGTAAGAATATACAGAGTTTTTTATTGTTAACAGATTCTATAATCGGTAGAGCTAAGTGTCAACATATTCTACGATTGAAAGTAAGGAAAGAATGTTTTGTAAGCATAGATTCGTAAACGCTTTATCGAGTAGTTGGTAGAAAAGTGCGAAAATAATAAACCACTGGTTTCTTCTTTGATTCCATGTGACAACGATATCAATTTTGTACTTAGAAGAACGTACGACTCTTTGAACAAGAACTTTAGAAAACATAGTCGATCGATCATAGTCGATCAGACATTTATAACTTTGGTATTTTTATTGTAACTTTTAATAATAAGGCATTTATGACTTCCTATGTTAATACAACGCTTGTTCGTTTTTCTTATTTTTAATTGTAAAATATGCTCATACCGTTTGGCGGAGTAAAAATGAAGCAGCCTGTATAATAAACGTGTGCAGGACAGCTACGCTTACATTCGCGTAACAACCGAGGGTTAACAGGATTTCGTACGACAGAATCATCTGTCTTTCTCTCTCACTCTGTCCACCATTCGCCCGCTCTTTTGTCTCTCTGTATCCTTACTGTGGTGGCTCTTTGTCCGACTACTTGTTCTTTTCGTTTGCATCGTCGGAAGTACATACTTAACAGCGTCCGAGCGCTGTAATTTCGGCGAATCTGTGAAAATAAACGAGTCTCCCTTCGCGACCGAGATTTGTCTGGCATTCAGAATTTGCAAGATTGTTCCATAAAGTGTACACACGACACGAGACCCGCCCAACTTGACACATTTCGTCCCTCGTTCACTACATTTTGACTTTTGTGTGAGATCACAACGCCAAGAATAATCGACCGACTACTTACGCAGAACGAGATACATATACGACAGGAACAAAGGGAATACCGCGAGTTTGGGGAACATTAGCAGCTTCAAACTCGTGTAGCTTTTGCAGAGCATTTTGAAGCATTCGAGGGTGTTGATGACACATGCGTAAAGCGAAAAGGAAGAAGAACGTATGTAGTTGGCTATAGAAGTATTCAAGTTGGCTATTTAGAACTTAGAACGAGAGTTATACTATGTACCAGGAAAGTTAAACTAAGATCTTAGAATAATTAAACAATTTTGACTGCCGCTATAACATTCCACATCCACGTGTTTCTCCTCTTCCAGTTATTTTTTCATACGTATTTAAAAAAGAGTACAATGTGGTTTATAATCGTGGATAGCTTTAAGCTCTTTTTTCTAATCGACGTCGACTTTTCCGAGCGAATGATACTTGCTTCAATTATTGAAAGCGATATAACTTTCTAACAACCGTCTTTCGAAAGTAATTTAATATCGAGACGAGTTTCTTCGTTGGTATATTTTATGGAAAATTATAAAACCATAATTATAAGGTTATACAAAATTATAAATAAATTTATTAATTTATTCTGCAATGATGAAGATAAAGTGAATTGAGAATACTCAGGTGGCCGGATACATTTATGGCCAACTGTAATTCCAAGAAGTCTGACACTACTAGAGAGCAAAGAAATCGACAAGCCTAGTGAACGAAGCGATTATAAATAGTATTGCTAATATTACAAACGATAATTACGGAATGTCGGAGTGCAATCCATGAAAGAAATTGACATTCTCTGACCCATGAACCCAATGAGGGTGTGTGACAAGGGTAGAGAGAAGAGTATAACGGCAATCACAGCGCGTCAAACGATGTACGCGCATCCTACACCACGTACCTACTTAGACTACGTCATCTATTTCAGTTATTTCTTATACCGTTTCCAATTTCGTGGAAAGTTATTTTATCCTCAAGTATTTTGCAATTCATCTTGTAGAATTACGCATCACTGGCTCACATTTACTATTGCGAAATAAAATCATTTGTCACTAAACGAGTAACTGCAACGTACTTGGTTACAATGTGTAATAACGCGTTATTATTAGATTCTGTAATTCTGATCAGATTCCCAATTACGAAATTAAATACAATTGTTTGAGGTTTCACGTTGATAATTAATAGGCGAGTGAATAAGTAAAAGATAGATATATTGATTGATCGCTTTTAATCGATACAACGTTTAATCGATTCTCGAAATATACGAAAAAAATGAAGAAATGAAACGTCAATCGAAGGTAATTAATTAATCGGACGTGTTTGGAAACTCTGGTCAAATGGGGCCAACCAGGGAAAGAAATTCCGAGGATCGAATAACGGACCTTTCGAACGCGTCCTCAAAAGGAGCGAGCGTTTCAGACTGACCGATGCTCCTCTGCTTTTCAGGTATCGAATCGCTGATGCAATTGGCTATCGGTAATACCTTGCTCGAGGGGAATATACGAGAAATACAAATGCAGTTGGTGGAAGGAGTACGGCAAGGTACGTAACAGCATTAGTTAAGGTTACGAGAATTGAAACGGCAATTTCGAGTAGTTTCGAGAATTGAAAGAGCACATTCAGGACATATAGGGAGAGACAAAGAGCTTGAGATTTCATTCAGGCTGTAATTTGAATTTAGAATTAGTTGTTCGTTTATAGAATTAGGATATCCGATAATTTCGAAATTTCATTGTCGTTGTAATAGGATACGGCTGCCGTGATTGTATTGGTAAAATTTGGCACCGATCTGAAAAAGATATTTAATGCAAACAACTTAAACATGTAATAAGCGTTAAAGATAGTTTCACTAAATATAATGTATAATTGAGTATTTAAATACTATTCTGCAACAATATCGTTTATACATTCCACAACCATATAACGATGAAACACCTGCGCCAAATAAAAATGTACGATATAATAATGTAAATTTCTAAAAATTATCTTTACACGCTTTTACGATACACAAGTTAACGATTTCAAAATATTTTATTCCATTTGAACAAATCATGCACTAAATCGTGCCACGAAGCATTAAGTACCAAGTACCGAAGATTAATATAAATCAAATGGAACTTGCTCGATCGAGATTAATACTTCAATTTTCAACCTTGTTAATATCTACTCCACAAAGTATACCAAAATAGCGTGCTCTTTAACAAGACGCAGCAATCTGCCTCGAGACAAGCCGCTAAAAGCTTCGGTCGATCGAACCAAACCGTATGGATCCTTGGAAGATTTGGAATCTTCCTTAAGAACAATTGCATGTATATCAAATGTGGGACAAGAGCAAAGAAAAAAAGGGAGAAAAAATAGAGAGAAATGATGAAATCGCAACGGACAAGGATAAAAGGCGTATAGTTTCGTCGCATGGCAGCCGGTGAATTCGCGGTAAATGGTATCCTGTTCCGTGTCCGTATCGCCGTGCTCGAATACTCAATTTCCGGCGGAAGCGTCGGGGGAATTAACGCGGCGTGCCGAGTTTTGTATAATCGCGTTTTAATTTGATTGTCTTGAAGCGCGCCGCGTGCTTCCTGCGCACGCTTGCCAATTAGTATCTCAAGTTGTTATACTGTTCGAGTGTTTTCGATCTTGCAAACGTTTCGCACAATGTTGCCAATGATATATTTAAGCATGGCTGGAAAGTTGGTTAATGGAATGGCAGGAAGATAAAGGACACGGGAAATTGAAGTAAGACGACGAAATTAATCCTACGGACTTTCGGTCATTTTCGGACTAATTATATTTATCTACCGTTAAACGCAAAATACGAAGCGAGTCTTGTTGGTGTACGCGATTTCTCCATTCCATTTACATTACAAATTCTGTTTGTTTGTTAAAATGAGAGAAAAATCAAAGTACGAGATCTCGATAAGAACAACGATGGGAAACGGTGGAAATAACTGAAATATAGGTTAATTGACCGATGAACTAAAATAATAATATGCTTGTCAATGCGTGTCAACGAAATCCTCTTACGGCAGACGGCAATTCTGCATTCTGATTTTATTGAAAGTTTGCCAGTTTGTTATCTCGATTCAACTGCGAAATAAAAATAGAAATTGCATGTCCTAATTAGTAAAAAAAAAAGAATTAACAAATAATATCATAAAATTCGTGCATCTGTGAATTCTAGAAATTGTACTATATTTTTGTATCTTTCAATTTTCGACAAATGCATAAATATCTGTATTCTACCTATAAAAAAAAAGTAAAAAGTTAAATATTAAAGGAAAATTTGTATTCTCCGATAAAAGTAGGTAGAGAGCCAGTGTCCTAATACTTATTTATGGTTAGCAATGTAAAAGACCGATTTACGAGATACGGAGACAATATTAGAGATGTGACTACCGTTTCGCACGGTGTGCTCTATTTTAACATATTGCCACACAAGATATGTCCGTTACATTATAAACCAGTCACTAGCAGTCACTAGCAATGCTTCCATCAGCCAACTTTCCACCTACGATGTGAATACAAAACTATATGTATACGTTGAATTATGAGGCACGCGTGGCGAGAACAGATACAATTTAACGGGCGAAGGGTTGGAAGGAAGCGAAGAAAGCGAAGAAATGATCGGGTCACCGACCTGTGGTCGATTAAACGAGCCATCGAGAAAGAACGGAGGTAAAACTGTAGCGACGTGTCACGAGTCGATCGAAGGGAATAAACTCTCGGTATCGAGAGGGAAAGTGCGAGCCGACGTCGCGTCGCGACGCGGCTGCTCACGAAAGGTGTCAATTAGATAACCGCCGATCGTGGCTCCATTCGCGCGTAACCAATTTCGGTCAAGATGACCTGTAAACGACGGTAATCACGCCAGCATCTTCAATATTTTCTTTCCCGAATATCGAGCAATGTCGTATAACACGTTCCTCTGTAACGACTATTGATTTCTATAACGATAAGCTAACGAGAAAATTACAACAGTGATCGTAAAACATAACGAACGTAATAAATATTTGGAGAAAATTGGCTTTGAATGTGCTCGGTGAAGCGTTAATACGATACACGTGATAAGTGAAATTATGGAACATTCAAAGTCGATCTTTTTGAACACGAGATCTCGAGACAAACGATTTTAATCTACTTTTTCAATTAATCTAGTAATTACCATGCGAGGATCGTAAAACGAAATGTATGCGTTTCAACGCTCATTCGAAACGATTTCCTACAGATATTCTAGTTTAGATGCTTCATTGTAATATATTGAAGAAGTCTGCTTCTGAAGAATTTGTTGCATACCACGTCGGACACGCAGGTGGTCCAAGTACATGGTCCAACGATATAGCCAAGTCGTAAAATTAATGGAGGAAAGTACAAATGTTTCAAGTCTTGGAACAACCATTTAAATCTCGATGACCGCCTCCGTATCTCATACGAACTTTGTGTTTTGCACACATCAATCGTGTCCGTATGAAATACATACATTTTGTGCTAGATTTCGAAGCAATCGTCTATAGTTCCGCGATAATACATACTTTTAACACTTTGACGGCCACTGTCGCGTAAACGTGATTTCGCTCTGCTATCTGTTATCGGTCATCATCACGTTTACGTGACTTTTTGTTTTCACGTAATCAACGCTTACGCGTGAAACAAATGATTCCTATATTTGGCAGTGTTCTATCAAAATGAAACGATTTACAAATGCACCGAATAGATCGGCAATTTTTAAGTCGAACAGCGGTAAATAAATGAATAAATTCATACGACGCATAAGAGTACAAAATAAATTAAGATAATCTGATAAAGATTCGATAAGGATGAGGGTGTCGATGCGATTTTCTCAAAAAGTGTATCATAATTATCCAATAATAGATTGAGTGAAAAGTGCCAGCGGTTGGCAACAAGATCTACGCTGAAACGTACGATCGTCAATGTGTTAACGGCAGTATCTTGTATCTTTCTATGTACTCCGTTTCTCTATATACAACGCAACGCTTCGCGGATTTGATCTTTTTCCCTTCGAAACAGTTTTCCGAATAAAATGATCCGTTGGAAACAAGGAGGCTCTCTAACGTATGCAGGCGTATGTCGTATTTATAAATCCTAAATAGATGCCAAGCATATTTGCTTCATATTTTAATTAAGCGGTAGTATGAAGTACCGTTAGGTCGTAAAGCTAATATAAATTATCGTATCATAAATGGTACCGATTGATGCCTATTTCCTTATCTCTGCAGAATCTTTTAGGTTAATCTGTACCGCTACGTCTTTGAAGAAATCTATATTTATAAGTAATGTTCGTATTTCCGTGAAATGGCAACTGCCGTTAATAAATTAAAAGAAAAATAACGAGAATTACTCGAATTCCTTATTTTCATTATTAATTGCAGTTGACGTACGTATCGGTGTTATTTTATGTTGATCGTTCGTATTTCATGTTATATCGATCGTAAAAGATATTTATATTTAGAACAGAACGAGTTGCTCGAGCAATTTTCTACAAATTTAAAAGTTTAACTCATTTTCTTCTAACGTATCTTCCGCGCTAATATCCGCTATATCCGAAGCAAGGGCACTGGAAAACGTAAAAATCCTTGACGTCATCAGGTGCATCTTTAGAACGTAGAAATAATCATGGAGACGATCGTGCGAGTCTCCGGGATGGTGTTCGATACGTCGCGACGATATTTGCATAATTCCGCCGTTCGAGACGAGCAAGCGTCTCTTGGCTAGCCGTTTCGTTTCATTTTAGCCCTACTTGAAACAAAGTTGGCGGTGAAATATGGGCTGCCGCGTCACAACGATTCGTCTTTACGACTTTCCGCGTTTCGTCGCGATTTTCTGCCCCTTCCTCTCTCACCGTTTTACGCTCCTTCGTATACACGAGCCTTCTCTTCCTCTTATCTGGCTCTCGCGTGACGAATTTTGAAAGTGCATTATCAACGCGCGGGAATGGGGTCGACACCGCCGATGGGCTCACCAATTGCAGGCTACGTTACCAAGATATTATCCGGTAAAGTTATGCGGCTCTGTAAGGAAAGGTCAGTTGCTGGCGAGAAGTTAAGCACGTTCGCAGACGGTGAACGAGAAGTGCAACTTCGATTCATTTGAAAAACGCGCCGAGCAATCTTATTCTGCTCGGATTCTGATTTTATACAGCTACCGAGATATACGTAGTACGGTAATTACTTGCTGATCTTCCTCGGTTGTTTGATCGATGCAAGTAAATAGAAATAGAAATTTTAATTGGAAAGTTCCTTATTAAAGCAAATAATTATGTTTTCCCAATGCTGTAGGACCTTGCAGTACCGTTACGTTAATCGACTACGAAAACGTGTAACACGGCGCAGTCTTGTTCTGGTCGAATCTAGATCCCATACTGGATAAAAGAAAAGTTACTCTCCGATTTATAAATAGAAACGCTGATATCAATTAGAAAATTCTTTGTACGATCCTGCGAATAATTTTGATCTTCCGGCAGAACTATGAAAAATTGCATGTATTACTCTTCGTGAAAATGCAAATTCTCATCTGTTGATCGTTTCCTCGCTGATCTAAATTAATGGTCGCATTTCATGTGAGATTCGCACATTTCCTAATATGAATAAACGTGTACATATTATTTCTATAATTCTAACTTTAAATAGAGAAAAGACGCGTTATGAAGCTTATTGTCTTCGTTGACGTTGATACATTTTAAGCGATGGGTAGAGGACCGAGGTACATAGACAGATAAGATTCGTAAGCCTTCGGAGTGGAAATCGCGCCGAACGTATAAGCCGTGTATAATACACGGTCGAGAGGCGAACAACCACGAAATGCAAATTGCCTGAGCAATTTACATGCCAGCCCTACGATGAGTACTTCGGAGATAACATTCTGTTTAACCAACCGATACGTTCCTGTTTCTTCGTTGAACAAATTCAGTTGGCCGATGCCCGTTAGATACCAAGAAGTACACGGGAAAAAGTGTACGGGAAACGGTAGCGTTCGCAAGACAACACGAAATGAACTTCGTGAGCAACAATATAGCGACGAAATCTCGTTTTCTTTCTGTTTCTTTCTGTTCCCTCTCTGCGAGACGATGTCGAGCGTAGCGGATAAACGCGATAGAAATGGCTGGGCGATTAATGGAAAAACGAGAAGGGAAGCGAGACCGAGGCTGACCGCGTTTAAACTGTGTTTTTCGTTCGAAGGAAGCAAAAAAGAAGGCCGAGAAGGAGAAAGAATAAAGACCAAGGTTCGCAGTCAAGTTTGCAAGGTGTTTCGAGTCGGAGTTGCGGTCAAAGTTCAACCGCGACTCGGCAAGAATGTAACCATTTGGGGGCACCCGGAAGCGAGTTCGCGTGCACGGAAATTGTGTATGCATAATAGCGGACTTCTAAGAACCAAGCCATAGCACGTAGACAAATTAATGCAGATTTGCATGACTTTTTTGAAAAGTTAAATACCTGGGAAACAACTTTACGCCGGCTTTAACCAGTTCGCGCTGATTCGAGCAAGCCGCGAGGGAGAAGTATGACCTGTAATTATCACCTGTCGTTTCTGGTGACAACCTATTGCTTTCAAATCGGGATATTTTTCCTCTTTCTTAATATTCGAAATTATTACGCTGTTTCTCGCAACTATAAAATCATCGTAAAATATATAAATATAAATAAATAAATAAAACAGTAGGCAGGTAAAATCGAACAGGTAAACTTTTACGCGACATAAACTTGAACAATTTTATATTAAATTTGCGATGTTGGAATTTGTCATCGTGTGATTCAATTTGCCAGCTTCCATTCACTTATTCGTGTTTCGCTCGCGAAATAGATAAAAACGTTTCTTTACGAGCCACGTGTAAATATGTAGATGCGTGTCGACGCATCGGAGCCGAACGACGTCGGTAACCGATGCAGCTTCCTTCTCACCTGCTTTCCTTGCTCGCTAATTCGACCAGACGGAGAGAGGAAGGAAGGCGTCGGGTTAAATATTTCCAGCCCATTTACTCCCCTGACATTCAATTCACTGTGCTGTCTGTAGCCGATGTTCCGCGTGATTCGCCCGAATTACGTCTGTGACACGATCCTCTCGCATTCGCCAGAGGAATCCACATGAACGAAATGTTTTTTTTTCTTCGCATATTTAAAATTTAGTTTGGCTATCAGGAAGCGTGTTCCAATAGTATCAGTCAACGAAATTTCCAAAAATTTTTACGTAATCCGAACAAATCCCGATCCTACAAACACATCTTTCGATCTGTCTGGTTAGAAAAGCTGTAACCCGTTAACCATTTCACGGCTGATCCTACGTGTAGAAGTGACCGGGGCAAGTTGATATATTTTTCAGCTTTTGATTTCTGCAACTTTTGTTTGTTTCAATAACTGACTTGAAAGAATCATGCTAAAATATAGCGTGTAATTCTATGTATATACAAATCAATAAGGTCGTTTTGTCTATCTTGCAAATATTTGCACATCGACTCAGTGGCAATGAGCCTTCCTTTACCGCGACACGAGCTTTGTCCAAAAATACCTTGCGATATTTCATCGTGTTTTGTTCTGTTAATGTAATTTCAGACCATTTTCAAAGAATCGAATTTAAAAAAGAAAAGAAAAATATGTAGTCTCGGTATAGAAATGTCTCAAAACAGGCGTATCAATGTAACCTATTATGTACCAATGTAATTTATAATATACAGTTCTACATAACGTAGTTCCAGGCAAATAGAAAAGACAACAGGAATATTTATTGCTATGGAAACGAAAACGATTGAATACCGATCATCAAAGCCTAACGTACGTGCATGTACAAATGTACACCTTAGCGTAAAAAACACTTGATTAATGAGTTTCACATAGCCAAATATAATCGAGTCACATAACGTGCTACAACCTACCCTGGTCTACTACTTTACCAAGTATCACATATCTAATACTTAGTTGATAAATATATTTATTCTTGACAAAATCGATTTCAAATCTTGCAGTCAAAGTCTAAAACAAATTCGGTTCGGCAAAGATCAATATTCAAACTTGTATTGCATACGGTCAATAATTGGTACGTTCTTATCAGTGATTTATTTATTCTATTCGTTGAAGCAATCGATATTTATTACCACGCAAGAGTTTGAGATATTTATTTCAAGGTTTTAAGATACTCACGAAAAGAAAGAAACTAGAAAGACAAAATAAAATAAGAAATAATTTTATACTATTTGTTTGCTTTTAGTAGGTTTATTAGAATTTGTCCTCGTTATAATATTGTATCCTTTGTTTTTGCAAACAGCGACTTTTCATATTTATTTATGGACCGCGAAACGATTTTACGGATTACAAAACTTTCCAATTGAAATTATTAATCTATTTAATCCATGAAATTATTTAATATATTATAATACTCTGTTTGTTCTCGTTGAATAATTGGAATTTCCCTCGAGATGTCAAAACATTAAAAACACCTATAAAATAATCATAACCGAAGCTTTTCCTCCGATATATATTAATTTAAAATTATATAAAAGCTCAAACTTGCTTGTTCGCGTTTCTCTCGTTAAAAAAATTCAAGTTCCCTCATTAAATAAGTTAACCTAAATTTTTAAGCCATGATCATATGCTAATGGTACTGTGGGATAAAGTCTGCTCACTTTGCATTTTAGGTATATATGTATGGTGTTGCAGGTTTTTCCGATGAAAGTTTTTCAGAATATTCTATGGAAATAAATAAGAGAAAAGAGAAATGTTACACACACACACACACACACACACACCGTTTGAAACTTTATTAAAAAGTTATAATAAAATGAAATATCTGAATGGAAAAACCTGGAACATCATATATAGTATGTATATTAATACAGAGAAAATGGTCAACGTCAAACATTTAAATACAAAAAGAGAAACAGAATATTACATTAATATATAATTTTATAATATGCCCAATTATGTATCGTAGCATATTGTAAAATTTATCACATGCTTTATACATTTTAATATTTTTAGATTAATTATGAATTGTGTTTATCGCGTTATTGAAAAGAATCGCCTTCCATCCGTGCATTACATTAACAATCGTAAAATATAATGGCATTATTGTATTATATAAAAGTGTTACAAATTGGAAAAATAAATATCTACTTTTATCCAAGAAACAATTTCGCTGGAGAAAAGATTTATCATTTTTGACGTTACAGGTCGAATAAATGCGAGCGTTATTCACTTATACATATACGAGCGTAATAAACCTGGAACGAATATTCCCTCCATTACAACATCACGCGTTGAAATGAACCGCTTTGAAGTAGAGATTTTACGAAAATACGAACGAATCGATTTTGTATAATGATTAAGTTGCGCAAACGCATATTATTTCTGTAATATTATGAAACGGTCGATAATACAGGCCAGTATCGTTCCTCTGATAAATTAAAGATATGAATTAATGATATCAAAGATATTAATGCTGGGATGATGTAACTCTTGAGAAACAGTGCGAATTGTTTCAATAGGACGAGCCCTTTTGTTGAATCTGGCCGAGGAACACGATTCTCACTTTACAAAGAGTCGAAGCAACTTTCCAACACAAAAGTAATTTATTCTGATTTAAAGTCTACCGTGAGTCTATAGAGAAAAGGGAAATTAATCTCGTCGAAAATGAAAAAGGTTTTACTTTTGTGCGATGAAATACCAAAGCACCATGACGTACAGTTAACCCACGCTCTTCGTTTCTTCTTTCACATTTTTTCCACCATCGCCAATGAAGATATTCAGTCAATCGTGCGTCAGAAAATTTACTTGCAAGCCATCCTCTATCATCTCATAGAAGAGCAAATTTAAAATTCAATATGTTCTCCGCGTCAAAACTATCTCTTCGTTTGATTCTCCGACCGAACATACATTTCTCTCGCCCTTTTCAACATTGGAAAAGTATCGAATATCGTGTAATTATAATGTGTGATTGCAATTGCTAAAATTGATGCGTAGAATTTGTTACTATTATGAAAAAGAACTAGTTAAAACTATAGTAACTTGTGACCTGGAACATGTAAGATTTCACTAATAATATTGGACAATGTACGTATATTTTATAATACATTTCATCCCCGATAATACAAAAGGGTCGAAATATTTATGGGCAGCAACTTAATTGTCTTGTCTCTTGTCGCGAAAATGCAAAGTAGGTCGAAAATCTGTCCATTACGAAGCATTTAGTGACTTCAATGGTGTCTACTACTAATCCCTATTTCCCGCTTGACAATTCATTCCGTCTGACGACTTATTAACCCGATTCGAAGTAACGATTGGGAAAGACCAGTTCTCGAGGCGTTGAAATATTTTGTTCGAGCAACAGGAAGAGGAGTATCGATCGACGAGGTGAAAAACGCGGAATGTGATAACCTGATATACATTTCCGTCCATGCGTATTAAAACACTTGCTGATTTTATAGAAAACGTGATAACGAATCGAAAATAATAAAGAAATGATTAATCGATGAGAATTTTATATTCGCGCAAGGTTGCAATGCAACATGCATATAGTAAATATAGTAAATCGTACTAATGATCTGTCGACAGAATCACAGTTTTCTAAACTGTCTTATTTTAAAGAAATTGAATGCGAATTCCGAGACTGCAAAAAGTCTATTGAGAATCTAAATCTGCATTGTAAAATCATGTGTAGCATTCGTGCAGCCAGATAATAAGAAATAAATAATAAAGACGCGACAGATGTATATAGACAAAAGAAGAATTAATTTTTGTTATATCACATTGACAGCAGTACTATTGTAACACGGAATCTATGGATGCTTTTTCCGAATTGAATTCGGAAATAACATAACAGCCAAGCTTAAATTTGTTATTTTTTTTCATTGTTCAATTTTCAAAAGGTTTAAAATTTGTTTTGTCTCTTTTATTATCGACTAACGTGAAAGTTTAAAAATCATCAAAAATACACTTGTCGTATTACTCCCGTGTGATCTTTAAATGTCATAATACTTATGAACGAGTATGTACATGCATGTATGATGGCTCGATCATCGACGACGCGGAAAAATCAACGAACCTGATATCCGAGCTGCAATTTGGTCGGCAATTAATTAATATTTGCATTCGCGCGGACGTTCGGTTGATGCGCGCACGCCGGATAGACGCGGTCAATATTTTCGAGCGGATTTACAAACAGCTGGGAGGCGAGGGTTTTCTACCTTCATAAAATACGGTCGTGCTGACGATCCACTTGTACGACCGTAACCTCAGGTTTCACTAATGTTTCTTCGAACTTAGAAAAGCGAAGCAAAGTATCGTTGCTACTGCTTTCAATTGCTTTGACGAATGGGTATATCGAAAGCAGTTACAAACGAGAGTTGTCCAATAGTCTATGAAAAGGATGCAAATTGTTACGAGAGTTAGAAGAGTTAAAAAATTTCTGATCTAAAAAATACCGATCTACAACTCGGAGACGCTGAGACAAATGTGTGATTATTCCGAGCGTCGTTTGGTTTGCTATACAGTATTCCTCGGATCATTATAACTGGCTTCCGAGCTGAGAAATTACAATAATCCGGGATAAGGAAAGTTGTCTGCATGTTCTCAAGCATATTACCGTATTTATGAATATGAATATTCACCTTTATAGCTCACTGTTCCCTCGTTTAGCAGAGATAATGAATTTTCTGTTTTCCGTTGTATAATATATTTGTGAATATTACATTGGTGTATATAGATGGTATTTTTTCAATGAGAACGGGTTTCAACGCAATCTGATTTAGTCCGTTTCATGTTACAATTTTGCACAATCCTTTTACACTCGATGTTCCATATACATTGTGCTTTAAGAAGTTGTTATGCTAATGAACTAGACGATAAATATATTTGCGTTCGATAAAACTGATCTCATATTTCAATGCGTTATATTTTCTTTAGAAAATCGCCAGTAAAGAATGTTTCCATTATCGATAACAAATAAAAAGAAATTATTTGTTTCTGTATCATTTCTCAAACGATAGAAAGAAATCAATTTTGAAAGGGTTAATATATATTGTATAGTTTAAATAGTAGAAAACAATATTTGTATCCAGTTTATGTAATTAGGACAATTTTTATCCATTCGTAATGTTCTCATAAACGTACAACGTAAAACAAAAATGTTTCGTTCTCTTTTTCAGTAACCAACCACCAAACCCAACAATTGTGAACATTGAACGTAACAGAATATGATGGTAAAACGGTGGAAATACGACTAAGATAAAAATACATGGCAGAAGACGTTACGATGATCCAGGGAACACTGCGTCACTCTACGTATATATTTTAATTGTTTACGGAGTGATCAATCTTCGCTACTTTATCGGATTAAAATAGGGTCGTTAAACAAGCGAGAATGGGAAAAGCACTAAGTATGCATGCAAGTTTTATCGGTGTTCTTTTAAATCCTATTTCATACTCCGATGTTCTGTTCATCGAAACGAATTAAGCGGAATTGCCAGCGATATTTCGCGCGTCGCATCGACCAACTGTAATATCATTAAGCCAACGTTAAAACTGTGCCAAATGTAATTAATGCGCAGCATGGATTCGAAATTCGATTACCGACTGTGTTTGTTGTCCCAGTTCATTATCAGTTTTCCGGTTGCGAAGCATTCCAGAGGGAGCAATCCGGAAAAAAACACCGGTCGAAAGAGAGAGAAATCGTTCGTTAACGTAGACGTTTTCACTTCCTTGAAACTCATTTGAGAATTTTATACGATAATAGCTATTCTCGAGAGATACACCGGCTCAGGAAAGTATTTGAACAGTTAGCACAGGACACTTTTACGTCGATGTGGCATGTGTAATACGAAACATTTTGAAATTTTATTAGCACTGTATTTTATCAGACTGTGACGATTGTACTGATCGAATTTAAAACCAATCGAAAAATGTACCGTACGGAATGTAAAAACATACAAATGTATGAATCACGTATAATTGTAAACACGCACAAGTTACAAGATATTTATCGCGCACATATAGCGAATAAAAAGAATTAGCGTACGGTATGAATTTCAGAATGTTCTGTATAACACATAATATGTTCATAAAAGTCACCTACAAGAATTCGAAAACTTTCGTCAGCCTGTTTATTCGTTTTTCCTTAATTAACGTAAAATGATTCTGAGCTTTCCCTTTAATTCGCTCGAATAACGAAATTGAATATTTTATGATCATCGTCCGATATGTTTGCACACGAGGGTCGAAAAAATGAGTTTCAGATGTTACAGGCAACGCATTAACCGAGCGTACTCCTCTTGCCATGTGTTGTCTCAAATGTCATCTCCCGAGCGACGAACAGTAGATACAGACGTAACTGATCGAACTCACCTCCCTCTTCTTTGGAGGAACCTCTTGACATTCCCTTTTGCAGGTTCGCGGAAGTGGAGGGCACGAGTACCAATAGGAACAAAATCGTCCAGGCTAACGCATGCTTCTGCCTGGTCCAGCGAAACGATCTCTCCGGCCTCCAACTCCACCGTACGACGCTGGAGACGTAGCTGGTCGAGGAAGCGTCAGACACCAACCTGTCGCGCTGTGATATCTTGGAGGAAATCATGCTGTGATTTACGTCACGATTCACCACTTGTCGTTGCCCGCGTCTTGTTATTCGATCGAAACGTCCTTCCGTGCTTTTCTCGTCTAGCGTGGAATAATCGCAGCTTCGTCCACGAAGACGCTCGCAGAGATCGCAAACGTTGCTTTGATTTTGAAGATTCGGCAAGAAGAGAGAAAGTGGCGGTCCGTCGTGTCCTGGTGTGGCACTGCCTGACCAACAGTGACAGTGACGGAGGACACTGTTCGCATCTTCGCTAGTGTCAGTCAGACGGCAGGTGGTTTCGCAGATCCAGGTCGTGGTGGAAGAACAATCGTTTACAGGGTTAGCGTTGGTCGAGAGACGGGAGGAGGTTGTGGCGGCAACCTTCGCGAGAGTCACGGCGATCGTCGACTCCTCGGACGCCGCTACGCTACCACCGAGCCTGCGCGTGCACCACGTTAACGGCTCCATGTTTGGATTTCTCGCAGATGATGGACAAAAAATTTTCTGGATAATCGTCACTTCGAAGACGGACCTTCGAAGAACAGGATTCGATATTCTTCTCTGCTGTCTTTCGCCTACACTGACTCAACCGGCTCTCTCTCTCTCGCTATCTTGTCGTTCATCTTCCTCGAACTCGATCCAGTCTTCTGGTTCTTCTTGAAGATTTCTCGATGAACGTGTTTCTTCCCTTTTTTTCTTACTCGAAGAAGAATCGAAGATGCGGTGGATGAAGATTCGAGGAAGATCGACGAGACTCAGGACCAATTGGAGATTCCTTCGGTCGATGGTAGAAGAGACATCTCTTCTCGCGCTGTTGTACACTTGTTCGGGCTCAATCCTGTATCGAGGATGAGCCGAATATCAGTCCCTTCCGATGAAGAAATAACATCGATGACTAGGTAGATTGAATGGCGCCATCGATTTCGGTTTCGATCCAAGTTGAGTTTAATGAATCAAACCACAGGACCTTGCCACTCGTCTCACAGTACACAGTCGATTTTCTCTCTCCTTTACGAGAACACTTTCAACCTCCGCTGCTTAAAACTTTCGCCGACATATGCGAATCGTCTTCGTGTCCTGTTTCTTCGCCGATATTCCCATCAATTAATATCCTGCAATCAGAGAATTATAACGTATGAATTATACGACTGGTAACACGTATCGGTTTAAAATCGTCTTTTGTGCACGTATTTTATCATATACGTTTGAATTCGCTTGATTTCCTCATAGAAGGCTCGATTGAATAAACAGCCGCTGGGCGATGATATTTAACCGGAACCCGATGTACTTGGCGGACAAGGTAAATACATATCAGGAAATAAATGTTCGCATGAATTTTATGTAGGAAAACGTCAATATTTAACCCGGAGGGCGGACGCGATTTAATCGGCCACCGTCTGGCTAACGCATGCCCTTCACTGCGCTCGTCCACCACGATGAAGAACTATTTACGAGCCAATTTTTCTCCGACCTCGCTACATTCAACGTATATGTATATGTAATCTGGTATAATTACGGTTTTTTGTAACGTGTTCATCGATCGACTCGAAAATCAACGCGGATTAAATTCGATGTTTTTTAAACCAGAGTAGCTACGTATGAAAAGGTTATTATTTATCGGGCGATTTATTCGGCTATATTATGCAGAAAGTCATCGATCCTCCAAATTCTAAAAAACTAATTAAACTTAGTATGGATTCCATGTCATTATCGCGTATTATTATCGTTATTATTCACGAGTATAGTCCGATAATACATTTTACATTAAGCTCATTGTTAGACACGGATATTTCTTATACAAATAGCATTAAAACAATGAAACGAGAGATGGAGGATCAGCTGTGTTATTCACTTGCGTAACGTAAGTTTGAAGCTTATGCATAAAAGAAATTGGAGAATCGAAACAAAAGTCCAGAATATCGTCATAAAGGTTGGATAGCTTCGGATAATTCTATCCATGGGATGTCACTCACCATGTTAATTAGTTAGTTTTTAAAGGTGACGGATAGAAACCTTTTTCTTATGTGTCTAACGTGTCAATGTTGTGTTCTTTATTTTGCAAAAAATTGTCAACCCATAGAACAACTTCTACGTAATAAAATTATTGAAACTACCGAGATATAGTTCCATTTTAGGTTTATAATTATCTCGCAGAAAACTTTCAAATCACTTGGTTATGGTTAAACAAAATGAATTCTCCAATTCTCTTAATGAAAATATGAAATTATAAATCAACATTATGGATATTTTTACGGATCTACCAATGTCAAATGTAAACTTATGTCAAACGCAAAGCTTAAAACTTTACAAGAAACGAAGCAGCTCGTTCCAGCAGATCGTTTAAATTTTTATGATAAATTAAACAGTGACAATAGACTTATCGAAGACAAAGGATGATTCTGAAGCTATAATTACCGAATAATACCCACTCTCAGGAACTACAGAAATTTAAAATAATATTAATTATACTACTCGTTATTAAATAAGCCATTGAAAAACACTGTAAGAAAACGAAAAGAAATGAAATATACCTAATAGAAATAAAGCTACTCTTCTTTATGAATAAAAATCTTCAAACTAAATTTATTCAATTTCGCATGGTTGAGGTTTTTAGATAACATGGTCCAATTAAAAGTCGCTTGACTCTAACGAGCGATATTTTATTTCGACGGAGGTTAAGAGGGCACACCTCGCTAATAGTTTCTTCTTAATTTTCTTCGAATTTTTGCATAGAGTATTGTGCGAAAGCAATTCATAAAGAGACAATCGAGGAATTGTTTGCTTCAGATAAGAAAATGTAGTTTCTTCAAATGTAGGTAATTCAAGTTTCTCGTGTCATAAGTGATATGCGATATTATTATACGAACAATGGGTATTTGATCGACAGTAAAGTTACGAGATCTTCTTCCATCCGGGAAAAATGTCGTCTTAAAACGTCTCTTACATTTTTCTCGAAACCATGTTTTTTGGCATGGCTGTAACGAAATTGCCGAAACTATTGGGTTGGCAACTAAATATTCCATGTCACACTCGATGTAATATGTATTTTCTCATTCAGCAGAACGTACTGTACAATTTAGATGAATAAGAGTACATTCATATCTCAATTATTTGTGGAAATGTTTGACGTGGGAAATTGAATGTTTCAGATTTTAGCTTGGAAAAGCGTAAATGAAATGTGAAGGGCGCACGACGCGAAGCGAAGCTATTTCCACGACATAATTACGATCACTTTAGGAAACGGGACGGAGAAACGTTGTTCTTGAGTCCGTTCAACGTCGTAATAGATTTTCTCGAGTCAACGTTTATCTTTTTAATACATTTCGTAAATAATTTCCACTGGTAGAACTTTAAGGGGGATGGATAGGGTAAAATTGAAAAATCCATTTCGTTGCTCTTGTTACAAAAGGCTTCCACTATGAGACACGAAAAACGCGGATGCGTCAGGCGAGAAGATCGACGGATCCCGGAGGCTATAAATCCAATTAAAATTGGAAAGTTGTGCGGCTGTTGTAACTGCGGCAGCTCGCGGCCGATTTGAGGGCGCACAAAGCTCGTCCGCTCGGCGTGTGTCGGCGAGCAATATTCGCGAGGACGCGTAGGATAGAGCATCATCGTCCAGGAATGTTTGTTTGCGAAATTCGCCGCTGTGGAGCGGCCAAACGGTGCTTTTCATTACGCGAAGCCCTATACACAGGACCCTTTTCGTTGGACCGCCGCCCATAGCGTCGCTCGCAACGCTGTCCAGGGTTTACGTTGCCCTAGCTGTCCTTCCACTTCGTCACGCCTCTCTCCACACTCTCTCTATGCAACTAGTATCAGTCTTTTTTATTACTATATTATTTTATTTACAGAGATTTACTTGTGCTGTTTTAACGACCAATGGTAGATTTTTATTTACCAGATCTTACATTTCTTCTGTTATTGATTAAACTTTTACCTTCTATTTCTATTGTCTTGTGTCTATTACGAAGGAGTTTAATAAATACAATTGCGAACGCACAATTCGTTTCATAAATTGAGAACCTATAGATCTAGAACCTTTGTATAGAATTCTACACGGATTTGCCATACTAATTGCAAGAATATTAGTGGATCGTAAAAGCACATTGGTAAGAGTGATTTGATTCGAATCGAATTAGGGTTGGTATTTGTCGGTTTACTCAAATTAATGGAAAAATTGGAGTTGTCTTCTTGTTACAGCGGTCCCTTCGATTAATAGACGTGACCATATGAGATTGAAGTAAATCTAATTCATTACTGTCAATCGGACACATATTCTCGCCAGCTCGGCACAGTACTTTTACTTTTACGACTGTTTCTAGCTTGAAATTCAACCGTCTGATTGGTCGGTACGAGGATCGTTAGTTTAGAAGCGGGACGCACGCTCGCTCAAAGTAGAATACTTAACGAGTTGGCTACTGAGCTAGCCACGTACTCCGTTCTAAGAATAGAGGAACATACTTCAATGAACACGTCATCCATCGTCATTCATCGCTACGAATTCAGGCCATCGAGTTTTGATAAAACTCATTCCCCGTTCGAACCGGCCGTTTCGCGAGGCTTCTTCCCTCTGGTGCTCCGTGTATCTTGAGTCGTCGCGAAAGCAACTAAAAGCAGCAACCGGCGAGACGTTTCTTCGTCCGACGCGTATGATATCTCGATGTCCACGCGCACAGATATCCTCTCGTTCTACGCTTTATAACTGGAGAGGGACGATCTAATATTAGTTCCAGCGATCCGTGAAATCGTCACTCTGTTTTCACGATGTCGACCCTCTTGCAACTATAACGAAGAACGACTCTTTGACTTGTACTCGTTCGACTCGAAAAAGAGACCCGTAAATTAATAATCGAACCGGGTTCTTCATCTGCCTCCTGATTCCAGACTCGTTTTGCTCGATCAAACGAAAGGAAAACACGGTTTGTCGATGACAAGAACGATAAACCTTTGTTTTGCTCTTCTGTACGGAGGAACGGTCCGCGCGAGAGTTCTATGGCTAGTTTCACACAGGAATATGTGTACCACGATAAGCATTCAGTGTTTCAAGTCACGTTCTAAAAGTTCGTATGGATTCTACGAAGTGTCAGTCGTCAATTAGAGATAAACATGGAATTAGAGCGATGCGAGTGTATCTCTCGTTTCAGTTTAAATTTAGCACAACATTTGATTCGAATTATGGGAAAGAAATAAAGAATTCACCGTAGAGGAACGTTATTGTACTTTAACTAATCTGGGGATATATAAATACATATATGTCTTTATGTGCGTAAATTCATATTTTTATGTGTCTAATTAGAAAAAGGGGAACTTAAGTAGGAAATTGATTAACCTATTAAATATTGTAGCAAGTAGTATTCTTTCGATATTTCACGTATGTTTCCATGTTATGTGCATGTTGTACATTTTTACATCTTTGTATTTCCCACAAACTTATAAAAATCTGTCAGTCTAATTATAACATGTAATATATAATAAAAAAAAATCAAGCTATTTCAAGATGAAATTGCAGCAGGTGTACGAATGCTTGTGGGCGGTAACGTATGTAGGTACATCTCCGTGTAGAACTAGCCTATCCGTAGAAACAGCACCGCTCATCCGCGAGCAGCGCCGACTAACACGGTATTTTCTACTTTCCCGCGGACACGGACCGTAGCTTGGAATGTCCATTCAACAGTCGCGATTCTCACGATCTCGAATAATTGTTTACAGTCGATCATACGGAACGGACGATGGCAATGTCCTCTATCCGTAAATTAGACTGACGTGAAGTAAAAAACGACCGCAGCATGCATCCATCCAGCGAACAATATCATCGTTTACGAGAGTTGGAATCGCGTGAAATCAACGATGGTACGTAATCTCGCGTGTTTCTTGTCTGAGTTCTTCGATGAAGACGTCATCGCGTGGCGCCAACCGTATAAATGACCGACGAACAAATCATCGGCGGACAAATACTCTTGACAGATACCTAATCGTAATTTATGTCAAAGGGGTAAGAAATTCACACGGTAAATAGCTTGAAGAAATAAGACGACTGTATTATGGACGCGTGCTTGCAAAACACCGTTCTGGTTACCATGACACTCGGGTTAAGTAACGTGATTCGATTGAAGGTATATTTTTCTTGCTAACGAGCGATAATTGATTTATTGCGTATGAAGGGGTCAGCCGGGCCGTATACGCGGTAGCACGCGCCCTGGTACCGAGCGATCCGCTCCATTAAATCTCCGCTGCCCCGTCCTCTCCGCTCCCAATACGCTTCTTACCACTTCGTTCAACCAGACGACGACGACGAAGATGACGATGACGACGATGACCGATAACGATCGTTGCCACCCATCGGATTGTCAATCGTTAACATCTCGTTCGTCTCGAAAGCTTCCACTTAAAATCGATTCGATCGATTGAACGTCGGTCGACCCTGGTGTCGAAATTTTCGTTTCGCGATCGGACAATCGATGGTATCGTAAGGCTGAGAATGTAACGCCGTCACCATCGTTTCTGTCAGAGCGTTAACATTTTGTCTCAAGTTTATTCTCCCTGTATCGTCTCCACTTCCCGTACACTTCGTCTTTACGAGATTTTTACGGGATGCGTATTTCTTCCAGCGGCAACAAAATTATACAGAGTATCTATAATCTTGAAGACGAGCGTGTGCTATCTGTTCGGACGATTATTTATTCCGAAAGGTTGCGTAAAAGACAGCGAAAGGGGTGAGGGAATGCGGATTTCGATGATTCCTGAGAAAACCGCATCGGGTGGAAAAGTTGCCAATTAATCACGGATTATAGACTACTGGAAGAATCGATTGGTATTTAAAGCATCTACCTATCCGGTTCTATGTCTCTCTTTCTGTGTGCGTGAACACCAAAACAAGCTAGAGAAGTAGCACTAACAAGAGTTTAAAAAGGCAGGGAAACTAGATCGCGTGACTATTCTCAGGACAAAGTAAATTTTAAAACGCGGAGAAACAGTTCGGGTAAACTGTAGGGAAAAAGAAGCGATTATGCTTCTTCTCTGTGTACCACGGAGAATAGGTAAGAGACTTTTCAGGGCATTGAAAAAAGTCGGAATGAAGTTTGTTCCGGCGTCGAAACGCATTGCAACGTAAAAAAAAAGGGGAGTGAGAAGAAAAACTAGCGAGATACCTGTCTTTTACAAGCACTTCCGTGCGGCGTAGAGACCTAGAAAACAACTGGATTGTACATACTTTAAACACGTTCTACGTTGTTCTCTATTATCGATCGTTCTACAACACCCGAGCGCGTGGGAAAAAGCAGAGGGCTTCGGTCCTTCGGGAAACGAACCGACGCAACGAAGAGCAGGAACAAACTCGCACGACTCGTATATCTGTAAAAGGGGTCGCCGACCAAGACGTATGCATAATCACGAAACTCGTCATAATGTAGAAACGCTTGTCCCATGGAGCAGCCTGCGGGGATGCTTTTTAATCACGCTTTTATTCGGTTGTCAAAGGAAAATACCTTGGTGGTGAAACGCCCTATTTAACTTTGTAATGCAATATTATCGAGAAACATAAATAAATTGACTTACATGTCGTTTCATGGAGGAAAAATGTATTGGAATAATAAATACTCGGTAAAAATCCACCGAAAAAATTAGAGAGATGACAGTGTTATAAATAAGTATTTCAATTTCATCGAAGTTTATGAAATTTTTAGGAAAACCGGAGCTTGCTCACAAATATAATTTCTCACAGGAAGTCCCGCCTTTCGGTCGAGAAAAATACAATAACGGATGACCACTCTTCGCGGCGTATTCCATCCGAAATGCTTCTAGCCTTCCTCTTGTAGGCTGACAGACGAGATAGCGCGACTGGAGCTAAAATATCCACGCGGGATGCAAATAAAGCCGACGTAGTCCGTCACATGTCGATTCGTCGCTTCGACACGTGCGCGTACCGCTATTTATCCGTATCCGTGATACGTATCGCGCTAATCGAAGAATATATTTCACTGGAAACGATGAAACGTTCTCGGGATTCGAGATCGCTGTAATGGTTAAACATCAAACTCGAACGTTAACCGGCAAGTGGATTAATTCAACATGCCCAGAAAAGTTTCCACGACTGTTGTTATATCTCTTTTTTCGCAGGGATTATTGAAACAATCGTAGCCTGGCCCATTAACGACGGACATCTTTCTTGATCAAATACAACGGGGATGGTGTGACACAAACAGACAAGTCAGTCACTAGGAGGAATAGATCGTAAAACGCGAATCGTTCTATTTACTCTACAATTAAAGTTACTTTATAAAAATATACCAAACTAACAAAAAACATAAATAAATCAATCCAAATATTTATTGTCCAAATATTTTTAGAAGTAACTATCAACACTGAGTACGCCTAACGAGTACTGTTAACAGAGAGTACAGTTATAAGTATCGAAACTATAAGTTTTTCATAAAGCAACATTACGCGTTAGTTATATCGGTTCGTTTCGCTGCGCGTTTGTACCGCTGCTAAACGAGATTGTTCGTTTCTGAACAACTAAAAATCCCCGGGAAAAAAACAGGGATAATAAAAACGAACGAAAAACTAAACATACAAAGAGATAGGCAGTCTGAATTTTTCCGTGAATGTCGAACGAACAAACGAATGTCGACATGAAAAAATCCATGAGCTCACGGATGATTCGCTTTAAAGACCGATTACCGTGTGCTCTTCGCTCGGATAGCGATTACGCGTCATCGGTTGGAAAAACATTTCAGTCAGATTAGCCGTACCGGAAACGGACGATCTGCCGCGCTTTTGATCCGTCGTCCGTTCGTTTTATGCGTCGCGACGCGGTCTTCCCGCGCCCCTGTGCCACGGTGCGTGCGTGCCGCGTGTAGTCGGTGCATCAAGTGAAACGAAGAACGAGGAAGATGGGTACATTGTTGGTCGCAGCGATGCACTGGAGTGGGGAGGATAGTAACGCACACACACGGCGGCCAGATAGTGGGGAGAAGTAGGGTTGAAGGGGAGGGGGGAAGCAATCGACTCGTGAACGAGGCGGCGAGGGACGGAGTGGGGAAACATGGTGAAGTACGGTCGACGCGAAACACAGGAGAAGTACGGAGAGAAAGGGAGGGGGCAGTAGGCCGCAGGCTTCATTCACCACGCCGCTACGTTCTACTATGAAGTGTTTGTGTTCGCGTTTGCCGGTCCGTCGACACCGACCATCCGACCACGTTTATCTTTCCCTCTCTCACGCTCGGCGCTTGTTCTAATTCTCTCTCCTCGTCGCTCACTTTCGCGTATCACCTGTCACGCGCTTCAAACGGAAGTCTACCGAGAACTAGACATCGTATAATGGTGACGCGTTTTCGTGAAGTTCGCGCCAGAGATTTCGCTAACTTGCAGATATTTTGGATGCCTTTTTTCATACGTAATATTTCCTAGATTTAAGATGTCGCGGGTATTTTACATAGAAGCGCGTGACGTGGCACCGTGGAAATTTGATAGAATCATAGAAGATTTCGATAGAATTCTATGATTTAGTATGTCATCCGCGTGCCACAGCGCCGCGGGAATTTAAAGCTGTGAATTCCAACGGTCGGTGTTCCGTAAAAATAGAAGTCGCCTAGGGTATCGGTTCAACGCACTGAAAACACGGTAGCTCTTATACCGAATCGTAGCCGCGAAAGGAAACGGCAGGAAGAGAGGGAGATGGAGGACAGGAAGAAGAAGAAAAAGAAGAGGAAGAAGAGGGAGCGATGCGTGCGAAAGAAAGAAAGGGTCACTGTGGAATTAGACGCAGGCCACGGTGTCTTTCTTTCCTTCGAAGCGGTACACTACGTCGCATCGAGCTTCTCTATTGTCTTTTTCGAACACGCTCGATGCGTGGTTGGTTATTCGCGTACCTACAGTGTTGCGGACCGAGTGAATGGGAGAGAAAAGATGGTCGATACTCGTTCTTCGTCGCTAAAGGTTCGTTCAGACACGGCCGGTAGTTCGGTCAAGTAGCAGGTAAAGCCGAATTTACACTGTTTCATTCTGGATGATCACCGCGGATGATTCGTCGTAATACCTTGCTTCCCTCGTTTCATCCGCAATGATCCTCCAATACGAACAGTGTAAATTCGGCTTTACCTGCTACTTGGCTGAACTACCGGCCGTGTCTGAACCAGGCTTAATGCTCGTTCGACTCCTCTCTCCGGTCCTGCCATTCCACGAGAAGAATCTCGTATATCGACTCCGCAGCCCCTTCTTCCTCGATTTAACGAGTCGAACCTTTGACCAATCGCTGGCGAGGATCGTAGCAAACGACGACGCCGCACCGAGTAATGGTACTTGAGAAGCTACATACGCACTACATTCATGGGTTTCTGGCTGGTGTCGCGTCAATAGCTACGGAGGTCCATGAGCGAACAACAAAGACAATCACGTCACCTCGTTCCTCGATCCATCGCGGCACGCTCTAGCCGCGTGTCGATAGGTCTTGCGAATCTTTTTTTCCAACTTGTCTCGTTTTGTCTGGCTCCGCTTCTCTCGCAGACTTTACATTCGTGCGCGACACTCCGTTCTATCTTGGAACGCAGTCGTTGCGCAGACTGCGTTCCTCGTCCTCTATTTGCTTCATTTCTCGATTTCCACCGAGTCGCACGCGGTCCCTCGCTTTCTTCCATACCGCGCGTTTTTCTCGCCGCGTCACATTCCTCCTCCACTTTCATAAAACGACCACATATGAAGACCATAGAGAGGAAGAACACGATAACCAATCTTGAAATTTAATAACTAAATAACTATGTTATTAAAGTTGTGCCTGCATTTGTGAGATTAAGTACGCAGTTTTACATCTTATTGAACAATCCAAAATTGTCGATTGTCCTGATACTAAACACGTAGATACATGATTTGACAGAGATTCGTGATCTATCTTTAGAAAACTAGGTATATTTTCGAAGCTCAGCCACTAAGGGCCATGAAAATAAGAAAATCTACAAATATGGACGCGTCATGGTCTTTCGTATATGTTTAAACACACGATACCAAGAAGAAGCGCAAAGAATGGAGAATTTCGGGAGCAAAATTCACGATATTTTGTAGCAAGCGATGTACGCGACCTGTTTTCCGGCTACTTTTTCTCCTTCTCCTGAATAAATTTACATAGTAACGATGGGCCGCGCTTACGTTTACGGTTTACATTGTACTAAGCTGCTTCTTCTCGTCCCTTTTGTAGGTCAAACTAAAATTCGTCGTACGAAACCGATGAAAAGTAGGATTCTCATTGGATTTAGAAAACGCAAATAGTCACGTAATCGGACTACGACGACTACGCTTTTTCCCTTGTGGAACGCGGCAGAGATTCTTTTATTACGATTCGGTCCCGGTGCCGGTTGTTTTGAAAGCTAGAGTGCCACGGGCGATAAAGCCGAACGTAATGAGATATAGGTAATGCCAGCCTGGAGTGGCGACAAACACAACCAGTACCTCTATCATTGTACAAATAAAATTACGCGCTGTACGAAGGTGCGCGTGCAAAGAGGAACGCACGCGCGTACTCTCGTCCCGAACAGCTCCCTTCGTTGAATTCCTCGCCCGCCCAGCGTCCATTATCTCGTCGAATCTTCGGCTTCCAATGCCCTCCGACGCGAACTCGTATCGACCAACTTGGACTAGAAAACTGTGAAGTATACTTCGCCACCTACAACTACGATATCGTAACCACTACCTGCCTTTTCTATTAAAAACTCCATATCGTACGCACGTACGAGATTCTCAAAAATCATCCTGACGATACGAGTGGTAAAAGTGGAGGTAAAAGTCGATGTAAAAGTCGACGTAAAATCGAGATAAAACGATCGACGAGGTAAACGAGAGAAGAAATCCTTCGAATGTAGCCAACGGCCCGGTCAAAGGATCGATACCTGCGGCACGTCGTCCTTGTACGGGAAAACGTAACGAGGTCGAGTAATTTTCGATACTCGTCGGAACAGAGGAGGTCGTGGTGGATGTTCGCGGCGTCGTTATTTCAAAGTTTCCAGGCGGTTCGTAGGCGATACACGATATCCTGGTGCATTGTCAATTCGAGCATCCGCGCGGACCGTGAACCGTGGAACGCGCCATTCCTTGCCGCGTCCACTCCGCGCGCCGGCTCGCTCGTTCAATGAACTCCCCCGGCCGTGGTAGCAGTGTGGAGTGGTGCGACGCATCCGAACGTTCCACCGCCACAGCGCACCACACAAATCCATGTGAGAACCACTGAAACGTACAAAGTCGCAGGCTCGAGGTGGCTCGGAGGCGGTCGGCCGCGTTCGTCGACGCCCGTTGCGTTTCGGCGAATTTCGGCCTGCTGACAGCAGTGCTCCGTTGCGGGAAGAATTCGAACGTCGCGTCGTCGCGTTCCTCAAGTGCGTGGCGCGCGCACGATTCTCGCCGGACGAGACAGACGAATAAATTAATTGCAATTTATACGGTCCCGGTACCGGCGACCGCGATGCAAATTCCAGGCTAGCCGAGGCTCTCTGTTGCGTCTCGCCGATTGCCTTTAACGCGGTTACAGCCGCCAGTCGTTAGCGAAAACAGGTTACATCTAGAAACCCGAAATAAGTCGACCACGTCTCGCGGTACCATCTCTATCGTGTTTGAAATCTACAGTTTCTAGAAAGAAGCGATACCTGGTTTCTTCGAACGTTCAGAAAAATGTCAATTTATATCTTGATTCAAATTTCACAAGATTACTCGCGTGTCGTTGAATATTGTCTTGATTATCAACGGAGAAGTTATTGGATGGAATGGAAAAGCGCCCCATTGTGTCGGTAAATAGAGCATAGATTCGATCAGGTAGTAGAGACGATTCGATTGAGAATCACTGGCGTGTAAGGGTGGCTGAGTGAACCAGGGCGTGGGTGGATTATGCGGGTGGTGGGAGAGCACCGGGCGGGAGAAGCAAGGAAGTATGATACTACGCCGCAGTGTAAGGGCTGGTCGATCGATGCCGACCAAAACATTGCCACATGCCTAGCCAACGCGAACGCTCTCCAACGCGTTCTGTAACCCAATTGTTCGCCTAGAATACGTTTTCTAAACGCGATTACGTACACCGTGTTAGCGGTGGGCTCGTTTGCACCTGCAGACCCCGTTAAACGATGTTTGCAAAGGAAAAAAGCTGTTTACGCCGAAGAGATTTCGTTCCCTGAAATTCCTTATTTATCCTCGTTTAAACGTCCTCTATCGTGGCTTCGAACGAAGAAACGTTTCAAGAATGCCAGACAATTAAGCGGACAGTTTCGTGACCGAACGGATTAACAAGTTTTACTAGCTACTTTTTAATTCTCGAATAACAGGATATCAGAAGAGAATGCTCGCCGCAGAACTTTTTCCTTATAATTCTTTTCTGTGGTTGTTCGAGTATTTTAACGAGCATCATTTCCCCTCATTATCCGACAATTCGTTCCAATTATTTAAAAACGTTGCACCGAGGAAAAAAATATATTTCGAGCGCACGCTCCGTTGAGCACCTGATATCAACATCCCCTTTCTCTCGTTACACCTCATTTTCCTCCATGTTTGTTAAAGAGAACAGCTCGTACGTAAATCCGATAACACTTCAGGTTCATGTATACGGAATATTACGATGACGAAGTGCAAAAGATTTCTACGCGTGTCGAAATCTGCCACGTGCTCGCGTCAATAGGGAAGGATTAAGGAATTGTAACGTCGAGCTTACGTAACGCAGTATCGACTGGATCGCGTTGTTGTATCGACGCGTGTCAAGGTGACGCTGCGAAACAATATCCGGATAATGAAATGTTTTTAAAATCCAGTGACCACAGAAAATGCATATATGTATTGACAACAGCGGAAATGCAACGAGCTACGCATTAAACAGCTATTGTTGAAATCGAATGAAATTTGTCTCGGTCGTTTGCGAAAACACCAACTACGATCTTTATCTACGAAAACCTGAATCTTGTCAAATGCTTGTTTCTATGAACGCACTTCGCTTTCGAAATATAATAGCAAAGTACAAGGTTATCGAGCTACGATATCGAATAAGTGTCATTTAAGTAGTGTAGATATTTTCGTAATAATCGCGGTAGATTTCCCATGAAAAACGATAACGCGCAATTTCGTTGTCTACTAATTCAGTCTACTAGCTTACAAGAATTGTCAATCTTATCGAGACACGCCTCTCGGGGGGCGAAAAACAGTAGCACGTGAAAAGCGATAATTGAGCAACTTTTGTTGAAAAGGATGAATAATAGCATATTAGAGAACAAAATTATGACTTTGCGCAACATGTATTATAAAATCGCTTTTTGGCAACAGGAAATAAAAGAAAATAACGAAGAGAGTAAACGATACCGGAACTTTTATCTAGTTTTTTAATATACTACGTTTGAATTGATAATTCTACGAACTCGAACTGAAATCTACAAACTTTCATAATCGATTCTATTCTGCAATAAAAAGTTAACAAAGCCAAATCAAAGCTTCAGCTAGATCGCTTTTAATCCTTGCAAATGTAAATACGATGTAATTTATTTTTCACAGAAACAAAACCTAAGGAAATGTATAATTTTGTAAACCTTTTTCCTCGCGCAAAATAAGAATCCTCCCGTATTGAACGTCAAGGGAGATCTGATTAGGAAGGCGCGGATCGGCGGATATGCCACTGACGAGATTGATTGTTCGTGGAAGCGAAACCCGGATGCATCCCGAAACCGAGAGAGATTGTTTATGAGATCAATACAGAATTATCGGGCATACGAAATGTTCCATTGAACGAGACGAATACAGAGTCTCGGCAACCAAGCACGCGAGATCGCGAAGGCTATTACCGAGTATACATACCGGCACGACACAGGCACGCGCACAGATAATTGGAATTGTCGTTCCGCGTACGCGAACCGAAGCGTCGCCGCGTTTCTGCCTATCCCACGGCCCTCAAATCTTGCCGAACGTTCGTTTACTGTCACGTATACCGCTGACTATCGGAATTATCCGTCTAACTTGTCTGTCTCAAAATCCACCGAAAATAGATGACAACCTTCCTTTACGCGAGATTGTTGTAGCATATAATTTACCCTTCGATCGATATGGGTCAGATCACCGATCAAGAAGCAATAAACGAAGAATTAATCGGTAAAGAACTTGACTAACGATAATTGGTCTTGTATGGTGAAGTTGCAACTAATGAGAAATGCAACATTCTGGCGAGAAAAATGAAAAACGCGTGGGAAAAAAGATATCAAATCAATGCCATCCGTTACGCTTAATGTACACGTTAAATTTTTAATTAAATAAGAGAAGAATTAGAAAACTTGCGTAAAGATAAAATTGTCCTCGATGCAATAGGCGATATATTATTAATTAATTAATACGATAAACTTCTGTAAGGTATTTAAAGTTACATATGATGTAAGCACGATATTACTTATGGAATGATTTGAGATTTCCCAGATTCGAGTATGAGTAACATTTGAACGATATACATATTTGAAAATAGATAATTTGACTCGTTGTTAGTAGCGATTTTATGATCGATGCGAACGGTTTTGGTAAACAGTGATAAATCCGTTGTTTATAATGATAGTTTGACAACTATAGTTTCCTATCTTACATTGCCTGTATTAAGGCATTCGATGATATTTGATACGAATCGAATACCTTCCATTGTTTTTAATATCCAGTATATATCGTATTATAAATCCGTTACTCGATTCACATATACCTTATAATATAAAATTTATCATTTTTCCAATAAATGCAACAGATAATTATCCCAATAGGTACTCATGTCCGATTTAGTTTATTATCGATATATTGCCCGATAGTTCTATCAGTAGTTCGACGCGTAGATACTGTAACATTTAAAAGTTAAGGAACGATTGTTATTTGTCGACCAAAGATCTCAAAGATTAGCTCGCGAATCAAAATATATAGAATGAAAACACATAATTTTGGCGAAATGTAGGCGCGTGTCCTGCAAAAGGCGGCAGCACGTAGACGTAACGAGTTGCTATCGCGAGAACTCCGCCGAAGACGATTCTGTTCCTTTCCACAGCGTATTAATAGACGTCCCTCTCTTCGTCGGTCGTGTTTTGTTCCGATACAAGGAAGCAAAGCATACAAGCTTGTTCGGTACTTGGTGCACGTACGCAAACTTGCCGCGCGTTCGAAGAAACAGGCGCGATATATGCGCGTCTAAATGGAGCACCGCCGCGCATAATCTACGCTCGTTCGAGAAATCAGCCGTGATTTAGTGCGCTCGACCGATATGCTTCGTACGCTCGTTACACACTCCCGATGTACATATATTTCCCTGCAGTATCGTGTACAAGACTGTTTCGACTACTAGCTTCCATACTTTGTATATCTTGTCATGTTTATCTAATAAACGCGGTTCGACGTGAAAGTAACCGACGATAAAGAACGAATTGATCAAAACGAACGCGTATCTTCTACAGGAATTCAGCCTTCTCTTCTTTCGATCGACGGACATCGTGTAATCGGGTATCGTTTAATGGAACAATGGTTTAATCTTGCCAGGAAATCGGCTATTCAGACGCAGATTCGAAACGATTTCAGTGTTTCCGTGGATTTCTTTTGTGCCACTGCCAACCGACCGATTCACGACTTAATCCTTCTTGTTTCCCATGGCGGCTCGATCGATATTCGTAACGGAGAGAGGACACTCGAGGAAAATGGCACGAATACCATCGAAAGGTCAAACACTAATTAGAGCGATCGAAAATCGATAGCGCGCGAAGGACGAAAGGAGCCAGTAACATTTAGAGATCGACTGTAGCGTCGATCAAAGCAGTTTATACGCGCAAATACGTACACATCTTCATTGGAAGGCCAGAGATGTCTATCCATGCAAATATCTCGATGAAGACGATGACAGACAGTATCATCGTCGACGTACCATGGACTAGCCACCCATTCGACGAAAATAAACTCGATGACAAGGAGCATCGCGATTAATCGAAGTCGCAATTATCGAGCGAATTCCTGATTGCGCGCATAGATAGGAGAAGAACACGATGCATACAGTTAATTACGCATGCCAGTTATTTTCTCGGAAAAGCTCGACGCTAGAAAGAGGGGTAAAGAACATTGTGACGCTGATCCGTGCTTGGTATCGACGGATATCGTGGTGGTGGTGGTGGTGGTGGTGGAAAAAACGTAGGTCCAGAGAAAGAGAGAGAGAGAAAAGAAGGATAGAGAGAACAGCTAATATCAAATTATCTGGAAGCTGAGTCGATGCATCGCGCGTCACCGAGACACCGCGAGAATCGTTAGATGAAGCGTAGCGGTTTACCGCTGTCCTTTCGGTCCCGTTCTCGTTCTGGTTCGAGTTTCGAGTACGAGTGATTCCTCGACGCGCGTACATTGACCCCCTTCACCCTCGTCCTCACCCGTCGGCGACATTCTCGTCCCGATCCCCCTGACTCGGATCCCAGATCCCCGCTCCATCCTCATCCCTCGAACCTCGAAGCTCGTGCCTTTCGACGCGTCCGCAAAACAGCGAAGCTTCTTTCTCTCTCTCTCTCTCTCTCTCTCTCTCTCTCTATTTTCCCTCTACCATCGTATCTCCGTCTTTGTCACTCCATCATGGACCGCGTACGCGATCACGTACATACAGTACGCCCTCCAAACAATACGCATTAATAAATACACCCAGGGATCGGCGCGGTTCCGTGGCTCGGCGCGGCGAACGCATTGCCGTTTGAACGATTCCGCGAATCGCAGAGGAGGGTTATCGAATAATGATCCGGCGCGGTCGATACCGACCGCACGTTTCGATACTTAAGCCTGCCGCTCGAACGCGAACCTACTATATTCGAGGAACGTAAAATATAGCGCAGAATGCGAGACGACTATCGATGATTCATGGATAACTCATAGAGAAACAATTTCTCGTATGTTAAATATCAGAGATTATAATTTCGAGGATGAAATATCGTAAATAATGAGCTCGCTTGCGAAATTAGTTTCGCCGGAGTTTAGGCGGGGCAGCAAGGTTGTGGATGCGAGCAGCACCGCTGGTTGGCGCTCCACGCGAATCACAACACTGCCACGCCGCCTTCCACCGAAACATGCTTCCGTTCTCTTCTTCGAGATGCACGGCTCCAAAAGATTCCTGGTATTTACCGAAACATTTCCAAGGAATCACAACGCTATATCTCTTCTTCTTCGTATCATAGAAAATAAAACGGATGTTACCTACATCCGTACCAAATAATCTAGCTTAGTCGAAGAGACGCGATAGAGAGACGAAACAAGAAGAGCAGATGGAAAGAAGAATTCTTTCTTACTATGTATTCGTAGAGCAAGGACGGAGACACGGCGCGGGTCGCTGTCCCGATATCCCGTTGGTGGCGACGCGTCGGACGACCTCGTGGTGGACGTAAACCAAAGGGTCGACGCACGTTCGTGACGGCGATGATCGCTGGATCGCGTGCACGCACGTCAAGTCACGCTGCTCTCGTGGCGCCAGAGACACAGTTGTACACACGATTAGAACGCACTGTCTAACACACGTAGCCGTGTATCCCAAGAGAAGACGATGACAACGATGACAACGATGACAACGACCCCCCCTTACAGCGAGGGACGGGGCGATGTTACACCGTGTAGCAACGAACGAGAGATACTGAAGGAAAGCAGCACGCGCCACCACCTTTTTGTACGAGCGAACTGTGTACCCACGGATGCCGACTGTGCCGAGGGTTGAATGCCAACCAGCGGAGGGGTAAGAAAGTGCGCAGTAAGGAAAGGATGGGCTCCGCCCTCCACCCTCGCACCCATCCCCACTCTTACCACTCGTCTACGCTCACCTATTGCCGCTCCTCCGCACAGACTTACGCTACCATCTGGAACCCCCCGCCGCTCGAGCAACCCCCGCGGCTTCCGTCACTTCCACCGGCAACGTAATATTACGGCCAGAGCGTAGAAGCCGACCCTACTTGTTTTCTCTCTCTCTTTTCAGCGATCGTCTCGGCTCGATCTGCCTCACCTACGGCGCGCTTCCTGTTTTTCAAATACACACCAATTTCTGAGTTTTTGATCATTTGCAAAAAATTTATAATGGACCACGTACCGTACAGTAGTACGGTCTGAATTTTAAATCTGATGTGGTACGATCGAGTTTTGTTGGGTGTCTTTATAAATGTGGGGAAGCCCTGCACAGTGGCTGATAAAAGAAATTTCTCTGATCGATACGATCCGAATTGTCAGTCTTTTCTCAAACTTTTGTATTGAAGCCTTTTTAGCATATCGGTGACAGTCGTCTATTTCATAAAATTATATCGTCTTTTTATTCTTCTTATCTTAAAAACTTTCTTTTGTCCGTCATTGTATAACAACGATTGTTTCATACTTTTCTTAAACGCAGAAAATTGATTAGCTATAAGAGAATACGATCTGAAACGATTTGAACTCGTTACGCTATCTTACTACGTATCTTGTATTTGAGTCCAGGCTATACTCGGCCACAGTCGTTACAAATGGATTGATCGTATCGACTACTTCGAGTTTCCCTCCCTCGAAATGACGAACTTCTATAGCCTGGCTACGTTAAACGAGGGAAATTGAGAAGGTCGGTTCCGCTGAATAAGAGATTGAAGCGTACGACGATGCATAGAATTTCGTGCTGGGGTTTTTTACTTGGATCATTTCCGTGCCCTTTGCAAATATCCCGTCTGAATATACGTTTTCATCAACGTTATTCGCTCATTGAGCAGACCTGAAGGGATCAGATCGCTGATCTGTACGCCATTTAGGAAATTTAAAGATATAAAAATCCATAGAATACACATGACGTTCGCAAACAAAATATCCAAAATATATTTATAACACTTGGTATGAAAAACAAATTAGTCCATTTTTTCTTTTTAATCCTGAATTTTCATAAAAATTCTCAGTCTAGAAACGAAGCTCCGTTAAGTTCGTAATCGACCGATCTACGATTCGATCGTTTCGATACGCTCGACCACAAATCATACTGTGATTCTCCTGGCACTATGTCCCGTTGAAGAATCTGGGCTAATGCCACGAAGTAGTATCTTCCACCCATGTGATCAAAGCCAGCATTGGAATCGCATTGAGATCAGAAATTCATAAAATCGAGATGGAATGCCGTCCGACGAATTCCTCCGCTGTGAGTATTGCTCGTAATGAGCATATTAATGGAATCGGAAACCGGTTTAGCTTCGATAATGCACGCTCCGTTTCAACAGGTCCTGTCGCCCTCTTAACTTTATCTTTATAGATGAACCTTCAAGGATCGACGTTTTCTTTTTGTGCGACAGTTTAATATGTCGGTAACGATTAAAATGAGCGATCTGTCAGAAGTGGATACCTGTATATCTTAAAGGCAATTTAAACGCAAGATATAAAATAAGTAAAAATACAAATTAAGGAAAAAGACTCATCCGCGATCCGTAAATCTGTAGGTAAGATTGAGTACAGAGAATCACATTTTTGTAAGATGTATACTCGTTTTTGACTGTGCCTGTGACTCGGAGCATACATCGATCTAACCGCGGCGCGTAAAAAATTAAAATGTCGAAGTAAGCCAGCGAGCGGAGCGCATCTCCTTACTTTATTCAGCTGCGCCACGTTCTCCAGTATGCGGCGCAGTTCCTGGTTGGTCTCGACCTGGAATTCCGTGGCAGCGCGTTCGCCAGAGTCCGGTGAACCGTGGGAAAACGGAGACCCTCCGCGACGCGGTCTTTCGGGGACGAGATGGGGCGATAATGCGGCTCAACGTGCATTAATCAAAGCCAAGTTGATTTCTATTCCTTATTTGTACTGCACATAAATATCTGGCCGATAATTTAACGACGACTACTAAAAAGAACTACTGGTTTCCAGTGATCGATAACAAAACTTAGGCAATCGAAGTGGGATCCACGGGAAATGCAGTTTAGAACGGTTCGAGTGGAAATTACTTCGTTTTATTGGGATAATAAGTTAAGAAGAGCTATTAAATTGCTTTGGTATTGGTCTAGTTTTGGTTTCGAAAGAAAAATGGCACGAATGGCATGGATGTCGTAATGCCACCTTCTATCGATGGTTGCAAGACGATAGAAGGGACGCCATCCAACGGCGAGTACGAAAACTGAGCGCATCGTCTGTTCTAGCGTGATAAACGACGATTTCGGTCGTGGGAACGCGCCCCTCACATCCTTGCCAACCCTCGCGGCGACACTTCCGCGCTCTGCCGATTTTTCGCTTTTCCGCGACAACCTACGAGAGATCATTTTACCATAAGATTCGAGAACACCCTTTTTCACGCGAAACTGTATCTCGTTACGAGAGGGAGAAGTACTCAAGTCGAGACGTCAATGAGTCGGTCTTATCGTCTGTACGGTCGCTATCTTAAGGGGAGATTTCCTGTAAGAGTCATCCGTACATATTGTGTCTGAACGGCTGGGTATAGTGTTTACAGTTTACACATAGAGATTTTTCTATCAGTATGAGATTATATTACAATACATTAAAGAAGGACTTCTGGACGATCTTCAATTGCCGCAGTTAACACGAGACGTACTGTGTAGAGCTAGAAAGAAGTGCTCGTTAGCTTTCATTGTATGACGACACAGTCGCCAGGATCGCGCGATGATAATAATATCTTATATACACATAGTGAAATTTTCGGTCAATATGCCGAGTGATTTGTAATAATTCACGTATAATTTAACATTCACCCGGCGAGAGCTGAATCATAGAAGCATCAGTCATTTTATTTTGTAATAGAAAAGCTCACTGAATAGTTCATACAGTGTAGGATAATAACGCATAAATATATCTTAGAAAATAATGAACAGCGATAAATAATAATTGACCTAACGCGTTAGAGGGTTAATTATAATATACGTATAATTACATATAATAATATATACATATATCGAAATTCATATATAATTAAACATAATTTGTACAGAATCTTGATCAAAATGAATTTATCGGAAACGAACGATCAGACTCAACATTCCTTCCAAGCAACTTTTTCCTACCTCTATATAATGCGCGACTGACACTCATAGACAATTCTAGTTTTAAAATCATACGTCCAATTGTATCAACTTCTTCTTTGATAATGGTAGGTAAAACTGTATGAACGAAAAGCGATAATCTTACGACAAGCTTGCCGCTTCAGCTTGGCCGGAGAAGTTGGTAATTAAGGCTGAATGAAGACGTCAGTTTAATTGGCCTCTGCAGCGATCATAAACCTACAAACGAGATACGATTTCGAAAGAAACATCCTTCCCACTCGTTTGCCGGTGATTTATACCGGCGCGAGTTTCGCGTCGTTTATTTCGAGAAATTGGAGGCAACTGAAAGTCAAAGTCAAGGAAGGAGAAGAGTAACAACCCGCGAAAGGGGCTTTATATGAAGGAATAAGAACGAAGAGCGGAGAGAACGAGAGGAAAACGAACCACGAGGGCAATAACGCGTAGGTTTATTAGCGATGATAGGTAGACACTTGGGGCGCTCGTTTAAGTATTTACCCACGCCCAAAGGACAGCGAGGAGAGTGAGAGAGCGTGGAACGCGGTCGCGGTGGTCTCTCCTTCCCCTTCTCTACGTTGGCTACCAAGGAGGAAACAGAAGGAAAACGAGACGCAGAGGTAATGTAGAACGGCAAAAAGGAGGAGCAAGAGAGATGCTGTGGAGAGAATGGAAGAGAGAAAACGAGAGAAAGAGAAAGAGAGAGAAAGGGGGAGAGAGAGAGAGAGAGAGAGGAGAGAGGAGAAGGAAAAAGACGGAGCCGAGAACAGCCCGGTCCCGAAGAGGGAGATGAGCAAAGAAGACGAACGCGTGTAGGATCGTTCGGGAACGAAGAGGAAACGAGACGGTACCAGAGAAGGGGGCAGACAAACAGACCGTAGGGGGTGGAGGGGGTAGCGAGGAGGATTCAAATATGGCGTGAGGCAGCAGTGGAATGTGGTTGTTATATACTAGTGAGACATTTGTTTTGATCGTTTTACCCATGGCCGTTGGACTATTGTCGGTGCTTTTTTCCCTACCTCTTCCTTCGCTTTGTTGCGCTTCTCTCTCAACCTCTCTACCTCTCTCTTTTGCTCTTTTCCTTTTCCCTCGGAATACTCGTGATCCTCTCTGGGAGTCCGTTCCCCATGCCCATAGCAGAGCAAACCACGAACGCTTATTACGTCGCGTTGTTTCTCCTCGTGTCCTCCGTTCGGGTTCCCCTCGAAGCCGCGTAAGAGAACCTGCGTACCCCCCGTGTTACGATTTCCGTCGATGCCACGAGATACATATTCCCGATATCCCGTATCCTGATTCTACGGATCGATTTATTTCGCGTCTGACGGATGACTGGGAGTTTCCCCTTGTATAATCGCGACCCAATGAGTAACGTAGGTAATCGCAAATATTTTGAATACACCATGTATACAGAGACTAACTTTGGATAAAAAAAGTCCTAGGATACTTGTACACATCCTGGAGATTACCTTATCGATGTAAGAATTAGGGACTTTAATGTAGGAACATCTTGAATAATGTTGGGTGGCAAACGTTCATTTGTGAGTTGACATTTAAAACTAACTGATATTTAAATGACTTCTATTTATTATCGCTCCACCCCTATTATCTACTATCCTCGCTTTCTACTAGGTATGTTCATAAAAAGTTCCTTTAACAATCATAAAGTGAAATAAATATAAATTATCTAATAGAAATAACAAACGAAACGTCGGGTTGATGCATCGTTGATCCTTAACGAGTTGATTGCCAAGCAAATTTTGTTTTGCACTAGAGATCGCGATACTTACGTTGGAATGTCGCGATGTAACGCACTATAATATCTATATATATTTTTTATCTTATATTGTTAGTACCAGTTGCTTTACGTACTTGGAAGTTGTTTAATCGATGACATTTATTTTATTTTGACAGTAACGACGGTGCTCCATAATCATCGTGGTGATCAACGTGTTAATAAAAGCCACTGTACTTAAGTTGGCCGTTTATCGATTTCATTTGAGCGGGCGTTAATTATCTCGGGAGCGCGCGACATTCTTCTCGAGAGCAGCTTGACGGGTCGTGATGTTTCATATCGCGGGTCGGTGTTACACGAGACAAATCGAGGCTCCGGGCGTCCCAGATTACTGTGACGCTACAAAGTCCCAGCTAGCAAGAGCAAGTATCAACTTCGCGCTTCTGGCTAACTCGTTTGCTAGAAGAGAAGAATGCGACCTACGTGTCGTTGCTCGGCCATTTAGCCTTCCTTTCCATACATCTTTGCAAACAGGGATCTGGAACAGATGCTGGGCTAACGATTATCGTTATGTTCGTTCGCGATCGTCTCCGCGATCGATACCGAAACGTTCCAGTTCTCGTTACTCCGGGTGACGAGGAGAGAGTCGCTACTGGCGACCAACGACGTTTTGCGATCTCATTTAATTCGATACTGTTATATTTCAACTCAGTTTTTTGAAATTTAAATCATTCTAACAAGAGATATTTCAGTTAAACTTGGCTATTCACCGACGTAACATTGTGTCAAATATTTATTTATTTATTTGCGGGATAAACTTCTCGATATAGCTGATTGACATACGAAACGGGAAAACAAAGAAAAGGAATAGAAAGGAGATATATAAATATATAAGGAATATATAAAATACACAGGGTGAATCGTATGCAATTTTAAAGTAATTGAACTTCATTTTATTGGGTAACTACAAGATTAATTTATATTTAGCCATATAAATACTATTGCCTTTATATGTCAACTCGGCAACGCTTTGTACAGTAATATCAACATTTTTCCACCTCAACCAGCAACCTCAGAAAGAAAGGCTACGAAAAGCATCAGCTAACCCGGACGGAGCACTAGCGTGATTTTAATGCAGCGTATTTATTCATATATTTCTGTCTTTCTCCTATCGTATATCACCTTCTTTTAGAAGTGTTTTCCTCCCGTTTAATTAATAAATTGAATTAAATTGAATTGAATTAAATTAACATCCAATTCTTAAGAAGCAATGACTTACTCCATAAATTCATTCGTCAGACAAGATGACGATACAAATAATGGTGAATTCTAAGATGAATTTGAAAAACAGTGTATATTACTTTTCTCTACTTTTCTAACGATGAATACAAGAATAACTTTGACATTTCCCATGATTCTCTCTTAGCGATTGACTTTCCTTTTTTGTTCCACCCGCCTCATTGGATTTACAAAAATGACCCTGTCCTCGATGGACTGCACACTTCGACTCTCGTATCGGCGTATGTATCGACGTATTTCAACAGATACTAAAATTTGGCGAACTATTTCGCGCGTCTCGATGCATCAACTATTCCCTGAAGATGCCGCGGTCTCTTCTGGTTCATATTCGCGACAGAAATAATCACAAGTGAAATAACGGTGCCATTTCGTCTCGGAAACGCTGATACAGAGTTTGCTCGGTAAAATTATATATCGAGCACCATTCTCGTGCTTACCGATTTCCTACTCGTCGTAGCATCCCGTTTCTCAGTTCCTCTCCGTCTCTAGCGATCCTCTTTTCCGTAGGACGATATTAATAACGGAGGAAACGTCATTCGCCGTCGAGGCATCGATAATCGATAACTACGAGCAGAGCGAACAGGTTAATTGTTTCGCGAAGAATGGACAGCGATTCATGGTTATCGGACGAAAGGGTAAAGTATAAAAAAGGAAAGTAAAGAAAAGGTGAAGAAAAGTCGCGTTTTGTTCCGGTGTTGGACGATCGCACCAACGATAAACACGCGTGCCTCGAGAAAATGTAGAACGACTGGTGTTTTCCACGGCTGATCTAGATTTCTATCGTACGGCTCTAAGCGCGGCGTGGGTGGAACCAACACGAGTCTACCGTTTGTGAACGCGAGAACACGACGCAGCGAGCGTGCGAAGAAACGCCGGATGCTCGGTACGTCCTGTAACGCTGTATGCCATATACATTCTCGTGTTGGTTAATCGATTACAATTTCATATTCATCAAGGATGTGATCTTATATATCCATTGTGTAATAAGCGAAATTTGTTAATATTATTTAAAAGAATTACAGTGATGTAGAGATTATAGTATTTCCTTAGTTATGGTCATAACTTGGCAATTAATAACATCAGTGAATTAATAAGTTACAAATGTATGTATATTATAGACTTCCCTTTATGCGTGTGTGTGTTTGCGTGTGTGAATTTTAAACGAAATAAGATAAATATCCGATTTGTAACTTGTAAAATATACTTTTAAAATTCAATTTACCTTGTTGCTAAACTCGTTACTGTTACGTAAAAGGTAATTACTGATACTAATAATTTGCAGCTTGTGAATCGTAAAATTTCAATAATTAATACTCGTTGAATTATGCAAAAGCGATCGTATAATAATACTTGGATAGTTTTCTAATCGTTCGACAACGATGAGAACAACCTCATTTTCTGTGAGTGTCCCAATTTATGAACGGGTTTGTACGTCGTACGCATCGTCACCGTGTACATATGTAAGCGCGACTAGCACGCGTCGCTCGTGCTATATCTTTCTTTTTCTATCTCACCCCTCCTCACGCCTAGGAGGCGTACGATCATCGCCTCAGCCAAATCGAGTGGACTCGCGTTAACTCGAGCGCACTTTGCTGCGCAATAATAGACGACAGATGCATGCTACTACGTATATATACGGCGAACGCGTGCCTTCGACGACGACACTCTCGCTTTCGGTCCGTTTCATCGAGTCCGAAGCAAGCGCACGTTCGATCGCTACACTTCGAACGAGGAAAAAGAAACTTATCTCTCACTTTGGTGTATCCGTGTCGCGTCCAAGGCTTTTTCCTCTTAGCTCATGATCGTTCGTGGAATTCGGATTTCTCCGACCCTGGAGATCCGCTTGGTGTTTTGCAATTTCCAGACTCGAGAGTTTCGGTCAAGAGTTCTAACCGTGTGCGCTGGCCCAGGCGATAATTTCCTCGAAAATCCATGGCCAGCTTACGGTATACGCGCGCTGGGAGAGAACGGCCGGCCTACATTCCGCGCGCCGATTCGGCGACGAATAATCAAACGGTCGCTTCTGCGCGTTGCGTAATTTACGGGGTATACGGACGGAAGGTGGCGGACCGGAGCTGGAAGGGGCAAGAAAAAAAGACGCGCCACGCCGCGGGACTCCGCACGCGGACGATGCCCTTCGCCCGAATTTGTCTCGATTCGTCGCCCTTCGGCTTCCCCTTCTATATTTTTTCACATATACGTAGGCACACGCGTACACCTACGTATCAGTACACACACAGGCTACGTCATACACGTGCACGTATGAACACGGCAATAGGTCGTGTACACGCGCGCGCCAACACGGTCGGCGGTCGGCTATATGTGCCAAGGCTGAAGAGACGAGCCTGTGTGTAAGTAGCGTAACCCGTCGAGGCCCTGTTCGCGCGTAAACAGAGAAGCGACGACGTCGATGAAACGTCACGGGAGAAAGGTAAGTAAGGCTACATCGTCGGCACGACGTAGTTTTAGGTAGTCTCCATCTCTATCTTTACCCACCTTTATATTCGTCTCTCTTTTTCTCTCTGATGATACTGCAACCCGATAGCCTCGGTTTCACGCTCGATTAATTTCACAGTGATCTTCGCTCGATCGAATAATTATCCATTCACGCCAGGAGAACGTTTGGTCGCGGAATAGCCAGCGAACACCCGTCGAATGGAGCACGAACGTTGAACGCTATAACGTGTACGCTCGATGGAACGGGGGAAATAGGTCGAGACGGGTTTTTAGGGCAACGAGATATGGGCCGATTAACCGAAGCTATTCCAACGTTTTTACCGCTGAAATTCAGGGAAAAAGTATCCTCGGTGTGTAACAACGATGATACTTGCGTTGTATCGTCTTATTGTACATATGCGAAGAAGCCCAAAGAGTATAGACGCGTTAACGCCATGAAGTCGCAACAAGTGAAAAAAAAGGTGTCGAACGAGGAAAAGGCGGTGTCAAGTATGTACGGCTCTACGTTGTATACAAGCGAGAGAAGAACGTGGGTGCCCTTGTGTGTCTGGCCGTGTGAACGCTTTTGGGACAACGCGAGTACACGCGTGGAATGCGATGTGTTCCCATCGCGCGCAGACTATACGCACGGTCGAATGAAATGTGGTTCGTGGAAGGTGGAACCAGCACCACCGTCGTCGGGTTCACGCTCCCGCGCACCGTCTTTACATAGTCACAGTTTGCATACTTAACGTGGTCGAGCAACGGCATTCATGGAAGGGCACCCATTCCCTCCTCCTTTCTTCGCCTTTCTTCTCCGTGCTTCATCATCTTCTCTTTGTCTTCTTTTTCTTCCTTACCAGTTTGTTAGCTTTTACCCTTCGCCTCCTCTCTCCTCATTATCCTTCCACCCACCCTTTGTTAGTTGAGATCCTCCCCTTCTTCGACAACCGTACGTATCACGCGTCTCGAATTCAGAATCCCTATGGTTTTCATCGATACGTGACCACCAGCTGAGAGTCTTCTAATATACCTTCTTTCATAAATGTCGAGACACTTCCTGGTTTCGTAGAGTGCTAATTGGGTTAAATTATCCAGGAAACGACCGACTGATTATGATTTTGTATTCTCCTAGAGTAACGATACAGAAATTTGAAGAAACATTTTGCAAGAGTTATATAAGAAACACGATGAATCAAACCGGCTATGATTCTCGGGTTCTTATATCTTGATTATTGTAGTTTCGCGAAACGATAAAATTCTAATGTTTTAAGAGATTGTTTAACGTAGAATTTCGAAACGCGAAATCATGCGTATCGATATCGATATTTATCTATTTTCGTGCTATAGCGACCGACTATCAGCTTCGCATGTTACTTTCATATCCAGAATTAACCAGAATATGTATGTACGTAGAGAGGGAATATTAATTAAGATAGGAGTAATGGATAATTAAAGTAATGCACAAATAGATAAATAGATATGTATATCGTGTACCAATAATTATTTTTCTATAATCTCGGTCTATCTTTACGTACGAAAGATTTCCAACGAAACCTGTAATTCTTGAAAGTTCCGATAACTTGCTAATCGCTTCTAAAGATTACCCTACTTTCTGTTCGGTACTTTAGTACCTCTAAATAGGAATTAAAATCAACGTTTCATTCTACAAAAAGCATACGACTATAGAATAAACGTACGAACGTATGTACGTAGTTTGGTTCGACTTTCTCGATTGCCATGCCTCGAACTGCGATCGAGTAAACGAAGGGGATCGAAGGACGCCTTATGGCGTATCGAGTGAAAACTCCTGGGACGACCCTCCGTAAGGGGAGAAACAATCGTACGAACTGATACTCGGTTCACGTATTCAACGTGGTGCTAATTAACGCCCCTTGTACACACGGTAATGGGGACAAGAGGGTGGGGGCAGCTGGTTGTTCTCAGCCAACACGCCATTGAGTTAATTAGTGCCGATCAATTCACACCGTCGAAGGTGATGCCGGACGTAACGGCGGAAGTCAGAGACTGTGTCTGGATTTTTCAATGATAATCTTTTAAAATGCAAACCGAAGAAGGAAATCGTTGAAGAACTTGGTCAAAGTATGCTCGACACTAGGTTACGAGGATTTTATGCGATCTTCGGTTATTACACAATTATTATATATAAATCGACAACGTCACTTTGCGAATGGCACAGGTCGTTCGTCTTAAGTTCAAATGTAATATTGAAAATGTCTAGCATATGAAGCTTTCGAGAGATATCAATTTCGGTTTAATATCGGTTTAAATTATATATCTTATAGATAATTATTTTTACAATGTATCATCTATGATGTATAAACTGCAAATGTTTGTTTATTAATTTTACGGGAAATTTATACGACCAAAAATATATAGGATTCAAATGATAGAACACATCTCTAGGTTTTAGGTTTTATCTTTTCAATCGCGTTCATAAAAACATGAACTTGCACAAACATCCGCAGTCTACTGATCTCTTTTTAGCGAAGGAGGCAACATCCGACCGATCGTCTTTCCAAAAGTCGCGCGAACTTGGAAATAACAAAACGATTTAAATACTACGATACATACAAAGTTGTATGAAAGCCAGGAGTTGCTGTCATCAGCTGCTCCCGTGGGATTAAAACGCGCAACAAGCAACTATCCTCGAAATCGAATACTTGTGCGATAATGTTTGCGATTGCTACAACACGACCTTCATCCATAGAACACTCACACCGACTAAAGACACGTGGACTCGTAGACCGACTGTTTAAAATTCTTTAGTAGAGTAAACTTTATAGTATTCGCCGGTTTTTCTGGGTTTGCAATTGAATGACCAACTACTATTCATAAAGATTCACTGGCACGCAACTCTGGCGTTGGTACGCGAGCAGCACGTGTAAAATAGTGACAAAGCTAGACTATAGGGAAGGCGCGTGTTCGCGATAAGAATACGGATAATTGCGCGTTGACAGTGATCCCCGAGAGCGGAAACGTCAGTTGAGATTGTTACGAAAAAGATAGACTGAACACGTCCGACAGATTCTAACGCAGTGTTCCCCAATTTTTCTTTCCTTTTCTTTTTTTGTAACGTGATCCCCTTTTACATAATGTTTAAATAACCTGTGACCCGTATCTGTCGATATAATAAAAAGCAAATTTTAACGAAGTAAAGATAGGTACGTATTTCAAAATATAATTAAAGTGTTGGCAACGAAAATGATGTTTGTGAAATTGGTCGACTTTTTAATTAAAACGCATTTGTGTAATCAGAAACTAGTATGTATTACAGCATGGTGGAATATTGATATCAATTTCATATTAATTGATATTAAACGATCTATGTTCTGGCTAGTAATCAAACGAACTTCGTGTTTTAATTAATTAGTACTATAATTACAAATTTAGTTAGAGTGATGGATATTTTGTAAAAAGAGGAAAAAAAATATTAATTTACTGAACAGAAATGACAAATGTTTGAGGTTTTTGTTCGTTCTCCTACAAGAAAGCAATTATGGACAATTCTAATATTGTGCGATGATTTATACTATACGTTGAATATCCACGGTATAATTGTTAATCTCAGCTTTTTTCCTCGCATTCGTTATTAATATAAATCAGTTAATGCGAGTATGTCAACAGAGAGACAGTTCATTTACGTACATGTTTATTTAGACATTCTCGAGAGATAAGGAAAAAAGTAGTTTGAATTTACAAATATCGATGAATAAAACAAACTATTAAAGTAGATATAATCTATTAAAGTAGAAACAATCAATGTACGTTATACATTATACATATACGTTAATAATTTAAGACAAATCACAGGTCCTTACTTTATAACACTTGCGTAAACGCAATCTCCTTAACGCTCGACATAACATGATTTATAGCAATTTCTTTTTTTTCTTGCCTTTAATGCGATCGTGATAATTGATAATTAATAAATTGAAACTTCGAACAAACGACATTTTACGCCTGCACTGAAATAATACGTTCGTACACGGTAAGACTTTACGGGTCTCGCTGGACCTATAGGCTGGAAATCCGATTTTTACCGAATAAAGGGACGTCGCGACGCGAATAGAGCGTCGTTGACGGTCACGTCGTGACGTCAACGGCTTTTGCGGTGTCGAAGCGGCCAGAAACATTGGAGGATCGTTATTTACGACGGCGAATCGAGCGTGGCCGCGCTTGGGTTTACGTTTTCTTACGCAAGCCCGAGAAAATAGAGTCACAGTCGGCACTGCGACGCAGAATGTTAAAAGCGAGGTGGTAGCGACGAACGCAATAAAAATTTTGTTTGCGACGCGTACGCGAATACGTTGTTACGCAACCGATTGAGCCACGTACGTATACGCCACGAACGACAATAAAAATTCTGCTTGCCGAGAACGGTTCATTTTGTTACAGTGAAAAGACCGAAAATTTCGTTCTTCCGAGGGTAAGAAACATGGGGTTCGCTAGATTCAATAGGAAATTTGGATCGAGCTAACTAATTTACTTGTAATTCGCCAAATTCGATTATGAACCATTTCTTACATATACTTTGATTGATCTGATAGTGATAGTGCATACATTTTATCGTAATGTACAAACGAATATATTTTATGAATACGAATTATTCGTATGGGGAACACCAAAAAGTCTGCGGAGTATCTGAATGTGTATTGGAAAATGGTTCATACCACGCACGAAACGAAGTAAGAAATATTAAAATTGATCGAAGTAATCGATAGACCCTACAGACACAGACAAGGAAAACATTAATTTTATTACAGTGACTTTTGAAACTGACATTTTTAAATTGGACCAAACGACTTTGGACTTTTCGAGAAACTTTTATTCAGATGATTAATGATTAATTCACCAGATGGCGTGTAAAGCAAATTTTAAAAACATTGCAATTGATCGGAATGGCGGGAAAAATAATGATCGCTTTTCTCAGCTTTTTATCTGCCTTTGTAAGGAAAATTTAAACAACACAGTTCGAAGGTTTATATCGGTTATGTATGTAGGTGGTAAAAATTTCATCGAAATCCATTAACCTTAGTATGAGCTACAAACGGTAAAAAAAAATGGCACAAAACACACTTTTCATAACCTTCGGTCTAAAATCTACATCTTTCGATGGCTATCGCTTGTTTCCGCATCTGCCGATCTCAGTAAAATTTACAGCATATATACATATAACTGATATAGATGTTGAAAATGTGTTGTTTATATTTTCGTTACAAGCGTAGATTAAAAAAGTTAAAAAATCTGACCTTTAATTCTTTCTTCGCGGTTCCGACCAATTTCAATCTTTTCAAAATATTTTTTCTTTTTTTTTTAATATATCATATAGTAAACGAATCCTACTAGCTTGTAAATTTTAAACAAATTATTCAATTTCAAAGGGTGCTGCAACAGTTTTCAAAGTCATTGTAATATCGAACACAAACTATTTAATTCGATACTAGCAGTATATATTTCTGCGATTGATACGTCCAGTTGTAGTAAACAGTGATTGGCAGCTTGACAATCATAATTTTCACAAGAATGCAGGTAACTTCTGCTCATAAACGTATGAAATTTCTTCCATTATATAATATTAATTTGGTAATATATTATCGGCTAATATTCGAGAGAAAATAAAAGAAAGATTTTCGAGAAATAGTTTCTCGATATCCATATCCTTTTCTGAAATGTCAGAGAACGAATGATTCTGGGAACTAAGTAACGCATAAATCGTTTCACAGAAGGAATATTTTCTCGCGCCATGGTGTGTAAGTAAGTAAGTATGTATCAGAGCATCGAGAAGCCTGTATATTCGATTACAATAACCCGGTACAACCAAGGCCGCCCAGATGTAAACATCGTCATCTTTGTCGTCTTCGAACCAAGTTGTCTCGATCTTCGTTGCTTTTTCAGGGTGTTGTCGGTCGTGCGTAAAAGAACTCGTTGCTCTTTGTCGCCGAGCCAATCTCGAAACACTCGGAGAATCGAGTCTTTGTAACTACATAAATCGTTTCTCTGGAAGAAGCAAAGAACGATTTATGATAGGACGCGATTATTCTACGTAGCTTTATGCAAATAATCCACGATTTCAAATATAATCTTCTCTCAGCGACTGATCTTGTACTAGGATTTAGAACGCTTTAAACGTTTACACAAATCTACGGCGAAAACAACATCATCGTCTCCGTAGATGTCCTCGACCGTTAGACACACTCGTTGTGTCTCGTTTACCATTCGAGCTCGTAAAAGCTGCATTTTGTCGCAGTGAATCTAAATCAGTTTAACGAGCGCGTAAACAAGTAAAGAAAACAGGTAATAAGTTTGGAAATTCGCGTCATTTTCATAGCTATTTGATATTGGAGTTATTTATTTATTCGACAAACTCTAAACTGACTCACTCGCCTAATCTCTATTTCCAAATAAAAATGTTGTCCCTGTTAAACTTGTTGTACATATGTACAGATACGTGAGATGGTGAAGAGGAAAGAAAGTTTAGAAAGAATCCTTGAAAAAGATCGATTGAAGAAGCTGTTCCAATAAAGGAGAAGCAACAAAAGTTCACTCAAATCGAATAACTTCCTCGAACGTGCTATAATTTATAGTTAACAAATATTCGTAGTAACAAACGTTTGCACTTCTAAACATGAAAGCCTTTCAATATCTAGCCGACAATAAAATCAAAAAATTATCAAATATGAATTTGTCACCATCTTTTCCCGTGCGAGCTTAATTTCAATAATAATTCCTCTAGCGTGGATATTGACGCACTTCCGGCAAAGTCGAAGATACAAAAATACACGGAATCCACGTAATACAACATAACACGTGTATAAAACAGCGAAAGTAAAATATCCATTACGATATTCAGTAGATGAAAGAAATCTTCGTTTAGGTTCCATTTCTTCGGTTATTCACAAACATAAATATTATTCGAATTATGGTGTTGATCAACGATTACTTCTGAACGACTGAAATATTAGACTTGGTTTCTTATTGGTGCAAACACTTGAATTTTTTTAAAGAGACAGTAGGCAGAAGGAGAAACGGGCAGAAGCTGAGAGGAAGCTTCCGAGTGGAGGTCGAGTTGGAATCGGTCGAGAGCGGTAAACAAGGAGGCGAGAGTGGCGACGAAACGAGGTTGGCCGAGCAGCCGCGAGGTCAGTGACTAAAGAGAGAAATAACGTAGAACGCGATATAGCCGCGCTACTCTGCCTATTGACGTTCCGAGGACCTTTTACAGAGGAACTAGCCAGGAGGGCGATCAACATCGACTCCGATCGCGTGTTTCACACCGCTCCCGATCTCTCCGACCAACTCTCGTGCGCCACTGTTTTATTTCCTTCCTTCTCGCTCCCTTGGCTAGACTCCATTTCTTCTGTTTCTCTCTGTCTATCTTATTCTCCCCCTGTTCCTCTCGCCGAGCCATTTTTACACCCTGATTCCCCTACTCACCCCACGAAGACAACACGTTGCAAGTACATATGCGCACGATTTTCACATTTGTCGATGCCAGTATCACACAGACCATTGATATCGTTTGGACACACTTGAACGCGAAACCATCCGATTCGTTCACCGCGCTTGGCCGAATCGATCTTTATCCAGCCTTAGAGGAAACTCGACAGACGAACGATATATCTATAATCGATGGTATGTCATGCAACATCCGAGGTAAACGATCGCGCACTTCCTTTACATCTTTATTCGTAAGCGTTTACTGGCGTGCATTCGCTACGCCTCCGATGCTTTCGTTTATGCGTTCGTTTATTTACCGCGTTAGACGGGAGAAACGGTGGAACGCGCGCCGCGAGTCCAACCGACTAGAGTGACCAGACCACTGACAGCGACTACTAAACAGACGATCAATGAGAATCGAAAGCGGCGTTCAAAGTGAATGCTCGATTCGACTGTCCTGTGTATATGGCGCGCATTCGTGCAGGAGGAAAGAGTCCTAGTGAAACGAGGACTCGAATACCGAGCTTCCATTGAACACAAAAGACATTGGCGGTAGACGATAAGGAACACGCGTCTTCCGAATTCGCTATTTAGCCCGATTCTGTATTGCGCGTAAAATACAACGTAGGCCGCGTTGTTGGATAAATACGACGACGCTGTGACCGAAATCCAACGACTCGTGTGGCCATGCGTTTTATCAAAGAAAATGTCATGAAATTCACTTACCGTGTCAACGTGAGACAGAGTGAATCCCGGATGCTCGCCGGCGAGAAACGTCTTCGATTTCGTAGACTGATCGAAAGTCGATTGATGACACTGGATATCGGTCAACACCGGGAACACTTGTTCTATGTAAACACGCGTATCAGTCACTACACACGTAAACACATACGCACAGAGAGAGAGGAACACACGAGGTTGTCCGCGGTCGAGTTCTCAGAGAGACCGACGAACTTGGTTAAACCGCACTAAAATACCACGTACGCGACCGTGTTTCGCGAGACACACGGCGAACGATCTATCCGCGTGCGGTGCTTTTCATTCTGAGCCGGCGTATCGCGTTTGTTCACCAGAAAAATCACGATTACTCGGGACGCAGATTCCCCGCATGAGTCGCACACAAGTTGTTTACTAGAACGCGCACCACGCCATGCCCCGTGAACGCGCGTCCGCCTCCGTATTCCCCTCGTCCCGCCGAGCAAAACAAGACTCTGCGCAGTAGCCTCGCGCGCACCTTCCGGGCCATGTTCGCACGAGGCGATGTATGCGCCGTTTGTCGTTGCCTCGTGGTCCACCAAGGCGCCGCTGTTCCACTGCGAACCTCCCTCTCTCGCTCTACCTTCCTCTCTCGGTCCCTCTTTCGTTTCCTATCTCTCTCTTTCTTTCTACAGAGAGACAGCTCGCGCGCACGCTATCTCCCTCTCGCTCCAACTTTCGCTCGTTCTCGTTTTCCTCGACCTCTCCGTCTCTCTTCCTGAGATTAGCTCGCTTGTTCGTCTCTGTCCCCCTCCCTTTTCCCGAACCTTGCTCGAACTCTATCGTTGGGTCCATACCATAACCGTGCTATATGCTCCGACGAGGCATAACGGCCAAACAGAATTCAACGGATCTCGCCTTACGTTCTATAACGCAACCACGATTCGCCACGTAACGCGTAAATCAAGCAGGTCATCGTACCCTCACGTTGCCACCACGCCGGTCCGTTTTGTTGGAAATTTCCAAGGGCATGCCGCACCCCTGCGACGACATCTGTGCGAGAATCTATAGAAATAGCAGCTACATCGATAAAGACGACTCCATATGTGTACGTTATCGCACGAGTAAATAATTAGCGGGAAAATTCAAGTTCGATTTCAGATTCGCATTGCGTATAAGGTCTTCTTCTTTTTATTTTCTTTTTAAATAACGTGTTATACAGCTTTATCTCAAAAATTTCATTGGCAGTACGTTTCTTTGCGTGGAGGTAAGCAAATATGAAAATGAAATGACTTTTGGTTATAAGATGAGACTTATGAGGATCACAGGAGAAGAAACGATCTTTGCTGTTTTATGAAATTCTTATCAACATCTTTAAGTTAAACATCGTGAAACTGAAAATAGCGTGACGAGCCCCAAGGACATGGAGAGAACGCAAACAAGGGCCAAGGTGTCTCTGTTGTAATTTGGACAAAGCTCCGGTTGCGTGCACCTCCTAAAAGGAGTGCGATAAAATAGTTTTATGTTTTTAATACACGATTGCGATGCCTAATTCCAATACTTGGAAAAAGTCAGTGCGAAAAATATCAATTCTCTCACCATCTCTCAATAAAAATGACAACCAATCCTGTAACCACTTTATCAAGGAAAGTCACGATCGAATAGACAATAGCGCTTCGTTCCGTTCGTGGGCCAATTATCTCTGCAGTCACACTTAAGGCCGTAACCATTGTAATCGAGCTTCCACTCCCAATTAGAATTGCGACAGTGTATATAACTGCCGCTGAACTTCCTCCATATTCCGTAATTACTGCAGAAAGTATTCCAATTAAAGTGCCCAATAAATAACATGCCTGAATAACAGTAAAACATCGATATTCTCTTTACAATGGTACTCCCTGTTTAAATATTCTATAGTAGCAATAGTAAGTGCATTTTAGTGTAATATACACACCTTCGTCCCGCATGATTTATTAATATATTTTAATAACAAAGCAGCGATAAACGAAGATACGTAGGAGACCAAGGGAACGGTAGCAAGTGCTTGTTTTCCATCAACGTCGGTTTCCTCTATGTATAGTGGCAAATACACGGTGGCCAACGTAATGAAGAGTCTACTGGCTACGTACAACATAGCCACTCTTAACAAAATTGACGTACCGACCCAGGAGTTTCGCTCGTTTTGCGAATTATCGAATAATCTTCTAGTTTCTTCTATATTTCCTTTGTGCAAATAGGAATTCTCTAAGAGGTTCCCTTTTAGAAATACGTGGAAGAGCGTAGTAGCCACCAGACCGATCGATGTTAAAGTCAACACGATATTCTGGAAAGGAAGATGTTCGTTAATACTTTCGTATCTTGATCAAATTATCTCTCGTACCGGCATATTCCATTTATATTTATAATTATTATACTACGGTGTACATATAAACATTCGGCAAAATTAAGGCCAGACATCACACGTGCGAGTAAGGATTCTCTCCTATTTTTGTCGAACTTAAGAAATTGCTTAACGATAGAAACTATTCGCTCGAAAATTACACAAAGGACGGAGAAAGGTTTAAGCCCTGCCCTCTCCATTACAAATTTTTTGCTCGAAGAGCGATTAAGAGCTTACGACGATAACAAGGAACATATATTTCCACCCAATATATCCCTGTCAACGAGATACGCGTAATTTAGACAGTTTTCGATAAGTTTAATTCGAGCTACTCACTCTAAATTTATAACTATCCTGTTCAGCCAATCGCATCATCGCTTCTTCGTTCGTGGGTAGAACAATCCACGTAACGACGAACACCGCAACGGCTGCTCCAACTTGAGCGGAATACCTGTACCCCATAACGTTCACAGTCTCTATAAATAACGAGAAAAGATTGCATAGGACGACGTTAAAGTTACCTTATTGCAGTTAAATCTGCTCGTGCCAGCAGTGAATTCGTTAACGTTGGGATCATGGACAAATGCGATATCTGTACGGCCGCCCAGCCAGTTTGAAATATAGCGATGCTGAACACGTAGACGAGCATGATACTTGTGTTTGACGGTTTACTAAAACCACCAAAGATCACTGGAAACGACAGCGTGACCATCACCGAGCCGATTATATGCCAAATCTTCTTCTTTAGGTAGTGATCGACGAGTATTCCGAAGATGGGAGTCATGAAGGCATCCACGATTTGGCCTTGAAAATAAAGAAAATCTGCTGTAACGTTCGAGGAAAGATTATTTCGATAAAATTTTTTAGATTTCAATTTCCGACCGTGGCTTCTCAAATTTGTCGATGTAACTTTTCTCGCTAACTTTTCTTCAAAATCTTTTCGGATTTTGTTGAGAAAACTTGAAACTTGTGAAACAAGTGTTAAAGATACTTACTAGAGAAACGTTTCTGTCATGAGCTCTTTAATTTTTTTAATATCCTCTTCGTATGGTTTTTCTGAATTAAAAGTTTAATAATCGTTTACCTAGAAGTAAGAGAGCACCAGCAACAATCGGTTCCAGCAGGGCCACCCTTTGAAAATAGATAAGGGTGTAGGAGAACCACATGGCGGCAGTAAGGTCGTTGAAAATGTGTCCCAAAGCGTAAGCGATTTTCGTCGAGGTACTTAGTTTCCTCTCCAACAACGGAAACCGCTCCTCCATGTTTTCCATTTTCGTAAAAATTCGATCGACGAGCTTGACACGATTCCAAAGACAAAGAAAATTTCAGTGTGTTCGTGCTTCAAGTGAATTCGTTGAAATCACACAAAGGACTCTCCATTTTTCGTACGTGTCCCTCTGTAAATTAGATCATATTCTTTTGAACGTTTCATTGGAAATATGAAATACCCGAATTGAATTTTTACGTATGTACATACACTCAACAAACTGAGTAGTTCGTTATATAAAATAGATGTGAGCGCAGAATATTTAATACAATTACTAATTTCGTTATGTTATTTGGGTCTTATTTGAAAAAATGATAAATTCCGCTACTTTTGTATAACTAATACAACTTATCGGATTGAATTAATCCTATGAATTCACATTTAGAAACAATGTAGCTTACTTCATTTTCATTCTCAATGCCCCAAATGTATATGATGGTAATTGATTACAATTGTAAAAAAGAATGGAAGGCGATAGGATCAAATATTAATACAATATATGACTCGACGGTGTAAGTTACACGCTGTCTACAATTACCTTCTGCGGTGATGAAATGGGATAATTTGATTATACTTACGCCATGAGAACGCGATAACTGTGTCGTATAATCATTTTGCGAGCTTCAAAGTAAAAAGGAACGTATTTAATGACTTCCAATTAGTTACAAATACATATCACGATACAACTTCATATTTACAATTGCAATTATTCTTATCCACACGTGTCTGTGTTTGTAATTCAAAAGTCATGTTTCGTTATCTAACGTTCAAACTATAAGAACATAACTATTACGACGTTAACGTCCTTCAACAGAAACTTCCATCTTCGAATTGAAACTTACATCTGCTTGTTGCTACTTCCATTCAAGCGTTGATCTATTTAATGCGACGACGCCGGAAGCCACAAGACGCGCATGAATATCCAAACTCAGCAATATCCGAACACTGTGTAAGCAGATTCTGTCATTAACAACGTCTAGACGCGGCAAAAACCGCAAATGAACTTATTTTCACGGAGATCCAATATTTTTAAGGAAGTGGTTTTGATCGGCCTTCCTTTCACCCGCGAATCAATTCGTGGTCACAATATCCGCTTAAGGCTATACACTTCGAAGAAACACGCGTGGAAAGCTTGTTACTCGGTCGATCGGCCGAAAGAAACACGGATATCTCTGTCAAGGAGCATGGAATCGTTGATGAATCGTAGTAAAAACGTCCACAAAACGTTTCACGATTACATGTCACCGTATCGAATTCCTCGGCAGCTACGTTGCTACCGGATGAGATCGTATTTGTTTTTCGCGATTATTTTGCCTCTTCCGTTTTTCCTGTCGCGTATCGATCGTTTAGAACGCGTTGAATGTGCGATCAAACTTTCAGCGAACACTACGCGCTTTAACTCGCGAGTGTGGAATTGAAAAGAATCTTGAAAGGATCACGGATTGACAGATTTACACGAAGAATTATGTTTGGAGGAAGAAACGTACGTGCTTCGTCGTTGCAACTAAGAAGCGGAACGGGCTAATCTTCGGTACGTGCGTTGACGAGCCGGTTCATTTAAACACGCATTCCATCCGCAGCCGTGAGCGAAACACGCGACTATCCACGACGTGACTACCTGAGCGACTGAACTTTCAAACGTGCGCCGTTTCCCGCTTCACGGCCTGAAGATTATCGTTTAATCGACGACACGATTATAATAACGCATTACCGCCTTCCGATAGTTATTATCTTATCGAGCGAAAAAAATCTCTCGACATTTTAAATGAAAATCCATTAGCGAGGCATTATAAATATATATGATACTTAAATAATAGATGTATACTTGTTGTCCGCACGGGATACTTTATAATAATTTTAAACATAGGTTTTGTTAACAAAATCTCCAAAATATAGCGCAACTTAATTTTCCTTATAATACAATGATGAATATCAATACAACTGCGTAATTAAAAGATCCATAATGTAAACGATACTTGTTCATGTTTGCCTTCCGACAGACATATCTTAACGCCCTTAATTCCTATTCAATACGTTCCGATTTTTTTAACACAATACTCATCATATTACATAATTTCTATGAGATGGAAATTTGACGAGGGTCGTTTTTTTTTATGAATCCAACAATTTTACATCTATTATAAGTATACTATTTATTAACATTTTAATTGTACTAAGTGTATAAGTTTCCATAACTTACGAATGGCACTGTATGTATCGGAGAATACACACATTATTAAAAGAATTAAGGTTCAGTGGCCAATAGTTTGAACTAGAGAGACTTCAATATATACTAGAAATATTATATATAAAATATTAAACTAGCACAGGTAATTGAAAAGTTATAGAAGATCATCGACACAGTTCTAAATAAAGAGCTATTCTATGTGGCTTGCTCCAACATGTGTAGGTAATGCATAAGATAAAATACATAATTATAATTTGGGATCCTTTATCGGGCATCTATATATATATACACAAGGGAGGGTGGACGTCGGTGCGTTAAGTTTCATTAAAAAGATACAACCAGGCCAGCTGAGAAGGTGTTCCGAGTCGGACGACGTAGATCCGCGATTCGGTGCATAGTCGTAATTAATGTGTGCGTAGTATACATAGGGGAGTGTAAAAATGTCCCATAAGTAGACAGGAAAGGCTGTGTAATCCGATCTCGCGAGAGAAACGCGAATGAGAACGCGTGCAGAGAAATCGATTCTGGACAAGTTCTTGTACGGTTTCTCAGTTAGGTGGTCTAGCAAGCTTTACACGGTCTGAGAGTTCATTCACCGGCAAGCGGCACAGACAACGAGAACTACCTTAATCCAGCTGGTATTTTATCGAATGAAATATATCAAGTTTGTATCTTTCTCGGTTGCTCCTCATTTTTTTGTACAAAATTATATTTATTTCGAATAAGCTTATACAAGATGTGATAACTAACTATATCGACGTTTACTTAATCGTGATAGAAATCTTAACTTATATTTTCAAAGTCTGTCTCTTCCTCTTTTCTTAACTACTTTACACTAGCTTGTATATGTATATCCAACTGAGTATATTCGTATTATCTAGGTATAACAAACATTTTTGTTCACTTTTCTTCATAAAAATGTCTATATCCTGTGTGTTATCGTTTGATAGACAACAATATAGAATGTATTCGAACATCTCGAAGTCATCTTCGGAACAAAGAGGCTTTACGGTCAATAAATATTTGCCTAAGAAAATATTACGAGGAACATTCCCAAACATTACGATAAAAATAGAATAAACGTTGTACGATATTAATATTTATATGTATAGAATTCTTAGGCATACTTGATATGGTGAATATATTTGACAAACGTTCCAAGATTATTATTATTGTAATCGTATGTTTTAGTACGTATGCGTTATTGATAACGTGTAAATCAGACTGGTCGATGATTGGGAAATAAATGGAGGATCACGTATGTATAAAATGCATATCGATATGACAACTGTAAATCATTTCGTTTATATCGCATGTTAGTGGCACTATAACTTTTTCCTTTCAGAAGCAGCGTATTCGGTACCGTCGAACTGCCTCAAATGAATCTGTAAATACATTTTCACTTAATAATATGAATATTATCAATCGCATAAATAACAATAAACCGCGCATACCTGTAAATGTAAGTTTACTTCTGCCGCTCGACTTAAATATGGAAAATTTCCGCCGCTTTTCAAATGTGCCAACTTCGCATTCGGATAACACTTGTATACTTCTTCTCTCACGGAATTCGATAACGCATACTCATCAAAAACGTCTATAATCGTGATAGGCAAATGACATATCTTTTGTGGCTGTACGTAACAATTCACGCAATTCATCGTCAATCGAGAAGCCAATTCCGGTTGCGTTAAACTTTCCAACTGTGAATAAAAACGATATACATATTCATATAGAGATCTATATTAAATGAAAGATACATACTCTTTCCACCATAAAATCAATCGCTTCTACGATCTCTCCGTCGACCTTGTCTGTCACGAAGTTTCCCATTAGCATCTTTTTCAATACCAACGATGGTAAAATCCAAAAACTACAATTCGAGTTGATTAGTAACAGTAACAGTAAAATATGCGAGATAACGTATCGCGGTCTGTCATACGTCCACTTATCTTGAAAAAAGCAAGAAACAAACGATGAAATACGATGAATTCGTTTGACTTTATAGTTGTTGAAAAACAGCAAACAATTACATAGCGATACAACGTACTTACACCCCCGCGGAGTCGTTGTAATTAAATACCGACGTATCTGTGAACGAATTGCACAGAATCAAGGACACTACCCTAGGACAGTGAGCATTTGCCTCGGTGAACTTTTGCGCCAAAAATCCACCTAAAAATAGATATTTCGATTAAATCTCCGAACGTATACTTGGGTATCGCGTTTGATATCGACTTTCGTTCGTACGTTCTGACCTAATGAGGTGCCAAATAGATGCACCTTATCTAACTCCATGTAGTCTAAAAGTTTCCTAAATCCATCGCACCATTCCTTAACGTTCCAATACACGGGTGATTCGGCCTGAAACATAAGTTAATTTAACTCAATTGATTTTCTTACAAACCAAGATCGTATCTCAATATTTATAAAACTTACTGATATGATTCTGTATCCTTTAGCTGCTAAGCCTAATACTTGCTTAAAAAAGACATCGGCCGTCCCACTAACCGGTGGAAGACATATGAGTGGACACTTGACGGTTTTTGGACTAGAATCGTATACTTTCCATCCCTAAAATAAAGCACATCATTCTTACCATACGTAAAAACATTTGTATGACTATTCTCATTAAATGTTTACCTACTGAAACATATCAAACAGAGGCTGAAGAAAACGTCGTTATATTTAACTTGCGCGATCAACGATAATATTGATAATATTGATAGATGTTTCGATCTCGAAAAAGAAATCAGATAATAACGTAATACGAAATAAGTAATTTTATTCTCGTGGAAAAAATTGAAGACTTATTAAAATGCGCAACGGTAATAAAAAATAAACAAAGTTTACCATCTTTTATAACATTTAGTAGGTAAAAAGATTTCTGCTCAAGTTCTATTTGTTTATCTGTTATTCTAAATATATGAATTTACATGAATATTCGCAGTCTAGTTAAGGCGGGATTTCCTATGTGCGCTCGTCCGTGTCAAAAACAATTTAAGACTCGAATCACACGTAAACATCGGACGCCTTTGTACTATTAAAATTTACAATGGAGAACATGCTTTTGTTTTCGCAACGACGTCGTATGATTCACGTTTAAGGCTGCTTTCGACATACACGCGTGCGTTGGACGCGCAGGAAATCCCGCCTTTATTAGTTCTGTTACGAACATTCTTCGTTTGTATCCGTATACGTGAAATTTGTTTACAATAATTACGAAGACGGGGTCATCGTTACAGGTCTCGATCTCAAGCGTAATCTCACCGGACAGAACCTTCAAATCAAAGATTTCCATGTATAATTAATATACTACATTAATGATTACCTTGGTGCCGTCGGCGTCGACGACAATTTTTCTGAGCGGGACGGAACTACGAAAGCTGAGATACTCCTGCGATTGGGACAGCTCACTTGAACACGACATTTTGCCCGTTCTACTGTTGTCGATCTGCCTATAGTTACAGGACGGTTTACGTTCAGAGTTACCGATATCTACAAAAACAGATAAAGAGAAGGAAACTTCAAGTAGCAGGGCTGTACAAGGTCTAAATCTTACACGGCATATCGTCAAGATTCATGTACATATTTTTGAATAACTGAAACGCGAATTACAATTCATTTAACCGTCGGACGACCCAAGATTCAATGGTCGAACAGAAGGCGAAGCCGGGTCTCGTTTGAGTCAATGTAAGAGTTCTTTGTTGGTTTGCGGGCCAAATTAGACCTAGCATCGTTTGGGGACGGTTAAAATTCAAAGTTGCTACACTTACTACAAAGCTGGAGTATGTAATGATTACGATCGTACGTACGACTTTAGATTAAACCTACCTCAAGAGCAGCTTACGAGTTGTACGGTTCTCCTGATATCGTTAAGCGTAGCAGACATCCTTAATACGTACAGGTTACCACGAAGAAGCAAGTTACCCAGTAACTCGATAGGTCAAATCACTTTAATAACAGTTGTTTGTAAGCATATATCGACAATGTCGTTCAGTTTACACCCCCTTCCGAGCATCGTCGTTCTTTGTCTTTCCTATTTCTTCCCATGGGTTTCGTTATAAAGTCGCTATACGAAACTTCAATGGGCATGCGCGAGTTCTATCGTGTTACGTCGGTAGAGTCTGAATTTTATTGCGTTACTGATTTATATTCTGCGTGTATGCACTTCGAAGCGTACACTCTCAACTATGTTGACGTACAATTTCGATTCGAGTTTCGAATACAGTTTACGAAAAATTCAATGCCTACGTAATTACGTGCTTAATTACGCATAAATTAATGCGAGGTGCATGATTTTGGACGCAGTGGTATCATCTGTCGGCGAGCGACTGGTACTTTCCTGGCGGCATTTTAGGATTAGTACCGCTGGTTCACTGGTAGATGGCTCCACTATCCCCAAGATTGTGTGCAAATAGTAGCCTCAAATAAAAGAGAGATAGAGGAAATAGAAGTTCATAAGAGGAAAAAGGAGAAAACAATGTTTCGTCCTGGGTCTGCTAGACAATTCATCGGTCAGGCTAATCCAGCAGATCCGCGTTAACTTTAACTTAATTCATGAACAGCTCAAGAATTCAATTTATAGCCCGAGAAATATGATTTTTTCATTTTCCGAAGAAACTAGTTCCTCCTTTTTACCGCTAGATGGATATAGCGCTTCATGGTCCGCGTTTCCATCTAATTTTCATTTGCAAAAAGAAAGCTAATTAAGAGAATAAATTAGTGAACTTCTAAAATCGGATCCTCCGAATTAGAGTTTCGATTTTCTTCCTACGTTCCTTTCGACTTTTGAAATAGATTTATAAAAATTTAAAAATTCGGAAATTTAGAATGTCAGGTCTATCCTGTGTATACATATTTTGTCAATGGTCACATTCTTTTCTAGCCTCGGACAGAACAGATTATAATCTGTACCTGTGTTTTCACTTTACGTTCTCGATAAATACGAATTTAGAGATAACGGAAGTAAAACGAAGTTACGTCATTACCATTATCAGATAATGCTCACGTAAATATATAACGTAAATGATGGTCTGTTCATTATACGATTCACCATAAGGATATGTACCTACATACGTACTTTCTTCGAACTGTAGAATAATTGAAACTGGAAATAAACGTCCATAGATGGCTAGATGGCAGTCATAGCAGCATTCATACAATGAAAAAAACAGCACGTATATAGTTTGTCAATAATCGATCACAAATTATTCTATATCGTTATCTCACATCAAATATACTTTTAAATATATTTTGTAGATACATTAGTGCGGTTCGGGCATCATTTGTTATCCGTCTTTTACATATTTTATGCAAAAAAAATCGTACGTGCATCTTGTCGATAAAACTTTATCTAGACTATAATTATGTCTGAATAAATAGAAAAAGGAAACGTTCTCGAACGTAATACAAACGTTATACAACGCTAGTTACCGTTTCTCCTCTACAATTCCCTGTTAAGTATTTGCGCACTGCTGATTTATGCGGATAATCATAGCAAATATTTGCACAGACCGTAAAGAAGGGTTGCAACCACCAACTCACGCAGGAGTGAGACAGGAACATGTTCTATGTACACGTTCCACCTACACCACGTGTTGTTGTACCAACTGTGAAATTAACGATTTCGCCGTTTCCTTGGGGCTACTAGGGAAATTCACTGACCATCTCCTTTTCTTCATCTCGTTTCCCATCCCAGCCGTTAGTATTTGAAAACTAGTGATTTTTCTCAATCATCGAGCGAGATCGAAAACGAAAGAAAATTACGCGAACACGATACAACATGCGGCAAAAATTAAACGTTAAATGGTAAAGTGTATATATGGATGCACTGCTACTTTCAGAGCAAAGTATATCAAATTGGCGCAACAATCGACGCAGTAGCTAAAATCACGCTCGAATGAACAAAGTTCGTATCAACGGAATTGCAGTGTGTTTGATAGAAATTCTAAAAAGCCTACGCAAGCGACGATTTATATTTCTATTAGAATTTCCGGCAACGGCAGTAACGATCCTTCGGGACGACTGGAACGGAGAGGGAAATTTTCATCGACGAACATTAACAGCAGAAAATCGTGTAGGAAGGCGAACGGACGTTGGTTCAAAGAGCGGTGCTTTTATTTTAATTCCATAACGTTTACGCTTGTTAAGCGATCGGCGATAATTAACAGCAATTCATTCGACTATAATACGATCCATCGTCCCGGTATCGCGAGCATTTATCAGTCGCGATTAATCTAAACTTTCCACAGTCACGAATGCGAAACGCTCGGCAAGGTTTACATTGGCAGAGGCCCGAGTCATTAATAACCGATACCGAGAGAACCTCGTTGCTGTCCTGCGTTAATTCGACGTATCGAATCGAACGACACACCGACGCTCGTTAATCTTCTTCCCCAATCCGTCACTCGAAGCGATTTATTTAAGGAACGAACGTATGCACGTACGCATCAACGTGTATAACGTTGTCTCTCTTCCCTTCGTTCTTTCCCGTCTTTATTAGGCTTCTTTTCGCCTCGCGTAAAAGCAAGCGCTCTGGTTAAACTTAATCGATGCATCGGTATATCGTCGACGGGGGGCTCTTTTAAGAAATTCCTCTATATGAAATTTCATTTCTACAAATACGGCTCAAGATTCATCGACAGATTCTTGAAATATTCGTGGATGCAATGACTCTTCACTTGCTAAGTAACATAATTCTTTCAATGTTAGTAACCGCATAGAGTTACCTTCCGTTTTGTATTTCGAACCATGGAAGCTCTTTTTCGAATGTCATTAATGTGTGCCCCCTTCGGCGAGAAAGGACATGTTTCCATTACCACTTCCTTTGCTGTTTCTATTTGTATAAAGTCGTCGTTATTGCCGTCTTTCTCGCAGTGTATGCTTTTCGTGCGCTTTTGCTAATTCCATCCCACGTTTGAACTTTTTAATTATCTCGTATTTTGCTTCGTCCCGTACTAAATTCCTATAATCGGAATTCACTCGATCGATCAAAGAGAGAGATATATCGAAGATATAAAAAAATATATTGTATATGATCGCTAACAAATGTATGTGCATGTTTCAAAGGGAAAAAAGTATTGCCATTATTGACAATAGAACCTGTTCTCCTCCCTCCCCCCGTCCGAACAGCCATGATCCAAATACCCTATAATATTCGAACATAATATTTCCCAGTAAGTAGTATATTGTCAATAACGGCAATATTATTATATTATATTTAAATCGATGAAAGCGTGTATACACTTCGCACAGTTTCAATAATTGCAAAAACCAAAAATCTGATATCACATATTACGGCTGGATTGGTAGTAACGCTATTAAGGTACATATAAGTTTGCTCTTTGTTATGATCCTCGACCTGAAAGAATACAACAAACTTTTTATAATACGTACTTACACGGAACTTTTATATATATACATTTTTTGTTGTTTTTTTTTCAGACTGGTTTAAAACATTGTCAATACAATCACGATAATCGTATTCCAAAATAGCTAATGAAACTTAAAAATATTTCGTACGACGTACACAATATATACGTAAAAGTTTCCTGTGTTATATGTTTAAATACTTCCTGTACGTAGCTATCATTTTTCGCCCGCATCTCTATCCATCCAGTCATTTGCCCAAGGTTGCGGAAAATTTTATTACTTAGGAAATCTTTTGTAGGATGTTAGGGAAAGTCAATAAATTTTCCCAATGCTCTGATGGCTCTTCGGTATTGTTCCCATTGGCGTAACGTTAACCGTATTTTGGATTTTAGAATGGTTATATATGGTTATACACGGTTTACATGGCTATAAATACCTGTAATAAAGCTGACGATCATTAATCTTCGACGGTAATTTCGGTTTGCAGTGGCGACATTCGCCATCTCCTTTGCTCTCCATTCTGCTCCCTCGTCGTCATCCTCGGCATCCCTTTCGTCCCTGCCCCTGCTGGCCGGTTGGTCGCGCGGCGCACAGTATCCTGCACGTTCTTGCGCTTCCTAGGATAATTAATGATCCTAAAAGCGATCTACTCACGGTTGTCTCGTTTTAGGGCAATCTTTCTCCGTCTTCCGAGCCACCGCCTCCGCCCCCCACCCCCTCATTCGACCATTCCTCTCACGTTACGCGCCCGAAACTTCGTTGCGTGGGTCATCATTTGCCCCGTTGTAATAGTCGTGCATACCGTGTAAAACGATGCTGCACGAAACGCATCGGATTGTTCGATCGCTAAAATCACGGACAAGATGGCGACACTGAGCATTTCCCGGCGAGGTCGCTTCGATGATCGACAAACGTCTTCGGAAACGATTAACAGCAGTTCGGATAGACCCGACATTAGTGCTATTAACAACATCGTTACTTCTTGGAAATTTACCATTCTTATTGTGTTCAATGAACGGATTATGCAGCACCTTGCAAGGTTTTGTTGTTCCAGTGTCTCCAAATTCGTTTTACACATAGCGGCATTGTTCGAGTCTCTCATCTACGATAAATCTCGTTGAAAGGTAGGGGATTAGCACCGACCGAAGGAGTTCGGTAAAAATGGAAAGGGGGAACGTGAAGATTAGCATAGAGAAAGACCAGGTGGCGTCTTCGACTAGTCTTCGACAGCCGTCGATCTCTAATTATCTGGAAACACAGGTAACACAGTGGCAAGCTTCCCTGCCTTCTTTGCTCGATAATAAATGAATATTTTCATGACAATCGTTCGCACACGAGAGAAAGATGAGTTAAGAGACGTTCGACCGGGCATTATCTCACCTTGGTTAATTCCTCCGCAGGTTTTCTCGCTCAACCTCCCGATCCATCGACAAACGTTCTCGCCTCGCCTCTTCGTTCCTCTCTCGTACGCGCATCTTGTCTTTCTTCCCGGCCAGTGAATACGGAAGCGACGAAAGCTGGAATTTCCGGTTGATTCGGCACGCTAACGATGGGGTGGTTCAACACCCCGTAGGGACCACGAACACTTACGCGACGATCCCCCCATTGTCAACCTTTTGCCGCAATCTGCTCGTCGATTTGCACAATAATGGACACGCACCGGCGAACAGCAAATTAGCGGAGAGAAACCGTTGAATCAGTTTCGCGTCTGGCATCGCACGCTCGCGTTCGTCAGCGTGCGTTTCGATGTTAGACGCGACTTCCTCCTCGATCGTCGAGTTGACGCCAAACGAACGTGATCGACCGTGCAACTTTGCTAAAAGAAGGAAAGTATGAAAGGATCGTCTATAGGTGAGTGAACCAACGACCGATGAATTGATCCGCTTTCCAGGAAGCCGAGAAACGAAATCAGTCGCCACAGAACGTATAATAGAGCCGGATCATTTGCATTATTTTAATGATCGGTTGTGCGTTCCACGTACGGTTTCTTTGGTAAGTCAGCGCAACCTGGTATCCACTGTCCAATCGACGTTTCTCGAACGTGAAAATGTACCTACGACTGTTGAAAACTATGAACGAAACTGCGCGACAGCAATTCGATCCAATGATTCATCGTTGACGAAAAAAAGGCCAATGGTCTCCTGTAATTGAATATTACCGGCCTAGATTCCCGCGATTCGATTCCACGAACAGAGTACCATTCCAGCCTGCGTATCCGTTCTTGCATCAATATTTAATCGTGGCTAACAAGATGGCGTTGGTATGCACGCCACCCAGATGGGCTATAAAAGCCCAACCAGGCCCCGTAATAGTTAACTTACGTTCTCAGTACATCCTTGCGCAGTGGCGTTAGTGTGCGGTACGTCCATGATAACGTACGTGTCGACGACAGCGCGTCTACATATTATATGCTAAAGAGAGATAGAATTATAAGAGCGAAAGGGGAGAGAAAAGTTCACGAGGCGTACAGAGAAAGAAGAGAAACGTGTAAGATTTCCGAAGGTAGAACGGAGAACGAAAGAGCAAATAGTCGGACCTCGTGGCTAGGCGCAGGCCTGAGAATTGTCAATCGAAGGTGCCAAGAAACGAGAGAATGTCCCGAGGCGCCCGAGGCGCGGCTTCTCAAACATCCTTCCTGTGTCAGGGGCCGCGAATATTCCTGGACTTGCGCGTTATTCCGAACGGATCATGATTACTCGTAGTGTATTTGCGCTATGGACTATCTATGGAAAACTCAAATATAAAGACTGAGAAGGTTATAAAGATGAGAAGAACGCGATAAGCCACGTGTTTCGCCTTTCTCATAGAGTAGCTTTAAAATTTAGATTTTTCAAATATCGTTTCCTTTGGCAGCTGTATATTTGCTTCTACGAAACTTCCTCGACTATGTCTCCTCGTTTCAAAGGTATTCCTTTCTATATAATCACGACGTGACGTTACGATCGAAAGATCGATAAAAATCTGCGCAATTCTTACTTTCTGTTCTTCTTCGCAGGAATGTAGGTTCGATAATCTCTGTAACAGGTTCGATAATCGTTTCGAAAAATTTTAGAAGCTAATCTCAGTTTTTCAAAAGCCTGAGATGAAAGTAATTCAAAATCATCGACTCGAACAGTTCTCGCATGGTGTTCTTGTTGCCAAGCAAAGATAAAACGTGTTTAGGTACTTAGTAACTGCTTATAGGGGACATGACAATAATTTGAATTTAATTTACAACCTAATTAATTCTGGAAATAAGATAACATAAAACTGTCAACTTACGAGTATTTAGAAAGGACAATTGAAAGACCGCTGTCAAGACTTATTCCGGAGATTTAACCTAATCCTTCATACCCTCTACTAATGTATTTCAAGATTCTTTAATACCACAGTAATAGTTATTCTCAGGGTCGTTGGAAATTTCTTACAATTTTTCCATTACAGTCCGGCATACGGGCGGATGCGTAGGGAAACACGTGTGCGTATTACGTATGACAAATAAATTATACTTGTCTTCTGCTACATAATGACGCTCGTGGTTCCAATGAAACGAGTATCTAACCCCGAAGCAATTCAGGAATTTTTATAATTCAACCTTGCTCTTGTTTTAGCAAGCAGAGAAGATACCATAAAAAATAGGAACTCTTAAAAGATACCATAGGTGAAATTTCATTCCATACAAACGCGAATTATCATCATCTTGCAATAATAGGAACATTTCTACCTCTCGTTCGATATTAATGATAATAATCTCTATTTTAGTCTGGCTATTAAGGAAGAGACTTGGTTTACAGTTTCTTCATTTTTACAGAACTATCTAAGCCATACATATTTCTCACACTCCCGTTTTATTCATTTCTTTTCTAATCCTGTTTTCTAATTTATCTATTAACGTCACTTCTACTGTTACACTTTCCTTTCTGGTTATTTTTATTTGTTAATACAGATTGGCAATTAATTTTATTGATTTCTAAAACAAACAAAAAATATACCAAGATGAAATTTCACCCGTAATATCTACTTATTATTTTCTAACATGATTTTCTTCGATAATAGCTGTTATGTTTTAAAAACTATTAGCGTTTTTCTTTAGAGTAAAATTCGAACTGCTAATTATACGCGGTCATCGATAATAATTTTTTCTTATTCTGAACAAATTGGAAATATCTGTAACAGCTAGAAAGATGCGTTGGCGTAAACAACGATAGAAAAACTGCGGTGAAAATAAAATAATTGCTACTAACGCAAATAAAACAAATAAAAAAGAAATCAGAGTTCTATATTTAATTTATCACAAAACGATTAGCATTATCCTAAACAAACACAAAGATTTCAAAGACTAAATAAAGAGTGTTTACGAGCTTGTTGCAAGTTGGATTTTACTTCGGTTAGAGAGGTCCTATAAAATTTTGAAAATCGTAACGGTTAATTTGAAATGAGAAAGGTCAAGACTAACCAAGGGGTCTTTCGGCAGGTCGGATGACCTTCCAAGAAACACCGTAACGGACAATGACTACCTACCGACTCGGAAATTAGATGACGGATGGGTTTTCACTTGCTGTGCAAAGGACCGAACAAGTCGAGGTGAGCTGTGATTTCTTCGACGTCTTTACTTTCCAATTGTTTTCTTTAAAATATTTCTAGTCGCAACTAAATCGGGAATTAAAGAAAAAGGTGACCTACATTTCTAACCACAGATGTGATCTACTCAATACGTTTGGTGGAAAACTCGCAGGAATTTTATTTTATTTACTACTTTGCGTTATACAAGTGAATGATGTAAGTGGAATTAATGCTGTGAATAAAAGAATGTGTCAACGCTCCAAACTTATTGGATTCCTTCGATTTTGTTTGCTTGGTTATAGCTGTTAGTGCGATGAGTCACAATACATATATACTGATTTGTTTGCAGAGGCATTTTTAATAGCGCTCTAATGATTTCTAACCCAAATTACATTTTTTCCGTTTTCACATTCAACGTCGCATAGATGCGACTAGTTTCCCAAAGAACCACGAGACATTTACGTCCCGATTAAAGTGCCGGTAAGGAAGAACCAAATTTTTTTTCGGTCAGCCGATATTTCCTGGACTGGACCAACCGAGCGAAATCGCAAATCGCACGAGTAAATCGTACATCGTCCGTGGCGTGCAATTATCTCGCGGTTGGTCCGCGAGGTCACAGAGGCGGTTCTTAACTGCGGTTCGCTTCGTTCCTCGCGTAGATCCATATACCCTTATAAAGGATCACGTTTGTAAATCATAAAATTCGCAGTTTCACACGCTCTCTACTTCGGCCAGCCATCCTCCCTTTCGTTCCTCGTCTCGTTGGCGGAGGAGGAGAGCCCTCTCCGCGGGCTGCAATTACCTGCAATTTGTACTACGAACAGCGTATACGCCATCTTGTCTGTATATGTGACGCGGAGCGCATGCAGATGGCGTACAAACGCGCGGGAGAAACCGGCAGAAGCCTGGGGAACGAGGCGAAAATGAAAGAGGAGAAGCTGAAGGACTTGAAACTATACACGGTGGAGAAAGGAGGACGAACCGCGTAGAGAAACGAAGAGGAAAAGAGAGCGAAACGGGACGAGGAGAGTTAAAGAGGGTGCATGTTCCGCGCAGACGTAGCACGCCGGAGAAAATCGTAGCGACCGCGTCGCTTTTCTAGTATTTTCGTTCTATTCCATCTACGCCAGTTCGTATTTTATTTTCTCCTTGACTCTCTATTTTCTTCTTTATCTTTGTAAGAAAATATTCTAATTTCTTAAATTCGAATACGTATTAACATACGTATCCTTAATCTTTGCAATACGAGGGAAAAAAACAAAGATGGAGGAATGAGAAAAATGAATTACTTAAATAAGCGTAGTTAGTATTCACAGTCGGTTTATCGAATTTTTATCGATTGAATTTAATTATATATCTGATTGTGCATCTCTATTATACGAACGAAATATCGTTTCGATGCGTTACGAAAAGTCGATCAGAACGAAGTTTCACCGTGATCATTAAATAAAATATCGTTGTAACGAACGAAGTTTAAATAAATAAAACGTTACTTTTGTGTATTCAAGAAAACAGAAGAAAAATTGACGAACAAAAATGGTAGGTATCTACCAAAACGAACTGTGATAACTACGTCATATAATTGATAAGATCAAACAATCAGAATGTTAACTGATCGACGAATGGGTCTAAAGTTTAATACCACTTATCGGCAAGTGCATGGATCGCATTTTCTCGTTTCCTTTTTTCTTTCTTTTCGTTGCTCGTGTACTTTTCGATCTCGTCCTGCGCGATCACCGATGTCCCGCATGGTTTACTACGACACTTACTTACTTCGTGTACTACGAAGAAAGACACTTGCGATACTCTTGTCTGTTTACAACACTATGTCTTGCCAATTATATACATATATACAAGTCGCTTGTTGCTCGTGGGAACAATTTTATACGACATCCAGATGCCAGGGTTCGTGTTTTTCTAATGTTCCCTCCATGTTGGCGAATATCAACCAACGTTTGTAATCGAATCTGTAATCGAAGAACTTGGTTGAAGAACTGAATATCTAATTTTGTATAAATATAGAATTCTGAAAAAGAAATATACATCAAAGTAGATACTTAAAAAATAAAATTTAATAATAATAATAATAAAATCTCTAGATGAAATCAGATGTCTCTATTTTTTTTGGAAGATAAAAATGAATAGTACTTTGACGTTCATTGTATTTCGTTCATTTTTTTGAATGTAAACGAAAGTCCGCGCGTATATAGACAAAGGGGATCGTTTACGAATGAACAGTCAGATCAGTACAATGTTGCTGCGTTCACGGCCGATTTCACCTACAAAATACATTCACAGTCCAACGGCCATATTTTCGAGATTACGTATTCATTTATATTTCGCGATACGAATCCTCGGAAACTCAAACCAAATCACGACTCTTTCATAGTCAGATACATAGTATTCTACAATTTTCTGCGGAAACATCATTTTTATCACGGAACACGATCTGTTGCCTAATAAAGGGAGAAGGTAGGTCTCGTGACTGACATTTTTCGCGTAGTATCGCAAATAAGATCGTTGCAATCATGGTCAATTAGCAGGGACCTTACGCAGCCATATTCTCGATGGAACATGATACGAGTATGAAAATTCAAGGGGGATCGGGAATGGACTCGGCCGTTTCCATCGAACCCTCGACCGCTCGGAACAGCACACAAGTTAACGAGCGTGCAAGAAAATGGAGAAAAATATAGACGTCAACCGGAACGTGGACATGGCTGACGATGGTTATCAACCACGGTACCAGCACTCTGCTTGATAATTGAATTCCTCGTCAGAAAGTCTCCGTATCGGTACATTTATTGCAAACTGCTCTAAATTTTCGCGCAAAGAGTATGCACTGGATATTTTAGGATCATGTGATCGAGATAAAACGGAAGCGAAAACACTCGGAGAAACTCGTGCGACCGCACCGAAAATCTCCGTCATCCACGCTTGAGTTCGCCGCATAGGGGTCGTTTTCCAGCAGGGTGTGCGAAGAGGAGCATTAAGAGAGGGAAGGAAGCAAGGAAAGGACGACTGAAAGATACACGAGAGAAGAAGAGGGCAGAGAGACGAGGGAAAAGAGGGAGGTGTCGATATCGGGCGTAACCCGTCGGTCTACCGCCTACCACAGTCTTATATACGCTGCCAGAAGACGGCGTTGGCGTCCCAGGCCTCCGCCCACTAGATACTATTTCGCCTGCCCGTTCGTTCTTTCCGCCAGCGAACGTTCGAAGCCTATACCAAGGCGTGGAATAGTAGAGGGGATTGCGAACACGACGGAATATCCCGGCGTCAGATCGCAAAGGGACGCGAGTGCGCGCGTGTCAGCTCCGTGTTCGGCAGTTCCACCGTTTCTCCGGATCATCGTCTACCGGTCTGTTCTCGTCTCATTTCTTCGCGTTCCGTTCTATCTGGTCGGTGAGCTTGTTGCGATTTTTTCTTCCTTATATTAACGCCACTCGTTCCGAATCGTAGTCGTTCTCGGCTACGTTTCGTTGCTACGATGCGGAACAACGTCGATAGCGAATTCCCTGTGTAGTCACGAAATCGGTACCAGTTACAGTCTGTCTTTGTCACGTTCGTGAAGTCTTGGAACGCATCCGCTTACCTCGTGTCCTGTTCCTTCTCCCTGAATTTACCCATCCAATCCCAGCTACGAGTTCTCTTTCCCCTCTTTTATCCCCGCTCCTTCGATCAGTCCTTTCTTCCTTCCTTCTTCCTTAGAGCATAATACCTTTTGGTAACGCAGAGTGAGCGCATTTCCACTGCACTACACACAACTCGGCCAACACGTAGACGAAGTGTACGCGTGCGCGCTCTTCCCTCGTAAACTTTACATCTTTTTTTTCTTCACTGTGTAGTGTGTTGTGTATCGGCTACGAAACGACTTGGGCGTTTGCGATAGAAAGCTCCCGCGCATGTTAGCCATCAGCGCGCCGCGTGTGTTTCTTTTACTTTAGTGACAGAACGAATTTACGACGTCGAACCAGGAACACCCACAACTTACCAAGGCTACATCGGTCTTCCATTGGAAATTTGAATCGGTTGGTATTGTGAATTTTTGTGTAAGGATAGCGAATGTTTCGTTGCACTACATAAAAATATTAACCAAAGGCATGAACATGTATTTGTGTTGTTTTGATTACAGTGTTTGTTCGTGGTGTCGATGAGACGTACTTCGAACTCTGTTACTTTTCACCGGTAACGTGACACTTACCGACGGAGCCGATATTAATTCGTTTGTTTCGCGTCACGTGCCATTGGTGTGTATCGAGGATAAAAATCATACTTGGGATCGTGCGGGCGGTTCGTTTCACAGCGTGATCTCGCTTCTTTCGTAAACGGTGATAAACGAGAGCGAACCATCGGTTCCTCCTTTTTTTATTCCTATCTTGGCAGCGCATTCCGCTGCGCCCGTGTCACTCGTGTCGTGGGCGACCGCGTTGCGGTAAAACAGTCAAAATTCGGGTGAAGAACAGAGAACCGTTGCCATCCTACGCGATGGAAATGAGCGACGAGTATCAGGACATGGGAAACCCCGGCGGAGGGGTAGCGATGGTCAACATACCTATTACCCATCACCAACATACACCTGATAGTCCATTGGTAAGTTTTTTCACTTTTTATTAATATTCCATGGTATTTTTTTTCTCTGTACAAAGACTTGAATGTATATATACAAAAATATGGATTAATGATTAACACATTGTGAACAAAAATGAATTAACCTTAACATTCAATAAAACGAGTGAATCCGCTATCTAACGTAGATATGAACATAAAATATTCGGTGTGGCAATTGATTTTCTATAATTAATATGGTTCATTGGAATAAGTTAATGCATACAAATGTGATTTAGTCCACCACCTTTGCTCTGAATGCCTCGGGTATCCATAGTCACGTGGCTTGCCTCTCCATGTTTCTAAATGGTAGTTTCACAAAAAGTCACATTCGATCAACAGGCTCCTGTTTCGATATTCGCACAGACATAAAAAAGGAAACAGTGATTGTAAATTGTAACTAACAATAGGATGGAAAATGCGTTAATTCTATCATTGAACGTAAAAAATGTAATTTAACTCGAACAGAATTGCGTCGTATCCTGTTGTCACGAATTTTCGATTGGTCGATGGATAAAATTGGCTGACAATAGAGAACGGCCGTGTATTTACGTATTTACGATACACATCACTGAAAATACAGCGAAATGCTACAATGTGCCAGAAGGGCAGCATGGTTTACAAACAATGCCAGACCGACCGCCTTTGCGGCTTCGTAAGCGTTTTTTATGTATCTCAGCTACGAGTTTTATGCACGTGCCTATCCTGATATAAAAGTCACATTCGACTTGTTTATAACGTGATCGTCCTAGAAACTTCGATGAATTTAATGCTTCGTAAATGCTAGGCGTGATAATTCTTGCGTATTTTGAAATCTTCTTTAGAATATCGTAAAGGTAATACCAACATACTACCGAAGGTTGAATAATTTCGACGATATTGTTATGGATCGTCGATATCGCGAAATTCTTATACGACCGAGTTCACAAGAGTTCTAAGAATAACCATATCCTTGGTGGAGGAAAGATAAAGCTATATCAAATAAAAAGGTACCTCGGTCGTTTTCACAGCAGAATTAGCACTGTTATTGTTGGCACGTTTGTCCATAGTCGACTTAATTTTCAACGGTAACCCTTTTACGATAGTGTCCTCATGCTTTGACTTTCCCTTCTCTTTCGATCTTCAATTTCCATTAGCATTATATCTTAAATCGTGTATACCATTTATTATAGATACGTATAATGAATTTTCATAGGATGTTGTACAGAATTCATTGGACTTCGTCCTTACAGGATAATCTCTCTTCATAAACTGTGATTTTAAAGATAAGATATAAGTTGTGGAGGGTGTTTACGGAATCCAAAAAGATTTATTACTGTCGTGGCCGGATATCTGCAGTGTCCCCGACTTTGTCTCATTAATGTATTTAAGTACTTTACATCGGACAACTTCGTGCCCCATTAATGTTTAAATAGTGACGTCATTAAAATTCGTAATCTATTGTGACATGATTTCATAGCAAATAGAAACTAATTTTTAATGACCATGCTCTTATTCTATCTCACTACTGATGTCATCCATCATAAATTTCGGATAAATAGGTATTTACTTTTCTACTAAAGATTTCACAGATATGTATGTGTATATATATATATAGTAAAATTCGCTCTGCTTTAAAGGAAAATTTTTGATTACGAAGCAATAACCGATCTTTCGTAGAAACGTTCCGTAGATTGCAATTTACACTGATAGAAATACGATATAAATGATGGCCGTCCCTCCAGTCACGAATCTCAATGGTTATTGTCAATTTCAATCTCTCGGTTATTTCCTGCAGTAAAATATTCTCGTGTGCGTTGATATTTTTATCCTTTCTTTTATCGTCTATTCTTTTCCACGTCTTTTACACGCTTCCCTACTTGCAATGCCGGCCCCATTACAATACTTTGGAATAATAATAACCCGTAGCGAAGTATCCGAACCTTTCCACTCCCCGCCATCGCGGATCAGCCAGCGAGATCCAGGAAGCACCGTATTTTCGATCTTTGCAATATGTCCGTTCTAAAAATACGTTCATCGATACGCACGACCCCTGCTATGCCGCGTATATTTAACAAATTTTACGTAATCTCATTCGCGGCGGTGCAGTATGTCGGTCGCGAGATCACGCGAGGGGAAAGTCGCTGATTGAACGATGATAGCGCGAGTGATGGGATCAAGTTCAATATGTTCCGTGTATATCGTAACTTATAAATGCGAATCAAATGCATCGTATCGTATTTGCGAAGTTTTATTCACAAGCTCGTTTCCAATTTCGAAATAAGTACTAGCAAATTTCTGATAATTTATAATTGATATCTACGATATTTAAACTAATTAGATACCTTATATGTAATAAAAACTAATAATTGAATTGTGGAGTCAGAAAAGCATTACCATTTCATTCGATTTTTATGACAAATTTAGGAGTTTAGCAAAGGTTAGGTATAAACCTATTAGGTGTTATTATATTATTGTTCGAAAAATTCCTTTCCTTTTGTAAGGGAATAATAGGATTCCAATGGAACAGTTCCATAAAGCAAAATGGATCATACGTAATTCAATAGAATAATATAAAACAAATAATGTTGTGCATCTATTATTTCCTTATAAAACGAAGTAATCATTAGGACACCTGATACTTTCCGCTGTCTTCATTTTCTTGTTATCGTATCATAAACCTATTTATTCCCATCATACATATGTATAAGCTTCTAATTAAATTGCAGATTTTTATGCAAATTTATATTCTCATGAACATAATTAAAAAAGTATAGAACATAGATGATGATTTATTTCATTCGCCAAGTATTACGAGCAAATATATTTTTAGCAATTGTATATTTTTATATGATATCGCGCTAGTACCACGGTAATATCTTTAAATATCACGTAAGCCCATAAAAGATCTGCGCTCCACTTCTACCAAGTATGTACCAAATCAACTAATATACGTTCAAGTTTTTCATTTAAGTGTAACAAGTAAGTGTCCCAATACTTAATACCGGCCGTGAACCTGCGACGTGCTTGAGCCCATCGCTAAATAGCACTGTAAACAAGGAGAATAAGAACGGGTTAACGAGGGTTTCGCCTGGGAAGAAGATCCTTAACAGCGAGCGAATTGCCCGGGGATGAACGACGCGACGCGTCGCGTTGTCGTTGCGCCACGAGAGAGGTGTAAACACGAACCCGGCTGATTCAGTCTGAGCTCGTTGTCAGCGTGTGCGTGAGCTCGTGTCACAGGCCACTCTATACGTCGAGTATTTGCACGTACGGTCGCTTTAAGGGGTGAGCTGTATGACGGAACGGGGAGAAAGAGGGGCGATGTAATTCGCGCGCGCGCGCAAAGAGAGGGAAAAGAGTTGGAAACGGGGGAAAGAAAGGAGAGGGCGATAATCGGGTGAAGATAGAGATCCAGGTAGTACAGGAGAGGGAGCGAAAGAACGCGAGAAGAGGGGGGCACGAGGGGCAGCTTAGCTGGGTCCAACGTCGAGGCAAACGGTGTGCAGAACGTGGTACAAAGGCGGGGATTCCTCTTTCGGCCAATCGGATCGGCTAGCGAGTGCGCTTGCTTATATACACGGCTAGCCTGGCTGTTTCACCTGCAGACGCCATGTCGTGACGTCATGTTTCGTTAGGACGAGACCAGGTAAAACAAGTGTGGTACCATTGTCGTGGCAGTGCTGCTAGCGCCACCCTGGAACAAGGGTACCCTTCTGAGATTGTTTCAAATTTAGACAGTTAAGTTAGTTGAGTTAAGGTCGATGAATGTTCGGACGAACGAAACGTTTGGAGATGGAAACGCGTATACCCGTATGAATCTTTATATTCGATTGTTTCGACGTAGTTGTCAGGGCGACAAGGTTTTAGTACTCGCACGGAATGTGATTACAGTCTAGCACGATCATCGCAGAGTCGATTTCGGGTGATGCGTTCTATTCAGCAAGGTCGTATTACAATTTTAAATTACAATGAACAATGAAATATATAATTAATTCTGTTACTTATATTCCGCGAAACGTGATATCCATGATGTTGCGTGTTGTACATACTTTTACATATTCATTATCTTAATACAGCCTTGAAAATCTTTTGTTGCTCACCGATGACCGACGTCCTGTTAACACGTTAATAGCCTCCTCGAGTCAAATTTCAGATAGGTATCCATCCAACAATTTGATCTTTATTCTTGCGAATAGCATGTGGTTGGAGTATAATCATACAGGTATATAGAGAGAATGATCATTTACGACTGTTTCGTGGTTCGACATCCTTTGATACAACTTTGACAGTTGGCAAGGTGCTATCTTCTGTTCTCTAATTAACATTCCCGCAGAGGAACGACCAATTATGTTGGATAGAGGTTTTGATTAGGGATAGACTTTAGATGAAGAACGTCCTTGACAGTGTATCAGTGTTTCTTTTTGGAGGGGTTGGTCGTGCTATTCCCCATTATCTTGGCGGAAGATTATGGCGGAACATGGCCCTAGCCTCCTCCCTGGAGGAGTTGCTAACTATTATTCGGCCGTTTTACGATAGCCCTATAAAAATCTCATAATTAGATTTTGAAGATAATATCCTACCGGAGCTCGACCCTTAGCCGCGCCCCGACCCGTAGCAAGGTCAGGCTGAAAATTGCAAACACCAATCTCCTCTCCCCTTCTTTCTTTTTACTTCGCAGATACATTTGCAATATGCTGGACCAAGAAAAGAACAAAAGAATTTCTGGCCTCGTTCTATTCACATTATTTAACTGACAGATGCTTAATTTTCATAGTCGTACCTATCTACATATGGGAGTGACCGAGACAAGTTGATACAGAGAGAAATTACCTCGACACTGCGTTTACGATACTCCATAATTTCGAATGTCCATGTTGGGTTTCCAGTGTCAGACATTTGCTATCATAGACTGTGTACATTTCATTTTGATCGAGTTACTGTATACGGTATATCAAAATAATTTTTTTCTCTATTAACCTGCTCCTGTATCAGTTTGTCCTGTCCCTCTCAAAAAAGTAGACGTTGTACGGATTCAGTGACTCGTAATAATGCAAATGCTCAATGCTGGCATGTTTGCATTACACGTGTACTGAAAATACTCCAAAACTCATTACCACTGGCTAGCCGATAAGGTAATGCAACGGAAGGTCGGTTAACGTCTGAATCAAATTTCGCGCGCATTTTATGCGTGCTCGCGTTTCATGTTCTATGTATATCCTTCCGCGAATAGAAGTCACACTTTCACCCTTAAATAAGTATCAATAATTCAATCTATCTTCCATTTTTTGAGTTCTCGCACTATGCTGAATAACTGGAGGGTTCGGAGCAAAACAGGAGCCCTTTTAAATTTCTCAATTTTTAATTTTAGATAATGCATTCTAGTTGAAACTAACTTGACAACATTAAAATGATCTATGCCCAGATCGTGCTCAATTCTAATCAACCAAGATTAGATAACCGTATAATCACGTGTACGTTTACAACATTTGCATAATGTGAATATTTTGCAAATAAAAAAGAAAATAATTTCCTGAACAAAACTTAAGATTGCTAGGGTATTCTTTTCTGCGTAAAATTCACGAAGAAGGGTAATCTTTGCTACCAGCACTTTAATTCTAATACAATCAAGGTTGGTATAACTCGAATCTCAACCAAAAAAGGAGCTTTATCACATGGAATTTTTCTACTAAAAAATATCCATACAATCGGAAACAACTTGAAGAAAATGCCTTCAAGGGTTGTTATTTCACGAATTATAGATGTTGGAGGAAAGACGAATTTATGTCGAGTCGCCATTGTAACACATAGTTATCACTATATAACGCCACGAACAAAACGATTCTATGAAACGGTGTTGTGGGGGCGGAGTAAAGGATCAATCGCGCGGAATCGCATAGCCACGTTCGTGAATTTTCAAAGACGGTGTTGGACGCGGGCTAATGGATCGGCGAACACGATTTTATCGCTAAGTTCGCCGCGATGGCGTCAAAGCGGTTTTCGCGTTCATCGGGGCGCATCGTTGAGGACGCGATTCGCGGAGCGCGCATGCATTCCTCGTTGCAGCTGCAATGCGCGTGATCGCGATCCAACGGGCCGTGAGCCCGTGAGCACAGAGTTTATGCCGATGGTGGGGAATCAGTGTGGCCGCGTAGACGAAAGGGGGGAGAAAGAGTGAATGAAATAAAGAAAAAAAAAAAGCGGTGGACCAGGCTGAATCGCGATTGGTCCAAGCTCGTGCCGCGGTCACGCCTGCCTTTATGTATGCGCCTTGCTGAGAACTCCGTTCGATGGAACGCCGACGCGCCGATATCTCCACTCTGCTTTCGATTTCGATTTCTTAGGTTCGCGTGCTTCGTTTAATGGCAGCCGACAATTCGTCGTGACGCCGACGTTTCACACGTGTCACCGTTCGCTCGAAATCGCATGTGCTTTACATGCATCGATTGCATAGGAGTACGAAATAATTATTTCTTGGTAGTATTGACGATATTCTTTTTTTTCCTCTTTTTTTTGTTAACTGAGAATAGGTATCGTATTTAAAAAATCATAGAAACATTATTCTTAAAATTTGCATTAATAACATGAATTTTGCGTCATTGCGCTGTTTGGAGATATTTATTTTTGCGATAACACACGGTAAATGTATTAGTGATACAGGTTATCGATACGTTCGAATATAAAGCTGATAGCTATTTTGCTTGGTTTCGTATAAATGTTCGATGCGAAGTAAAATTATAGAGGTCTTATCTCTGGTTAAAAATGAGTTGCCATTGATCATGTTAACGATAACCGGAATTAGACATAATCGATTGAGGGTCATCATATCTATTGTCATAATTTCTATTGTCATAACTTCTATCATTAGGGGGGTGATTATACGTTGTAAATGGTATAGGTATAACCTTTAACGTGCGTCAAATATTCTTTACTAATTGTAAGTGGTACCTATTATAGTAATTATACATCTTAGATGACGTCACTCGAAGTATCAAATTGTGTCCCATGTACCGATCGTAAGAATTTCCTGATAACTGTCGAACATCGCGTTACACTTAACGACTCAAGTACTTACTTACTCTCATCCGCCTCGTTGATTGCTTCTGGATCAGCTACCATGGATATCCCTAGTTCTGTGAATGTAACTGTCAATTACACGATGTCTCGAAGAGTTCTTTAACTACATTGCCTCGTATCTGTGCGATGAGCCTTCTGCGTTCAATATACCCTTAACAGTGCAACCTGGAACGTTCCTTCTGCTACAAATTACGAGCGAACGAGGAGGAATAAAATTCTGATAGCCTCGCTTTCGTTTCTGTTCGATGAACTGTGCTTCATAAATTATCCTGGTCTTTATGGTACCAGACGTTGGTTCGCTGGCGGACACTGAATATTCTATTAACTTTTTTGTCATCCCTTGAAACTAACTTAGCCAAGGGCACATAAAAAAGAGTCTGTAATTTGGCGATTATTTTTCTTTGAAAATTGCATTTTGTTCTGCGCATAACGTATTGGTTCTATTTTCAAATAGCATAGTAAAATGTACTTGTAAAAAGGGTGGAAAAGAAGGTGTATGCCAAGGGAAAGTGAAAGACTGTGTAAAAAGGTGGAGAACGACATCGGATCTGATTTTGGAAAGGAACAGACTGCTGTCTCTCGGGTTTGTTTGTTGTCTTCTACGAGTCAAGTGGAACTTTCTAAGGTTAGCACCCAATTGGCTATCACACCCCATCGTGCCTCGGAGGGAAAGGTACGAGCCACCATTAGGCAAGACTTATAAGGTGGCTACTGCCACCAAGGTGGTCGTAGGGTCCTCTTAGTTGGAAAAGACCCCATGCAGGTAATGGGCCTGGCACGAGCCTACCGACTCTCTCTCCCCTGTCAGAGCTCCCATGTACCGCCTGTAAAAGCACCGCTAAGGCCAAGCCGATTTCACGCAGACGAGCTTTCACAAAACTGCCGTTTTTTGCAGCGACGCGTTTTCTTACCGTCCCTTCTATGCTATATTATCCTTTTGTCGTATCGGAACAAGCGAATTATTTTAGCTGTGCCTGCTCTCGGATAATCGAGAGATCGTTAACTAGGAATAGTAGATAGGCGAATTCTTTGTCTCTTCCTTTTCTTTTTTACCGTTTCCAAGAATCGTGAATAGTTTCTCTTAATTTACAATCGGTGTTTCCATTCTTCGAGCCGAGTTTGCGTCATATCCGGCGTGGAATGGAATATCGATCGGACTTACATTATTTTACGATCGTGAATCGCTCGTAGCGTGTCGCCGGCAAACTTGAAAAAGGGAAATCGTTCGTATTTTTGAGTATACCCCTACTCTCGGTTGGGATATTTAATTTGAGCCACCTTGTGTATCGCGCGGGGTCCTAAGTAAACGCTAACTCGATGGACTCTCGTGGATGCTCGTGCATGCCCGGCGACGAGGAAGGCGCGGAGGAAAAAGGCGAAACGAGTTTCTTCGTCGAACTCGTGCAAACATCGAGAGCCAGAGACGTGCCACGACCGACCACGAACCCTCTTGTTGACTCTTCAACTTTACTCGCGCCTTTTGCTCTCTCTTTCTCCCATGGCGCTGACGCTTCTTCGTTCTCTTGGTCCGAGTCCTCTGCTGCACGGTACACCGGTCTCCTCCAGGTCGGTCGGGTCGTCGACTTCTTACCTGGTCGCTTCGTGGAACCACGCGAGAAACGGAGAGAGACGAGTTTAATTTAATTTTGTATGTGCACGTTGTCTGATGAAGCAACGTCAGGACATGATTTCGTGGCGGTCGAACTCGTGGTGTCGCGTTTCGATCGGTCGAAAGTCGTTGGTTGGATAACGATGCCAGAGAAATCTCGAGAAACCTTCGAGAACCTCTCTATGGAACGCCTTGGTATTCGCTTCTTAATTCAGTGGCTGCTCCAACGAATGAAATTATCGGGAGAACTCGTGTCTCGCGTGCGAGGAATCGCTATTGAAGGGGAAACGAGTTCCGCGGCAAAGGTGGTGGTTTCCGTACAAGTTGTTAGAACACAATGATTTATCGAGGAATAACTTTGGTTAATATATTTAATAGGCTAGAATAATCTGTTCCACGAGGTTGAACGTTGGTTATAGTGGAAGCGGTTTGGCAGGAGGCTGTTGCTTCTCGTCAGTATGCAACTGTGTGCACCGAGCGTAATGGTGGTTTGCGCAACCAATGCACTTTGTGCCTTAATGCACACGCACATGGCAACTCTGTCGTACACTCGCGCCCGCGCGCCGATACCGGAACGGGACTCGCGTATATATACGCGCGCGTGTATGCATGTGTGCGTGTGCGTGTGTATGTGTGTATGTGGCCACGAAAGAGATGCCTGACCAACTCTAGTGCCGTAACTCGCCCATTCACGTATCATTATCCGCACCGGTGCCTGGATAACGCTGTTGCAATCGGTGCAATTATATTTTTACGATCTTAGCCAAGGCTTCTATTCCGTGACTATTAATGTTCGTACGGCCACCTCGATGTTCTACGATCGGGGATCGCGCCGGTTTCTAACCTAAATACTGCGGATCTGAGAAGGCAATTGTTTCTCTCGGTTGTACCGTTTTGATCGGGGTCGATCGCCTCGCCTGGGAATGGCGGCGAAATAAAAGGTATAGGAGCGCCCGCGAAATAATTTTACTAACGGTAGCTAGACGATGTTCAGTGCGTACGCGGAAATTTCCATTCTCAAAGTTTCTTCCTCGTTGGCTAGAGAAGAGCGTTTATAGGATGACTTGATAGACAGACGGATTAGGATTTTGTGATCTTTGTAGAATTTTTCAATTACCCACGCTTATTTGTCTGGCTTTAATTAAGGGTTTCGTAAAACATTTTCACTGGTTTTATGTGAACTAGTAAAGAATGTGGAATTTTGTTTCAAAGTAATGGCTTAGTTACCCATATTCTTTGTCTTATTAGCTATAATATTACGATATTAAAATTATTAGCTATAATAAGCTTTATCTTATTTACTTTATAATAGGGTTTATAAATCTTTCTAATATATATTTAAATATATGTATAATAATTAAGAACCCCAGATTAGAATAACTAGAATACTTTTATAGTTTCAAGTGGACAATTAAACTTTAGCTCTTTCTTCCCCTTCGATATTTTCTCATAGTTCCTGGAATATTCCGTAGGGAAAGGATTAAGGCCCTAAAAAAAATAGCTTTTAACATTATCTTAGAAGATCCGTTTTCTTAGAAACCATCCACCAGACAGAGCATTTTCCAGGACCAGGTTCTTTTCTTTTGCCCTCTTCAAACAATAGAAATAATTTCGTAGAAAGTGACTGTCGCCAGGCTGGCCAATTTGATGACTTTATATCTCCAAGGACAGAAAGATCCGCCTTTCTTCTTTTCTTCATCGGAAATGTCCTGACATTTTCATTTTCACCAGGTAACTCCATAAAATTGGTTATCCATTATCAAAGCCCCATATTGCCGTGATGGAAACAATAATAAAGGTTTTCATGTAATTTCCATTTAAAGACCGTGCAACTTTTATAAATATTTACTTCAGCCGTTCCTATGAATATAGATATTTCATTGAATCAGTGACTTATTTATACATTAAAGTTTCTATATTCTATATGGTTCCAGTCATTTTCTTGCTAAAACATCTGTGATTTCTTTGTTTTTCCAATTTCTATCAGAGGATCGATTGTCTGCCTACTTTCAATTACTTTATTCAACTCGTCACAGGTACACCGTTGTCTATCGAAAGCAAATACAGAACAAAACCTTTCCTCATTAGAGCAACTATTAACACGTTCGTTGCTACCAGAAAACCATATGTAAGTGTATTGCCCAAAAATAGAAGTTTTAAGATTTATGAATAAAAAGACTACTCGCTCTTTCCAAATTCCTCATCCCAAATCTCCGTATCGTGCAAGAAATTCCCATATTGTTCTACTATATACCTGTTAATTTTTGGTCAAAAGGTGCGTTCACAATGGCCTTCTATATTTTTCACGAAGCGAAAGTTATCCAGCGTATGTAAGCTCCAGCTGTAGCAGCGCTAAAATATCGTGCCGCATCCACCGGTATTTACCGTTGACGCTTTTGTAATAATTATCCATGCAGAGCGTGCAGCTGCGGCCAAAGTATCTCGTAGCTGGGACGACCGAGAGCGTGTTATTATCGATATTTATTACCGTCAATTGATTTTACTAAGCAGAGATATAATAATCGGGTGTTGCGGTTACTGCGTACGAACGAATCACGCTCGCAGGATTTTGCATCGTTTCAAACTATGCACTTTACGCACGCCCTACTTTCGTTTTAATAAATCCGTGGATCGTGCCGCTGGTGTAACGCTGGCTTTGATGTCTTCCGTAATGGGATATAGTCCCTCGGAGGATTACGTACAAGTGTATCTCTGGCCGTTTCTTTTCCATCCGAATGGGGACATACCGTTTCGCCTTCGCGACGACTTTAGTTTCGCGCCTTCCTCGTTGTTAATTACGCCGTTTCTATCCGCGATATTTTGTTGCCTCGTCGGATCGTCGAAAACAACCACGTTTTACGACCCTACGATCCCTGCAGCAATTTTCTTGAAAAACTTGCGATAATTTACTATTTGATTGTCGGCAATTAAAACGTCGAAGGAAGTACGGTTGGAAAAAGTTTTGTTAAAAACATTGCGATATCGCTAGAAATCGTAACAGAACGATAAGAAAACGGCTAAGCTGTGAGGGAAATAGCATCGGAGGACAGTAAGTTAGGGGACGTTCCGTTAGGAACATCCGTTGAGATCTAGGATTCGGGGAGGAAAAGAAGAGTTGGTGGGTTCCTGGAGCCAACAAGGCGTAGCAAACAGGAGAACTAAGAGCCTCGGGAATCCAAGGACGAACAGCAGTTTTTCCTCCCGATGGACCTGAGAATCTCAGACGGGGACAGATCCTAGATGGACGACGACGATATCGACAGTCATTGTGTATTGAGAACCTTGGTATCTCTTTGGAATTATCGTTTGAGAGAGACCCTCTCGCTGGGGGGTCTTAAGACAGTCCTGGGCCCTGTTACTTGTCTCTTGTAGAAACTTTCGACCTCGTCGTTTCCTTCCTCCGCATAATCTTTATCACGTTGCGGAATTTCCTTTTTACTACCGAGCTATTTGGAAAATAAACGATCGATTTTATTGATTTATGCGCCAAGTACCGTAAACATAACCGTGGACAATGAAAAAAATGATATGATATAACAATATTTGGCAGGTAATCTACGGTCTACCTAGTTTATGGTAATGGAAAGAGGCACGAAAACACGACGGATTAGAATTCGTTTGCGTATTTACATAAGATATCCAAGGAAAAGATGAGAATCACTGGAGCTTGAGTTGTATCTAGCAAAAGGGACATTGGAGGGTAGGCAGCACGTGCCGACCGTATGTTTCGAGACGAGAAGGTTTTAGAAAAGAACCTTTCAATTTCCGCTCTCGTAGATCTTGGCCTGCCGTTAATGCATGAAATTCAGATGCTACCGTTGACTGTATCGTCTTACGTCTCAAGAATGTGAATTTATGCGGCTGCTGCCCTTGCACCGTAACGCTTATTGTTACGCAATTCTTTTGCCATAAATATCTTTCTTCCAACGTGATCATTACGTTGTTAAACTCTTTTCCTTTTGATTCGACTTTCATCGGACCTAACAGTTGGCCAGCAAATTTTTTTAACGCAACTAACGGACCAATAACGTTTTTGCGTTAATTCTTTGCCGTATTTATAGAAGATCCTTGAAGGCTGTCGTGGCGATAACATGGCTGGATTTTACTTGGTAATTTTTCACGCCCGTCAGTGAAAATCACGTAGCCGACTATTTTTCTTTTTCTCCTTCTTCTCTCTTTTTTTTTTTCTTTTTTCTTTTTCGTTCGCCGCATGGTCGGTTGGGCCGAGCAACAATTCCAACAATCGTAGAACGGTATACACGCGGTCGCATTGTACGGGTAGTCGCCGTTTGTTCGTTTGCGGCAGCGATTGCATTCTGCCAGCCGAGGCATCATTGTCGCCCGCGGAATACAATTAGCAGTAAATTAGCATACGCCATCGGGGCCGATAATAAAATCCTGCATATTATAACGATTGCATCGGATCTCACAATGCCGTTGTCGACCACAAATTATTAATTTAATGGCTGAGAGCCGGCTTGTGCTACTCGAACGCGGAGTGAGGGAATTACGACTCGGGAAACACGCCGTCATCCGATGGAAATTCTCTCGTGTGCCACGCGGCGAAACAATGCAAGTAAAAAGAAAACAGCCGTCCGCGTGACAACTTTAACATTGTAACAATTGCGCTGCAATCTTCGTTCGACCGGTTCTTCTTTGAAATCGCACGCGTTTCCGGACATTTGCATAAACTCGAGTGAGAGAGATGACGTTTCTCGTTAAAGACACACCTGTTGTGCGCTACTCTCTCGTAGATAGATAACGTCTGTTTGCGTGAAATATTCCAACGGAATAGAAACTTCAATTTTCTCCACGAAGATAATCAGGGTTAAGCCGGGGAAAGTTACCAGACACCAAATGGGACTGAAACCACCGTTCGTGGAAGGGTAATGATGTTTTAATAAGAATGTTGGGGGTCGTGGAAAGGATCCACGCTGGTCTCTACGTTACAAAAAGGGAAGATAAACACGTAAAGGTGGAGAGGAGTGGTGGATGTTTCCGAACGAAAGAGAAGAGAGGGAGATATTTCGGAGGTTATGCTTGGGGCCCGTGTCGCGCCATCAAACTTCGAAACGGAGGTTCGCCTCTTGACGTCTGGCGCGAGTTGCATTCGCTCGTAAAGGCGTCTCGTAACTCGAGGCGTTATAGACATCGTCGGGGGTATATAAACGTCTCATCCTATGTACTTACCGACCGTTCTCTTTCTCTCTCTCTCTCTGTCTCTCTCTTTCTTTCTCGACCGGTGCACGTCGTTTATATACCATCTTCGTGGTATATGGTACATACCACCGATACACAGACCGGGGCACGTCCTCGCGTTCAATACGCGAACGCGCTATCCGCAGAATGCACATAACGGGCTCATAACTCGGAAGACACTTCTTTGTAGTGGCGTGCCACTCACGTATACCGTATCGACATTATCAACGGATAGCCCGGACACATCGGCCGCTTCTTACGCGGTCGAAACGTCGTATTACGGAATGCAGCTGTATAACGTATATATGTAGTTCGTAGCGCGAAAAACGTTACGGCTATCGCGAGCTTGGAAACTACTCTGGGCAGTAATGGCGCGCCGCGTAATTGCCAGGGATTTAGTTGCGAGAGGGTTAAACGCCGCGAGTTGTTGAGATGTCTTCGAAACCACGCGAACCTTCCGCTCGCTGAATTACGAATATTATCGGCCGGAGGATTTCATGGATCTCTACCGTTTTTACTAAGCTGTTTTATCGTCGTTACGAATATCTATGTTGCATGGATAGACAGTCACGTTTGCAAGAAGGGCAACTAGGTAGCGGCGATGCATTTCACCTTAAACGATGTTTCGTTCGCGTGCAGCTTCGATGCTGCTGTTGCAGAAACACCAGAGGGCTTATTTTTCTGCGAACGCTAGTTCCTCGTTTTTTTAATGCATCCGTTTTGCTTACAGATTCGTTTGGTAGGTTTTTCTTATGGGTATAATACTTCGATATTGCCGAGTGTAATTTTTCCTGAATCGTTACGAAGGTTGTTGGAAGGTTTGCAGCGTAGGATCGAACCTAGTCGAAATTCCACGAGGGAAATAAAGGATCTAGACGATCAAGGAGAACGGTAGAGACGGATGAGAGGGCTGGGTAGGAAGAGCCGGCAAATGACTGCGAATATATCGCTGGAGCGTTTCGCATCGTGCTGCCCCGAGGATACGCGGCAGTTGAGTATTCGTTCTACAGACAACGTTAAGGATTTCAAAGCGATCGAATGCATTCGTAATTGCTCTTCCTATCTTAAAGCCATTCCTTTCCTTCCGTTTTTGTTTGCTCTCGGAAGCGTGAAAAATCAGGTTCAACGATAGTAACGTGCCTGGACGTTAAATAGCTGCCGAAGAACGCCGGTGTGTTATTAAACAATTGCGTTGGAATCGCTGAACACAGCCCAAGCTAGATTCGATACCGGAGTAAATAATATAAATCTTCGTGACCGCTCTCTCCTCCGCCGTATCATCATTCTCGGAAGTAAAGTGCAATCTTGGAAACATCTTGTAATATATTTTAACCCGGAGGCCGTTCATCTCAACGCTGCATTTCGCTCTGGTCTCGCTATACGCGAACAGGCACCGTTCACGCGGTCCGATACGGGAGTTCCGTGACTCACGAGGCTGGTTTCACTGGAAGCTAGCGCGAGAGATATCCAAGATGGAACTCTGACTTGTGGTGGAATGAAAAGACCAAGATTGGAAGGGAATCTCGGAGCAAGAAGGGACAGGAGTGAGCCAGATCGTTTTGAATATATCGCTCGGGGGCTGTCGAATCGCGCCGCCCTGTCGACTGCAGGCCGAATCCGTTGCACGCCTGCAGGATTCAAGATTCGAGCGCGGATTGGAGGAATCCACTCCTCCGGTCTGATTCTCCACGCTCGCTTCTCCAGCTTCGTGTCCTCTTTCCTTCTTCTGCCGTCTTTCCCAGAAGCAGGACATCCAGCCAACAGGAACAAAAGTTCGCCCCGTAAAAGATCGGCGTAATCGTTATAATTAGAGATCGTAAAGCGTCGAAGAGGGCCGCTCGCGCTTCGATGAGAAAGTAAGAGGGAGGAAGAGAAAGAGAAAGAGCGAGAGAGAAAACGAAGCGGTAAGTAAAAGAGCAAGGGAGAAAGACGGAGAACGTTGCAACGCGCCACTCCGAAGAAACTTTGTTCAAACTTCGATAACTATAATTTCGATACGATACCGAGCAGACACTCTCAAAGTAAATTCAAAGCCGATCGTCGAGATTTTTGAGTGGACGAAGCGAGCGAAAGTACCTTGGCTACCTCGTCGTCTAACGATACAACTTTTCGTCCGAGACCCAGTCCGCACCCCGGGACACCTGTGCAGAAAGTATATAAGGTCTATAACCACAAGCGTTTAATGCACGCTCTCAGACAACGCGGGACTACACGAATTTTATAGGCTGTTCAGGGTTTCGGCTTAATAGCCGAATTCCACGTGCACACACGGCCACTCGTCAGCCACGCCGTTTCTGCAGCGGAAATTGTAAGCCCTCCTATGGCATCGTCCCACGATTTTTAGCCCTCTATTGTTTCTTCGTAGTTTTCTTTCTGCCTTATTTCTTAACTTTCTGTCTAGTTTTCTTCATAGCCCTCTTCATAGCCTTATTCCTAATTTTCTTTCTAAGTTTCAGCCTATTTTTCTTCTTATTTTTCTTTATAGTCTTAACGATTTCAATTGCTTCACCGTTTCTTTTACCTTCGTGATTTTTTGTAAATGCACGTAATAATTTGATATGTTGACATCGATAAAAATTATATGAAACAGAATAACACACTTGACTATATTGCATCGTCGAAGCAATAAAACCGGATATAAATATTCATAAGTCTGTCAGCCAATGGCACTGTTGGTTCGGAGCAGATGCCTCTATCTAACTATCCGAACAGCTCCGCGTGGAATCAAGGAAAAGAGAGAGGAACGGAGAAAATCGTTGATCTTCCATTGGAACGTGAAAGTTTTTCGACCATCGTGAAACAGACCGAACAGCTTTAAAGGCGTAATTTGTCTAAAGGAAAGCCGACAATTAATATAATTACGCCTTCAATAAGAATTACCATACGCCTAGAAGGGTGGCCCCATAGTCCAGCTGCGCGTTTTTTCTTAGCCTCTTCACAATCGTGATTTTTTGCCATCCCGGTTAGACCGTAAAATAAGAGAAAAGAATCCGCAGGCTTGTCGAAAGACGCCAGCAAGGGGATGCTCTTCATCTTGCAGAGAATAGTCGTGTCGTTCCTGCTTGCTTCGGTATTATTTTCTGACAGGACGTCTCTCGTCTTAGTGTTCGCAACTAGTACCTGCCACCGTGGCTCCATCGTTCAGCGTAATGTATTGCTAAATTTACGATAGTACATTCTCTGGGCGGTGGATATGAAAATTTGTTGCCTATCGCGTACAGCGGCGCGCCGCATCGCGTTGCAATCGTTAGTTGGGCTGAGCTCGTATAAAGCTGCATATCAGCTTAAGGGGTAAAGCTAACTCGATTAGTCGCATTATTGGTATCGGATAATATGCAGTGCAGGGGTTCCTGCGCTACCGGGGCATATTAGTAACAGAATCCGTACAACGCTGCCTCGTTTGATATTACCTACCTTACCGCGAGCAAGACGGGTGTGTTGCGTTTTCTTACCAAGCACACGATCGACCACCCTACCGTCTCGTATGAGTACTTACTCTTATACACTAGTGCACAAAAGTATCCGGAAACATGGATCGATTCGTAACAACAGTATGTGAACTTTCCCAAAGCGTACAATTGTGTCATGAATTAGTTGTTAGAAGCAACACGTACTACCTTCTTATGGGATCATTAAGTTATAAGACTAAATTACCTGTACAAAAAAATAGCAATAATGTATTGTACTATTTATCCTACGTATTACTATGTATATATATTTGCAATTTATATTGGCGGTTTAATGGCAAAATTATAGACAATAAAATGAAATTGTAATCGATATATCTTTTATAAGCGTATTTTCGTCGTTTGCTTTTCCATACATTTAACGAGATTTTTGCTTGTAAATCTTGTTTGTATTTTGTATGTTGCGTGAATCGAAAACTTCAGGATAGTTTTATAGCTACGAGATGCAATGTCTCGTTACTGTATCTCTTAATAAGAAAGTAATATAAATTCTTTTGTACCCATAAAAATGTAGTAAGTATTGCTTCGAATGATTAATTCATCATTCAATTTGTACACTTCAGTCAAATTTAAATACTGTCCCTACAAATCGACCAAAGTAAGTTTCTGGATATTTATGAATGGTAGTGTACCTACATCCACGAGTCTCGTACACGTACGCGTCTATACGTATACCTCGTAAATCGAACGTTTACGCCCGAAGAAACGTATTGCCACCATCGAGACGTCTCGGAAAAAATATCATCCTTGTAAACTGTTCTCGTCGTGGCTTTTATTCGCCGCTCCGATGCCTGACAAATTTCTACCATTAAGACCGTCCCACCTACTCGGTCGGTCGGCGATTTTTATTTGTTCGGCTGTGCTCTTAAAATATTCCTAGCTTAAGAGAATTAAACGTTACAACGGTGGACGGTGGACGAGATATCTATCGAGAAACAGAGAGAGAGAGAGAGAGAGAGAGAGAGAGAGAGAGAGAGAGAGATTTCTTCTTAAAAATAGAATCTTTCCTCGAGATCATCGAAGAAGACGAAACACCACGTGTGGCTGCACCCGGGGACAGGATCAACTTCGAAATGGTTTATTTCCGGCGGATGTGGGAAGAGGGACGCGTCCCTACGCCTTCTCCTTCTTCGATTTCCCAAACTTTCGTAGTCATCGATGAATTTCAAGAGTTCGATAATCGTTCTTTTCGTTGAATTCGAGGGTGCGTGTATCTCGTACGTACGTGGTTATATCGGGGAAAAAGGTGTTCCTTTATGTTAGCTATCGTCGTGGCCCGGAACGAGCGAGAAGGATGCTGCTGTCAAGAGGGCACACGCAAACGATCTGCACGCAGTCAGCTGGAGGTGTGTACAGTGGTTCATGAGAGTATTTGAATACTGATCGCTAGACTGCAAATGCAATTCCATACGTTCGTAAGCATAATTGGAGAAATGAAATCTAAAAAGAAATTTGTTCCGTTTACTAAAATCTGTGCTAAATATTTTGTAATTTCTATATATATTTTCACATTTATTTGAAATTTGATCGGTATGATCATAATAGATGGGTGTAATTAAGGCGTCAATGAAATTTCAAAACGTTTCGTATAATACACGTAGCTAATACGTTCATAAAAGATGGCTACAAGTGTTTGAATACTTTCGCGAGCCACAGTATATACAGAGAGGTCGCGTGCTGACACCGACAACTTCCCCAACGCCCAGACCTTAAGTCTGTGGCGAGAAGCCCCGTGTTTACGGTATCCCGTTTCTTTCTCGTTTACCGTCTTCGCGCCCTATACGCGAATTTGTTGTGTGCGCCGCGTCACCACCCATCAACCAACCCTTCGTTTGCTTCTACTCGCGCATCTTCATCTTCATCTTCATCTTCATCTTCATCTTCGTCCTTATCGGCCAGGCAATCGCGATCACAACCAATTCGCTCGACCTTCCAACGGATCGACTTCGTTAATTTACTCTCGTTACTTTCGTGATTTATCTCGCGTTCCTCCTAACCGATGTTTGCAAGGTTCCAGCGTATTTCTTGTGTTTGATCAGTCTCGAAGAAAGGGAACTGGGTTTACGAACGATAGCTAATTGCTCTTTATACGCTACCTCGTGATTTTATGGCAAAGCAGCACACAATCGAAAAGAGCGTGGAAACTGAGCGGCTCGCTCGAGGTTCCACCTTGTTTACCTATGAATTTGTTTCGCTGGCTCGGCGACCAATTTTCAAAGAGAACCGCACGCACGTGTATGCACGCTCCTGGCACGAGTCTCGAGAGAATAAGCTTCAGTTGTTTCGTGAATACCTTCTAATATGATAGAATATTAATTGAATTCGGTAATGAAAAGCGTCTTTAGCTTCGTTAGTACGTGGCGAGTCAGGATTTGTCTGGTTTCGTTTGGTTTCTTCTTGGTTCGAGGGGAACTTTGTCTCGAGAGATATTCTACGATACACAATTAGCACGAATACGCAAATAGCGAACTTTTTATTTCCATGAAATCCATAACCAGAAGACGGTAGCTGTGTACATTCGCGCCATTCGATACGAACGAAACGTCCAGGAAACGGGTTTTCTCAAATTTCGTTTGTGAGAAGAACGGCTCCGATGACCGACACAACCATGTCGTGATCGTCAAATGTGTGTTATCGCAGAAGCAGACAGTGCAGGTTAATATTTCAAAACCGTCATCAGCAAAAATGTATGTCACCTGTTCATCAGAATATTTCCTACTAATGCAAAGGACATTTGTTAGTTAATAGCGTGTACGTCCAATAAATTGTTCATTAAATTACCACGTTTCTTGTAGTCTCTCTAAAGAGAAATCGAATAATTCCAAAACTAATTCTTTCGTTAGAAGAAGATCGATCTTGTATCGGTATGCTTATTAAAACGTGCTTTTTAATGCGTGAAGAGGCAACGGAGAAATCTATTCAAGAAATCATTTTACAGTTGGCTTCGTTCTTAGTAGGTCAGTTATAACGCAGAATTTATACCATTACCACGATCGAATTGCCACTGATAGTAGAAAAAGGAAGAACAGAAATATATGGATATTCTATTTGACGAGAATGTTTGATAGGATGTATAAAGCTTATTTTATTTCATATGATCGTACTAGTAACAAATTGAAGTACTGTCGAACGATAACCTGTTCCATATTTCAAGAAAATATCGTTTCCGAGGTCGCTGGACTCGATTATACTCTTGGAATGCTTCCATCGTTAAAGTAGGAACAGTCAGAGTGCATCTGTCTACGTAAATATGGTTACGCGATGCTGTTTGACATAGCAACGTCAACAACACCCTGGAAGCTTTTACAGACCAATATGTCACCTCCCTCTCGCTTTCTCACGTATCTCGTCGCGCTGAACGAAACAGAGTTTACGGACTCGCAGCGACCGCGCACTTTATTATAAACACACCTTTACGCGGCCGCCACTTCTCTAAGCCGCCTTTAAGCTTCGTAGACTGGTGAGACCACCTCGGTAGCAGTTCCACAACATCGATTCAACGCGTTACATCGCGATTTATGCACGGTGTTGCGTTTCATTCGATTTATTCGTACTAAACCGCCCGCGAAACTACTTCTTAGCGGGATCGTATACTTTCTTCGTGTGGACGCGTCAAACATACAAATTTAATCCTTTGCATTCGATAGAGAATAAAATTCGATACTTGAGACATCGAGAAGAGAAGAGAATTTACGTTAATTCTTAAGACGTAATCGAGAATCGTAATCTTAATTTGTAATTAAGAATCGTAATCTTAAATTATAATTGAGAATCGTAATCTTAAATTATAATCGAGAATCGTAATCTTAAATTATAATCGAGAATCGTAATCTTAAATTATAATCGAGAAGAATGAAACGAAATAGAGTGTCAAGTCCGGTTCGACGTACGACCACAAAAAGTTAATAGATGGAAGATCTCGCTGCAGATTCAATAACTCGCCGATCCAGTTCAATGGAATATCGATGTTCTATAGAAATTCATGCATCGCATGTTCTGTGTGGAGAACGCAGTTGAATCGATACAACCTTCCCGCAAAATCGATGTTACCGCGTGCAATAATGTATTGGCAATAATTTCTCGGAGGCATATTTGATATTCAAACCGCGATGAATATTCTCTCACGGAATAAACGGAAGGTTAAAGAAGCATATAAAGTTATTCCACGAATTTGATCGGGACATTGCGTGACTGCAGATGTTCCTGAAAAGGTTGGTATAGTAGGCAGTATATAATAAGCCATACACGAGGATCATCTTTGATCTCGTGTTTAGGTTATAGCGTCCTCGATAATTGGATTAATTAGCGCTTTTTGTCGAGGCAATCCCTGTAATCTATCAAAGAGGTTCTTCTCGAAATGACTCGCCTTCAAAGGGATCAAACTGGTATCGAGTATCGATTCACGTGGGAAGTTGCCCTTTTTGCATCGAAACGTACGAACCAAGAATTTCCTCGCGAAAATTATAATATTGTTTAATTATTTATCGACCGATTGGCATATATGACAGCACATTATGGCTGTTTCTTATTAACAGATTATCTATTAAGCTTTGCACATGCCTGAATGTTTCAAGGATTTTCATACTAAAACTGACTCTAAAAACCCTCTATATATTGTGATATATAAAACTTACGAGAGATAAGATTATTTCAAAATACTTATTTTATACGAATAAAATTAAATGTACATGTAGAAAATAGTAATCTTAGTTGAGAGAAAACGAAACGCATAAGTACTCAGGAACGATTAGACGGGGAAAATGACTATGCTAATGGCCTTCTATCTGGATATATTTGATAGACGTCTAAAGAATAGGGAATTCTCCGCAGTTATATAATAAAACTGCATCTATTTTGCATTCCTCAATAGCTATCTTCCGACTGTTCTCACGAGAGCACTCTCAGGATTCGAAATTGGTTCATATTTAGGAAGCAGCAGTAGTAAGCATCTTAAGAAGAAACTATAACGCGAATGCTAGTTGTACAAGATACTCGTACACCCACCCTCGAGTTCATCGTTCAATTGTACAAATAGATCGTAAAATATTTTCCAGACCGATAATCTCCAAATGGATGAACATCTTTGCTCGATATCCCGAACAGTGGATAATCAGTACGAGAATGCAAGGCGAAATTTCGTCCGCTCGAGTAGACGTTTTTCGCCTCCCCCAGAAGCACGCCGGAGAATGATTTTCTTCCAACTTCGTACGCAATCCCATATATGCGAGCGACGATTGTATTATCCCAGTAGTTAATGCTATTTCGCGAGGTGAGTTTGACGAGTTTACGACGCGATTCTACGAGGGTACAAAACGGATGGATGGACGGTTCGCGACCGACCGTCCCGTCGCCCTCTCGCAGCTCCGCCATTCTTGATTTATGCTCGACGTTACCTTTGCCAACGGATTTACATCCTGATATTTATTATTCGCAATATTATCGCGCGCGCCTTTATTGCGTTAGTCGAAAAGCTTCGAACGCCAACTTTGCCGTCCGAGAACAGCTCCTCCCAGCCTTCTTTTTCTCCCCTTTCGTTCAACTGTGTGTCTCGCATTAGCGATGCTCGCGGCCGTGTCACGTTCGATGCGATCTTTCGAAACGCGTACCACCTTTTATCTTTAGCCTCGTCTTAAATGGCACATCGGTCTCGCAAAAATCACGATCACTCTCTAACCAGCGAGAAATCATAGCTTCCAGTTATACACCCTTGTATTTCGCACGCCATCGTCGAAGACATTAGCCTGACACAACCCATCCTATGGTGCGAACTTCTTCCTTTCACTGAGTTCGCGCTTCCTACGTTCTTTTCCTTTTTGGACGCTGGATACTTGACAGATCGAAGATCACGTCGATGTAAGCCAATGATCTATGAGTTTAGTCACGTATTTTAACTTTTCAAAGTATCGTTTCTTTGGTTAGATGATTAATTAAATTAAACGTTTACTTCTTCCTACCATAGGTTTTCGTGACTTAAGGGACAGAATCAATTTTCTACGATAATAAATGGAAAACGCTTTTCCATGGTAATTAGTAGCGGATGGATTTACGCTGTGATTTTCAATCCGCTTGTCAAAGTTCCGAATTAAGAAGGGAAATAATTTCAAACAACCCTTATGCGCAGCTTCATATACTGTAATTTGAAGACATCCTTTACATCGATATAATAAACGTAGTTAGCCTAGGTGAAGCTCGAGGCGTTTTCACTGAAAATTCTTTGGTATCAGAGCCAGCCTTCCGCGAAGGAAGGCCGGACCCGTGCGAAATAGTTGTTTTGTCGAAGCTCGTGTATCATTAAATTAACGTTAAATGAACGGTTACGCGGAGGCGTAATTTCGACCGAGCTGAAGTTCCGTGTATATCCGAGCAACCGGTAAGCCTGGACCGATTATTCATTCAAGCAGCCAAAAGAGCCACTGTCGGCTCCCGTTCCTTCCAACGGACACGCGATCGCCTATCGTCATCGTCGCGTCGATCCTCCTTTTGCTTCCCAGTGACCTTGCATCACGCTAACCACCTCGTACCTTGATCTTTCTGCTGTCTTTCGATCCAGTACAAGTGTCTAGTCACCCTATTATCGAAGATATAGCATTTTCATTGATCATTTTCACGCAAACCTATCCAATTAATGGATATTAATTATACATACCTTGTGACATATTTTTTAAATATTGTAGCTTCCCATCTTTATGGATTCAATTTATAGCTATGTCTCGTAAAAAATATCATACGCCTACCGAGTATGTAGATAAGAATTTAAGAGAAAAGTCCAAATATTTTACTAATTTTTCCTCGTCGAATCAAATATCTTTTATAGAAGATATTCGTTCGAATTTTCGGTAATGCGATTAGAGAAATAATAGTGTTGAACCAAGCACGTCAGAAATGGAAATAATTCTACGTAACAATGTGTGTTTCTAGCAAGATAATTAACCCGAAACTAGGCGAAAGGCTTAAATAATTTCTATAAAACGATTAATAACCTGTTGGTAGATTCGTCGATGGTTCTACATAAAAATTATAGAAATTATAGAAAAGTAACAATTAGAAGATTATGAAAATATCATAACGATGGACCCATTCTATTGTGGAAGCTGTACACTCCTTAAATTTATTACCAGCAGAAGACTCGTGCAACTTCCGTGATCGATCGTGAGATACGCGTTTCAATCGGTCGTAAATAACGCGTGCATTCTGCCTCAAAGTGTGTTTTCGTTCCAAATCGTCGATCGCAGATCCAGGAAATTGAAGGTGGTGAACATCTATTAAAATACATCTGTCGCTGAATCGATCGACAAACGTTAACGACACGGAAACCACTCGTTCTTCCGGAATCGTATTGAAATTGAAAGTTGACCGCACCGGCTAATTTGCAATCTTTTCCACAAAATTACGATCCTGGCCGTGTTCTTTCCTCGATTACAGCACGCTATGCAAGAGGCAGCTATGTCAAATTGAAGTGAACGTAGAACGATTTCGAAGCACTTGGTAGTAGATAAGCAAATGAGTAGGCACGCGCTTCTGTTCTAACGCTACCACGCTCCAAGGTCAAGGCTGTTTCTTTCCAAGAGCATCTGGTATAATCTCGTGCTGCGGTTCTTCTCGAAAAACTCATAGGATGACTGCGTTGGGTATGTTTGGAGATACAGTCCCGGCGATAAATAAACTCTCGATGCGTTCGTAGTCATCGACTCGAATCGAAGGTGGAGAAAAACTTGGAGAAACGGGATAACTTAGAGTTATTTCAATCATCTAAGCTTCTACAGCTTCGAATTCAATCCTGAATTTTATATAAAATAATCAAGCTTGTTGTATATTAAAAAGACGCTATTGGCTTCTAGTATAACGAGGAAAGTATAGGAGGATGTCGTATTTTATCTCGGCAAGAACAAATTCGAAAAACAGAGAAATGATTTGGATCTTGTATTGAGATTATTCGAGTCAGCGAACAGGCATTATATAAGAGCTAGTAATAAAATAAACAATAAAATAACTTGTAGAAAATCACATACACGTGCTACTGATTTATGATAATTACAATCACGAATACTAGCATCGGTTGAATAAACTTTTTACCCTTTGCATACAAGTTATACCTATCCTTGTTAGAGAATTATAGCTGTCAATGTACAATGCACAATGTACATGATATATTTCATCGTTTATTACGTCTAACCAACAACGAATCGAATAGCCTATTTTCAAACGTAGGTCTCGTAAAAATTCTTCATAAACGAGTTTAATGATTAACCAAATCCAAATATTACACCGACTCAAATAACTCTACATTATCGTCCAGTTACGAATTGAAAATCTAGTTAAGCGGCCGGGTAGTAATCTCGCGACTGCCTCCGAAAATGTTTTCCGGTGAGTCGAGTGGAAAATGTTGCCTGTCGACGATGTTCTTCTTATCGGAGAATGTGTCTCAGATAACCGGGAAAAATTACAGCGGGAACACTTAAGAACTGGACAGCCGGTCTTACGTATCTCTTTCTTTCCTCGTGGACTTTCGGTTTCTACTCTTAAAAGTATAATCGAGAGAATTCAACGTGCGTCGTCCTCTTTTTTTTTCGCTCAAGGTCTCGTATCAAAGAACACGCGTTGAAGTTGTTGCAGAGATTTAATAAATTGTTTAATAAAATGTTCCCTTGTCAAGCGCCAGGCCCCGATTTCGACGTTGAATCCGAGAGCAAAAGCATCGATATAGGCCTCGTGGGTGTTCGTTAAAAATTCCTCCGATATCCGATGTCGTTGGCATTATTTCAGAACGCTCGTCGTCCTGGTCGTCTTGGGGTCGCCACGGCAATCGATCTTACTTTCCGCCCGACAGCATTTTTATTTTATTTTCGTGCCGATGATAAATGCGCAGATTACGCGCTCGCACTGGCCACGATGGTGTATCACTGTTAAATAGCTCTTCGCCTTGTGTTTTATTTTCTTAGCCGCTATACGGTTGTTACGGGCGAGATGTTACACGCGTATTTACACGCTGTTTTCGGCTAGAAACCAGCTTCGTAAAACAATACGTGGCGGTACGTTGCAAGAACGCACAACTATATTAAATATTTGCCACTATTACGATAGAGAAGATTGTGTACGGTGAAAATCAGTTGGATGGTATTCGGCGAAGCGTCGAAAACAATGGACATATCCAACACGCTGTAGGTGGAGTGTAAGCTCGTTGAGTTCCTCGAATAGTTTTCCATAAATTCCTTCTATTCTCGCGAGCGGCGACCGAGGAGTCCACAGGCATCTCGGTTATTCTAGGTTATGGTCTAAGACAGACGCTTTCGCGGAAGGAAAATCGGGGATTAGGACGGAGAAGACATGGGGAAAGAGACGATGAGTGAGAGAGCCGATCATGTGGTCGACAGATGGTGACCTCCCGGTTCGTTGACAATAGATTTTTGGAATTTTCCGTACATTGGAACTGGAGGACAGTTTCTCCGAGTGCCTGTTTTGCGGCATTAAGGAATTTCTTTTTAATTACGCCTTAACGGTTTTCCAAAGCTATCCTTTGGCCCTTTATTTTTTATATTTATAAATCACGTTGTTCAGTGAGTCATAACGGTCTATTCTAGACGTTGCTCGGCGATATCAAATAAAAACTCTGTTAGCAGGTAAAAAAATTGTTGATAATATTAATTTCCTTTTTTTATTCCTTCCTTTTTTCTGGCCCGTGATTTAATGTTTAAAATGGGCTATTTTATTCGTCTATAAATAATAAATAGTATTTCAAGATGTACAAATCTGTTTGCCTACGATCTCATAATCTCCTGTCGGAAATATCTTTTTTCTTCGTGCATTCCAAGATAAAACGTAAAATTCACGATGTCTCTGTGGAATATCTCGAGTATGGTTTTCCTGTCGCCATCGTAATCGGCAATTCGTGATATATGCGAACGACGTTGGGTCAGATAAGACAAGGGTGGTCAGAACTGGGTAGAACGTTCGTTTCGTTCTAATGGACATTCCGTGCGTGCCCTTGGAAATCTTATTTTCATTCCCTGCCACTTCTACCCAACCTAAGCGGAGGCACGTTCATCGCTAAAGCAAACAACCCGGCAATCGCGATTTCTCGATAAACTAAGGAAACAGCGATGGAAAATATCGGTATTGCGGGAACGGAGAGTCAATTGACTGTGAGTCAGCGGTTGGGCATACTTCCCAAAGAAACTGTTGGTCAGAGCGCAATTAGTCCTTCAGGTAGCCAAGGGTCCCCAAAATTCTCGAAAAAGAATCTCAAGGTCTGCAAGAATGAAAACGTTTCGGGTGCGGTCACTGAAAAGTAAAACCGACGCCAAGGTTTATGCAGTTTCTTTTTTCGGTACCGTTTCGTCGGCAGAATATACACGTAAAGGATAGCTCCGTACTCGTGTTTAAATCCGTACTGGAATTCAAGGTGGTCGAACTTGTAAGTTTTCTATGTCGTTGGTCGTCTAGCTGGATGAGTTAATGGACCGTAAAATCGCATCGTGGTCTGTCGCTTTTCTTTGCCTTTGTTCAGTGCCACCCCTTAAGAGCACGTGGTCTAGTCAAGTCTGTTCCTGTTCGTGCATTTCAAATCATCCACAATAATTTCTGAAATTTCAGTCACATACGAACCAACGATCTTCTGCTCCTTACGAGACGTTATAAATAAATAAATCCAATAAATCCAATATCATATCCAATAAATTAATTGGAAATTCGAATTCGTCACTGTCTAGGTAGGACGCGCGTACCAAATAACGTTCGACGTGGAACAATGCTAAATATCCGAGCGACCAGAGTTTCGCGAACGCTATTTATCGAGCCTGGTCGGCGCGGCGGTTCTCTCCGAAAAGATCGAAGACGCGTGGGAGGCTCTCGCGTCGCTCGATCTCTTGTTGTTGTGCACGCACGAGAAATCGGATCGAGAGATGGTGATACAGAAATACCGAATAGTTGTCTAAAAGTGTGTGACGGACGGACAGCTGGCCGTCATTAAAACCCCATTAGCAAGGAGCTCCCCTCTGGACCACGTAACGCAGCCCCCAAGTTCTAACAATATCTTCCACGACGCTCCGCCACCACCCACGCTATTAATATTGCTCTATACCCTCCCCCTTTGGCGGCCAACGCGGTACACCCGCCCCCTCGAACTCTGCCCCGACACAGCTTTAACCCTCTCTCCTCTACCGCGGAATTCCCATCAACTCTCAGCTCTTGGATTTAGATGACAATTATTACTCCCTAACAGTCTCTACTTTAACCTTCTTCGCGTATGTCATCCTTAATGCTCGGATGTGTCTCGGATGTTGTAACAATTTACTCGAGCTATAAGAGAGTTGCAATAATTTTAAGATCGTTTACCTGCCGGTGATGACTCGCTCGAAATATTTGATTCGTTAAAAGGCAATCGCGATTTCCTGTAAACGTTTCGACGACTAGATGTCGTTTCTTCGTTCTCTCTGTAAATCATCGGCGCATTTACATACGACCGTGATACGAAAATAAATCTTACGCGGTATCGTGGGTCAGTCCGGTAGAAATTCCGCGCGAAATAAAGACGCTTCTTATTCGACGACCCTGATCGATCAATCTACTTCTTTCAGCACCTTGGCTGACGAAAAAAAATAAAAGACCAACGTCCGCCGGCTCGACTGTGCGACTCGCTATCCGTCAAAGCGTGGTTCGCCGGAAGCCGGGGATATGTGGGTCAAGTTCGAAATAACTATACGGCACCAGAAGCCTCTTCTCTATGCGCCCCGTTTGTCGTGCTATCCGTGTTTACTTTGACCAAGTACATACGCCGGTATTTCACGCCAATTTTCACGTTTCATGGACCCAAACGCGTATGAATATTTCCGCGACGAACATGCTGCTTCGTCCAATTCAATCGAATTAACTAAAATTTTCCTCCAATAAATGGAGTTTCGCATTGCGCTGTTGGCCACGTGCACTAAGATTATTCGTTACACTTGCTGAAAAACTCGAGCAAATTTTCCTTCCTTTAATACTTTACATTGGAAGACGTATGCGTGAAGTAACAAATCTTATCCATGACCTATAATCATTTCTATTTCCACTTATACGTATTTAAAAATATTTCCATATAAATCCATATAAATCTTTCCCATATAAACAGAGATCTCTTCGGAAAAAATGTTACATTTTTGTCATCGGAAGCAAAAACATAGGAGTGTCGGGGATTCTTTGGAGCCAAACGATTGTTTCACAATGTATAGGGAACGATGGCGAAATAAAGGGGTTGAGGGTTCGAATTTCAGCAAAGCTTGGACGTACAATTTGTCGAACGGTGGTTCCCCATCCGGCGTCCAGGCGCAATAAAACGGCGATAGGGTCGAAAAGCAGGAGAGAACGTGGTCGTAGCGCTTTCGAACAATAAGAGGGAGATGGGACGAGTGTCGAGGACGCCCTTTCTCGCGTTTGCTCGCTCCAAGACCGAAATAAACGTTTGCTCTCGACCTCTCTTGCTCGCTCCATCGACGGACTTTTGGTGGCCGTGCGTGGCGAACAGGAGGAGGGCAGAAACAAGAGGGAGAAAGAGAAAGAGATCGGTGCTTGCCTTCGGTCTTTGTAGCGGCAGATCAAACTCGGCGGGTCATTAATTAAATCTGGCGGAGCAGCCATCGTCCGTCCGTCTTTCCGCCGCGTCTCCGATTTACTTTACACGAAATACGCCACGGTTATAAATATGGCTCTCGCGATGGGGACCCTTTTCCCCGAACTTGATCTTGCGGACCGCCCTCGGAGTCAGGGATACCGTATAAGCTCTCCCTGACGTGCCCGCCGATCGGGACAGCTTTTCTCGCGACTCACAAAGCTCCAAACGCGACACCGTCTTTGCCCGAACAATTGGACACCCCTCTATATCGCGTTGTCCTGTCAGCTGGCTTCTTCTCTTCTGTCTTAGTTTCTTTGCTTCTCCACTTACATGCTGACAACGTGATCTGGTATCTGTGGGGAGATTTGCGCGAAAATTTGGCGGTCGAGGTAGGCGTACATTCTTAGAACGCAAGTCCAATTATTTTTATTTCGAAATATCTTTTGCTGTTCTTTTTTTGTTTCGATATAGTTCTGTTGGATATTCTGTTTCATATTGGAAGACCCGAAAGTACCACTTCTTTTGAAAACCGACCCGTACTAAGAGCTTACGCGCAGGTAATTTTCTTTGTAGATAGATTTGTGCGAAGATATGGTTATCTTTTTATCCTTCCTTGTTTGGCGTGTTTTAACGATAAATCTATTATTTTGCATTCGTTCCAAAGAATTGTTTTCTTTTGAACACACCTTCTCGCAAGGTTTACCTTCTGGTAGTCTAAAGGTCGATTTGTATAAAAATTTAACGATTCAAAATGTCCAGTGATTCATTGTCACACTGATTAAATTTCCTTTTATCTGTATTGGTTTATTCCACGATTTTATTTACCCCGTTTCCATATGATTATGTTGAATTTCTTGTTCCGAAAGGATCGCTCCTTTTGGAAGCACCCCCTGCCAAGGGCCAGCGAGGTTGCATAAGCTTAGATTGATAAAAATAATTCCTGCCTGCCCTGAGAGGTTCGAGATCTCGAATCTGGCAAACACGTGGAACCAAGTTACTCGTAGAGGCCACATAGACTGTACTCACGGGTACTTAAGGAATCTGGTCATTTCGCTCCTTCGTGAACGAGTATTGCGCTCGAATTAACGTAACGTTGGTTCCTGTGGAAAGGTCGTCAAAAAATGCCAACGTTTCAGGTACGAGGATCGCGAGCATGTTACTCGACAAGGTGTCCCGTAGGAAGCTTCACCTAAATAGACAGGTTTGATCGATGCGCCTTCCCGGCGATATTGATAAATAAAGGCGATTACAGCGATGACGATTCCGATGGTCAATGAATTTATATACCTGACAAAAGCCCTGGCTGAGCCGATAAATCAGTCCCCTCTTCCCCTTAAGTCGTTCTCTCCTCCCCGACACGATGGTGACCGCCAGGGGTAATCTCTCAATCTAAATCGATCGATCTGCCAAAACGACTCCGATTCGGAGCTGTTTATCATCGACCACTTATGAATTTGCTTCACGAACGCACGAGTACACGGGTAACTCGTTGCGTACCTATACAAGGAGAAGATCTGGTGATGAAGCCGTGATCTCTACGTGGGAGCACCGCAGGGGGTCCGAACGGAACTCGTGTAGATACTTAAACTTTCGTTTTTATTGCGCGTTCGATGAACGCCGGGGCCATTCATTAAATCGTTGCACTCTTCCAATGCTTTGCTCACCTACGCGCTCCATCGTGTGTGGGTAAACGGCGCTTTGCGTAAAAGCTCTTTGAGTTATTGCATCAAACGTTTGCTCGAATCCATCCTCGTTTTATATAGCTCGTGTTTCTACGTTTCTTCCTTCTCTTGCATTTGCACGCTCGTCTTTGCATGCTGAGAAACGATACAAAAGTAATATCAATAAACGTGAGTCAAAGTTTGTACGCTTTTATACGTTCAAGATTTCCGTGATAGCCACGATTCGTTTAATTTCCCCTCTTGCTATCACGCTCGTATCGCTAACAGGAAGATTGACTATTTTATGTCGATAATATTGACGAACTGTTTGAAGAAGATATTCTTTTCCCGAGAATAATCAGTGGTACAGTTTCCTGGTCAAATCGAATCGAAGAACCGCACGAAATTTTACTTTTCTAGCTACGATATCTTCTACCCTTAATATATATATAGCATAAATTATTTTTGATCGTTTAAATTGTTAATAATCACCTACGTGAATGATGGTATAACAATTATTTCATTTATTTAATTTATCACTAGTAGAATACGGAGGAATATGTTCGTATTTCAAATCGTTTGACCATTACATTTATCGAAATGGCGTGGATATAAAATCTAGTATATACGGGACGTGCTATAAAGAATATGAGCTGTAACGAAGGTGAAAAGAGGCAAATTATTTATACGTATGTATATAACACCCTAGTAATTAACGTTAAAATTTATTCCAACTGCTACTAAAATTCGCATACATCTCACAATCTTGGTAAAAAAAATCAAAGATATCGGAGTGGTCCTAATTCATCTACCAGAGATTGTAGATAGCATTCGTGAACACGTTCGTTCGGTGAAATATAAAATAATCATTGGAAACCCGTTTTCTCGTTTGGACGTTCCCGGTGTTACCGGTTTAGGAAATTAGTTTGATAACATTCCCGATAACGCGTTCCATTTCGCGCGTGTTCCAAGCCGGTCGTACTTGGCATTTTACGCGTTTCAATTTGCCACGAGCGACGAAGACGCGTTTCCATTTTCCGTGGTAATAAAGATTTCGCAGCGTGAGAGGGACGCGTCTCGCGATGAGGGCTCTTGCGATTACGCCGTTTCCAATTTGCAGCTGCTATTTACGATAAGAAGTTATTTATTTTATCAAATCTGTTTCTTTCCGTTCGAGAGATTTAAAGCCTTATGTTTAAAGCCTTGGACGCGTTAAAGCACAATTGCCAAAGTCGTAAAGCAAACCCCTATACCTACGATTTACAGTGGGAAAGATGGCGCAGTTTGACAGAGAACGAAAAAAAAAGAAAAATAAAAAATGATGAAAGGGAAACGTGCTTAACGGTGCAACAGAGTTTTAGTCGGAGATACAAACGTCTGGTCGTTTGATGTATGACGCGGTACCAAAATCATCGCGAGCTGACGACTCTTTGAATAATCGGCGAATCGCGCGACGAGATGTTCTAACCGCGTGATACATCTCGTCGCGGTTCGCGCGAGTATAGGGCCAAATTAATCGTCCGTGTAATACGCCTGGAATTGCACTATTTCTTCGTTTCTCGACCTCTCTTTGTGCTTACACCCAGCACTTCGTCACGACGACACCAACGAACGCCTAAACGAGACTTTTCCTCTTCTTCGCTCTTCACCTTCGTTTAGATCCTTCGTACAATCACAAAATATGTGTGGGAAGCGTCCGATGTTTTCCATGATAAAATCAAGAAAAACACAAAAATGTTTTATCCATATCTTCCATCTAAAGATATTTTAATAAATAATTCCTACAAATTAAACTTGGAGATCTGGTATTGCGGAACGCTGGGTAATTAATCTTCGTGTTTTTCTTTTTACAGCGTCATATTTTTATTCTTAAGCGCATTAAATGTTAATCAAAAGCAGTCCTTGACCTTTTGTATTAGTAATTTTTAACCTAAGTGAACGGATATAGAATTTAACAAAAAAATATATAAATTATTTCTTCTCTTCGTTCGATCTTTCATCGTTCTGCGCAGATTCTTTCATCCTCGTCGCCTAACAAATCGCATATCAATTCTCCTTCCCTTTATTTGATATTTCGCGTATCAAGAACGATACGCTCACCTCTGTTTCGCGCGTTTCCTATCAGCTTGCGAAATCGAAGCTCGGTGCATCTACACGACCGATATCCCGTGAATTAATTTATCGCTTGGAGCAGGAAGGTCAAGTTTTCAACATGTGCGACAAAGGTACTGACGATATCAGAGAACATATATACACATACAGTTGCATAAATTCGAAACGCAGATGAGGACTATTTATTAATATTAGAATAGCTTGGCACTTTTGAAACGTAACTATAGTGAGTTATAAGGAGGAAACAAATTGTATTATATAATAAGAAAAAAAACACATTGATTTATTCTGTCGATTTAAAACGATACTTGAAACGTATCATGACAAGTAAATAATATATCTAACGAAGACTATTTCAAACAAAACATTATAAACAGTTTTTCAAAGAACAATATAAAATTGGTGAAAAACAAAGGAGAGGATAAACTGGTATTTGGCTGAAAAAACCAAGGGTTCTGGATGAGCGGTGCGATTACAAGACAATAATTAGAATATTTAGAGACGCGCCACCCGTAGCGCCTCCAGCGTTTAGGCGATGATTTACTGGCCGCGGTGTTCGCATACGCGCGTGTCTAGGGATCCACGCGCATGCATGAACGCATGGTCGCGCTGGCTTTGTTACCCAGCTACGGGTACACCCGCGAAGCGTGCAAACTATAAGGTATAAACAATAAAACAATCGTACAGAGAGTGGCGGCGCGGCAATAAATCACGAGAGACTCGGTTATCTGCCATGGCTCGTAAGCGTAAGGGATAAGGCGTCACGGCCTGGCCTCCGGTAAATTTAGCTATTGTCGTGCCTAGGATATATTAAATCTCGTTAAAACGTCTTCATGAAGCAGAGGGTTGACTTTCAGGGAAGGGAACTTTGCTGCTTATAACCAACTGCATCATGGTCTGCCGTGCTCGGTCACGGTCTCTCCATGATACCCGCCCATTTTGTCACTTTGACGTTTGAGTTTCTGTCTTTTGAAAAGAATGCCGTCGCTTTCTCTTGGTTCAACTTCGTTTTCGAACACACTACATTTCCAACTTCTTTTATAATATAGGAAAGTTTTCGTCAAGTAGGATCCAACGATACGCTGGTTGCAAAATGTAAATTTACTCGTATCCATTCAACGACGACATATTCTTTAATAATGTTAATTAAACCTGACGCACGTGTATCCAAGCCAGTAACAATCCATTCCGTCAATCAAGCTCCTGACGATACACGTAAGTCGTAAAATATGTATGTGCAAGTAAATACCGCGGAATATGCACGAACCTCGTGTAACGCATAACTTTTAAAACAATGATTTCAACACCTTAATACCAGTATCTCTTAATTCCACTCGTCAAAAGCTATTAATATGTTATGAAAGAAGGCGCAAATTCCGTGTATGATATACGAAAAAGTTCAGCCTTATTTTTCGTTCCTTTCCAGAAATTATTTATAACGTCAGCCAAGAGATAAACGTTCTGGTCGCTATATCGCATTCTTCTTTCGTCGATCGCCAAGACAGCACGAAAAACGGAACACAATGTGGTGAAGATCGAGACGCGTCGAAAAATCCTCGTGACCGGTCTGGACGTTTAAAAATCTCATTTGCGCGTCGTCTTTTTTTGATCAGTCTCGGATCGAAAATAGACGTAAAACCGATAATTGGACGCGTTCGGTTCGCGGACGTCATCTTGTTTCGCGCTTCTGCTCGAATAAAAGAAGGCGACGATTCCGGTGATACATCGCGTCGCTCAGAGTAGTACAGGTGTAGCTTTTGTGGACTAATAGAGAGAGCCAGCTCCTCGTGAATAGACCTCTTGTGATTCGATTAGCTGCCCACGAGCCTGTTCCAGGCACCAGGACCCACGTGTTTTCGGTAGGCGAACGTAGGAATTATGCAGCAACACAATCATCCACAGGTATTCCTGGTGACAGAAACCTGGGAGTGATTTTTCTTCTATGGATGAGGAACAGGCCGCGCCCACTTGTTTACCAAGGGTAACAGTTTTACCTGAAGCTTTGCCTGGCCTGGCTTAAGCCACGGGACCACTCGCCGCGCTCTCTATTGATTTATTCCGTTCATCTTCAGCCAGTATCAGGGACCAAGGAAAGAAACCAACACAACCGAATATTTGTTCCTTTAAAAGATGGTTTTCAGGCGGAACCTTGCGAATTCACTTCCCGTTTAAGCAAAAAGAGAATTTCTAATTCATTGTTCTATGGATTTCTAGTATTCCTTGTGATGACTCCAAAGTTTATTTCAACATTGGAAAGTGTTATGAAACACCAACGTACATCATTGTATCTGGTATTCGGAAAGAATTTAAAAACTGCCGTTCAGCGACGATGCGATGACGTCGATTATCGAAACATCGATTAACGGAGTGATCGATCAACGGAAAATTTGATAGTGATATTGAAATTGGATAATAGGAATTGGAAAGTCAAAGAAACTACTAAGCATTTATTCCACAGTTTTTACTTTTGTTTAATATTAATATCTAGAAAATAGCGTGAAATAAATGTTCTCTCCTGGAAACAAAACCATTCGATTATTCAAACAGTTCCATTATGGGAACAACGCGTGTCACGATCGTACAGTTTGGATAATCAGGATTTCTTTGTATTACTAAATTTTATGAAAATCTTTTATAGATTAAACAGAAATGTTTCTGCAACCTGCCACATACGATTAAGATATTTAAAGCTACCAAATTTGACAAGCATAAAGGGAGACATATTTTGTTAATTCCGGAAAAAGGTATAGCCGGTCACTAATGAAAATTACGTTCGAAACCAACATATTTTACATATAGTGTTATAGAATCAAATTTGCCTGGGTTTCGGTCGAGGGTCCCATAGTAAGAAATTCGAACACCTACGTACGAACAGCGGTTCGTGTTATAGAACAATGGTATATATTCCGAACGCCTCTACCGTGATTATCGTAATGACTCTCCAGCTCTCCTCGAGCATCCAGCAACCTCTTCAATGATATAGTAATTTGTGGGCCGCCCCGCGACGCGAATACCGATGCGTCCAACGTCAAATGGCGTCATTCGTTTTCAGGACTGCCACTCTTTCTTCACTTGACTTTCTATCACGTACTTTCAATTTTTCATGAAACTACCGACATTCTGCGATACCGTGAAACTTTCACAACGTCTTATCAGAAAGAGAACTCCTGTTGCGGTTCGTTCGTTGCACTTGCTAATGATATCGAAATGTGATGCGCCTGGTTCGAAGCAGAGTGAGTCTTTTATTCACGTGAGTGAGTTCCACGAGTATTTCAACAGTCCGTTCCATTATGTATATTTTCTAACATCAACACCATAACTTATGGTATATACGATCTCTGCTATAGGTCAAACACTAGATAGAAGTTAATCTTTTCATGTACCTGTTATATGTAATTTTTGGAATTTTAAATGTAATCGATTTGCTCGGTATCAGAGACTTGTAATTCGCATCGCTTTGCTTCTAGATATCTCACGCGTAATTTTCCTGTATCTACGCGATTGTCAAGCATCTGCAATGATCTTTGTTCTATCCATACGTGTGTCTTCTGTAATGTTACGCGCACGAAAATCAAGAAAAAATAAAAGAAAAAAGAGGTCGTCTGAATCGAATCGCAACGCGTACAATGGTAAAAATCTTAGTCGTCTCAACAATATGAGGAGAGTAGATTGGAATCTCCACGATTGTCCTACTGGATAGGAATTCGACGGACGAGGTTGCTTCGTATTTGATTAGGATTCCATCAAGCGAGGACCATCGTTCATCAGTGACCACCTCGAACGGTCAATATTATCACACGTGCTCAAAATGCCGACAGAGGGACCGTTCTTATATCTGTTCGTCTCTTGCTTCGATCACAATTCGGTTTTAGATCGGAACCATCAGTTGGTACATCTTGTGCGGCACCTGCATTCGATAGGTATATATTTATCCAAGTCCGCCCTTTTCAGGTAGATGGTCGCCATTTGAATACACCCGGAGATTCGATGAATCTATTTGCATGCACGCCTCGTAGATAAAGAGGACACACCTTCATGGAACGGCAAACGCCCCCAGAATTTTGTTTCCCTGGACCCCTGGAAAAGTACAAGTTCGTTTAGAGGGAAATTTTAACCTTTCGTAGGCAAGCTGAGTCGACGCCCCCGGCGGAATTTTGCTTATTCTTAGAAAACGAATTTTTATTTAATCTTGTAAAATCTTTTAAACATTTTCTTCGCTTGGAAATTGATCACATAAGACGCGGTAAAAGCTGGAATAAGTTCCAGAATACTTTCAGTTCCTTTAAAACCTTGAATAGAAAAAAAAAACAGATGGAATGAATGTGGGTGACTTAATTTGCACAGAGAGGATTGAGAAAGAAATAAGCTTATTGTTTAAAATTATTTAAAATTATTTGAATGAACGTAAGTACACGTTTAACTGGAAAACCAAGTAAAATGAGAATTTTGTTAACGTACTGAACTTAAAAACTGTCACCCTGTAAAAAGTGGAAATATAATTCGTCGTGCTTTTTTTTCTACGAAGTCTTTATATTAGCATATCATAGTTTATGCTTGACATTAGATAATTACCGTAGTAAGCTGATGTCACAACATTCAAAGTTGCAACCGACGAGTGGAATCGTAGCTATTGAACTCTTTCGCTTCTTGCGTTAAACCATTTCTATCTAGTAAAGCCGTATCACGAACGAAATTTTCATATCGAACTGATATTTTTAAAGGGTAGCAGTGAAATGTATAACGACAGAATTATCGCAGTTAGTCGTGACTATACAACACAGTGACTGTACACTGTAATCTTTGGACTGCATTTACCCTGCCCACAGAAAGTGGTAACAACTAATAACGCGTCGCGATACGATCGTGAGAAAGCAATTGTCGGGTTCTGCGATAGCACCGATTCCACCACGAATGTAATGTCTACCATAAAAGATTCGAGGAGGCGATAGTTGGAAACGAATTAGGCATATTCGTAAAAAAAAAAAAAAAAAAAGAAAAAGGAACAAAGAACAAACGAATTGAGAATAATTCAAAGTGCAATTATTCGTAGTGTCGTGTGTACTTACGTTTGAGAAACGTTCGGCCGACCGTAAGGAGGAACCGATTCCGCGACCAAGACAACGGAACATCCGTTTTTTCCACGCATTTTACGATGCTCATTTCCGTTCTCGGTAATGTCACTTCGCATAGTTTTATCTAGTGACCGGTGCAACGCGCACGCTCGTAAAACACTTATGACACCCGTAGCATAATAATGCCGCCTGATAGCAGCTATCTTGCCATATAGAAGGCCCACTCGCCATTTTCCTAATTAATGTTTAATGTTCCCGATATCTTGCCCTCTTTACTCACGATTATACCTGAACCGTTGATATCGCGTATCAACGCTCCCAGGCTTTTCTTTAACCCGTACAATCATGGAATCAGGTTAAAATTTGCGTAACTGTTATTCGACAGATAAACAGAAATTAAAGATATTACCGGTTGTACTTTAATCTTAATGGGTTTTCGGTTTTCCTATGAGTCACGTCGTAATGCTTCGAATGCGCATCATCGAACGAAATATCGAAACTTATTTTGCTATCATTAGCTAAGTTATCGAGCAAAAATGTGCAACTTTTACTTACATGTTGACACGTGAAAGTTATATATGAAAAATATAAAGAAGAGAAACGTTCTTTTATCCATATATCCGGTTCGCGAAAGTTATCCAAACTCTTAAGAACCGTACCGTTATAGATTTAGTGAAGTTGCTAACGAGGAATTCGGAATCGATCGTTTCGATCGTCTTGATAATTTTACTATCAGCCCTTTCGCATTGTGACACGAGAGAAACTCTGGCAAGCTGTTAAATGTAGTATCTACCATCGATTTGGTATTTCAAATACTATCGCGATATGTAATAACTGTTATAGATTTCATATGTTAAATATTACATAACACACATCGTAATTATTACCCATTTTCTACAAAAAGTCGCGAATATAGCTATTTTTCATATGTGATACCAGTAATATGAGAGATATCACCTTGAATTTATAAAATTTTTGTGAAATATTTCAAAATAATCTCATTGTAACAGTGTTGCTACCTAATTACGCATGTACATACGTATTTATCTATTTCAGCCTGATGGCCTAGAAATTAGACGTGGTTTTACACAGTTTATAAATATAAAACAAAATTAAATAAGCTTACAGATAACTATAATCTATATAATTATGGTACTGCGTAGTTGCCTCAAGGAGAACAATGTTGACAGGCGTTCTAACCAGAATCGTTAATCTGTTTTCAGTCGCATCAGGAGGAAGATTTGTCGGATCCAGACCTTCAGGACGAAGAGAGCGGTGAAGAATTACCTCAGCAACCACTTCAGGGTAACACGCACTCATCGTCGGATAATGCATCCGCACAGGCTAGTACACCTACTCCATTAACACACTTGAACAGCCTGATGGGTGCACACCATCCGCACTTTCTGGCGAAGCTGAAAATGGAGGTCAGTGGAAAAAAGACATTTTAACGCTTGGGTCCGTTCTCCAAGACCCTCGATGAATGTCGCGAATCTCTCGTTAAGTAAGAACGTTGTGTTTCGATGAAGATGGGGTAATTACGAGGTCGTTGAAACGTCGAGTGATCGTTTACGTAATTCGTGGTAGAACTTGATCGAGAAAGAACGTTCGTTGATTCGAAAGGACAGATACGAACGACACACGGGCTTTGAAGAATCTTGAGTGATTGCTGCAACTGTGTGACTATTATCCGTTTCGAGCTTGGCGCCATCGTGGCGCTATAGTAACACGCGTTTCTTTTCGAGTATAATAAAACAACGAGACCGTTTTTACGATCTTTACTTTCAACTCGGGATCGTTCAGGCTATTTTCCAATGCGAAATTCATTCGTTGTACGCAACTCCTGGTATATGGAATTAGGGCGACTATTCGTAGCTTTCAACGTTTCTTATTTTATTCGATAAAATTAGATAAAAGTGGATCGGTATTATCAATTATTAAAGTATCGCGAATAGGGTAAAATTGAAAATGGGAAATTCCAAATTTAAATTCAACAATTTTTCACAGGCAGCCGATATGGATGCATTAACCAACAAAAGCGGGTTAGAAGCGTTGCAAGTAGCTATGACTGGAGCAGGATTCAATCTACCATTTTCGTTTCCACCACCTGCAGCGTTCTTAACGCCGCAGCACCACTCGCAAAACAGTCATCCACAATCGAGTAGTGCTATCGCGAGCGGCATCGGAAATCAAATGACATCATCGGCCAGTTCTCATTCCAGCGAATCATCACAGGGTAGCGGTAGAAACGGTGGAGAGCCTCGAGAGACCAGCAATCATTCGCAGAGTAACTCGACGGGTACGAACCATCAGCAACAGACCAGCTGGAGTTTCGAAGAGCAGTTCAAACAGGTGCGTCAGGCAAGTACTATGGATAGTTTTATATACGTATAGATTGCTCTTGGTCCTTGTTATCGCGTTCATCGACGAATTTGTCCATATCCGCGTCGATCTCGTATCTACACCTGGAGCGATTGTTAAAAAAGAACGTGTAATTGAAAACAATTGGCGTACGGGCCCCATGGCTTGTTTAATTGCTCCGAAAGTTTAAATACGACCGATATCTGGGCCAACGGAATCTAGGGATCTCGGGTTCGTTATCGCGGGATTTTTAGCACAGCACCCAGGTTATCGCGCACGTTAATGCTCTTTCTCTACCGTGGACGTTATCTCTTTTACAACGCGCGAAGGTCCTCTGTTTGTTCAAGATCCGCAGCTGAACATCGAAACGGGATAATTTTTTATTTTGATTTTATACTACTTTTAGCTAGTTATTACTTATGAAACGACAAATTTATTCGTTCTGGTCAGAACTAGTCTTAACTTTGTGACATTAGATCTTCCTTATGAAAGCAGAAGCTCCTATTGTTAATAATTGACGAAACGAAAAGATTTTCATGGTCTCGAAAAGGTTCGGTTTTCAAAGTAGGTCCCATACAAGCAGTCGGTACAAGAGTTAACCCTTTGTGGATGGGACGGTTCCAAGTCAAGCGTATTTTCGTTCATAACACTCCAACTTGTCAAATTCTAGACGTATGTACATACCCAGATTCTCCATAGGATAAATAAAATGACACACATATGAGTGCTTTTGGTTCTATCAGTTGTTTACGCCGAACGCGTATATGAGTTCCTCGGCTAAACTGATGGTTCACGCAGAGCGCATATATGCGGAGGTTGTCCGCAAATGATAATACCGTGGCGCCAAATTCGATTCTCTTTGTCAATCCTGTCAGACGCACGCGCACGTATAAGAATCGCGGGCGAGAAAGAATCTTAAACATATTATAAAGCGGTAGCTTTGTGGGACAGCGGTTAGCGGCATAAGGGACATGTAATTACGAGCGGCGAGCGTTCGTGCAAGCAAAAGAGATGGAAAGAAGTGGTCCATAGGTGAGGGGTTCAATTAATGCAACGATGGGAGCTAATTATTATTTTTACACGCGCGGCAGATAATTACTGGCCGACCGTCCTCGAATCCTATCGTCTCAGTTGACAGTATGTTCCTGCTGAATGCGCGAGAAGGACAAAACGATCTACAACACGATCGAGGTTGAATGGGAAGAAGAGAATGAGAGAAATGGACGAGGATAGGAAAAGAAAGGTAAAAAAGAAAAAAGAAGGGTAGAGTGGAATAGAATTTGAAAACAGCGTCACGTGAGATAAAAGCAGAGAAGTGGAAGGGTTTGGAGTTATAGAATAAGCTCGGACGCGCATCGGAGCCTTGTTAATGCTTTTTGTCTCCTGGTCTTTACTCGCGCGGATATTTTTGCTTGCGGTCTGTCGGCCAGTCAGCCTGGTTCGGTGTTACCAGCCGTGGTTTTCAGTTTTTGCAAAGAGGGTGTGGTGTTGGATTACCATTTAGATTGTTCGCGCGCGCCATACGCCGATCTTCTTCCACAGCCTGTGACAAACCTACTTGCTTCATGAACTACCGGGGGAAGAACGAAAACGCGTGTGGTGCACGTATACATCTCCCTACGTTCAGCTTTCTTGCACCCTTGCTACCATGTTTTCTCTTTTTCGTCCTCTTCGGTGGTAGTTCCCTCACCGTTCGTCCCTTGTCGATCGTTTCGTCCTCGAAGAGTATAAGAAAGAAATACGACCGAGAATTTTCTGTATTTGCCGATACGCTCATCTTTCTCTACTTATTACTCTCTCCCTTTTGATCTTTGAAGTCTGAAAACGTCGTGTCAGGGGCTGTTCTCATAGAGAGATCGAGCCCGAGGTTCGATGTCAAGGAGACGGGCCGAGCCTGCGCGAGGCGTATCGCTGATTAAAGCGTAGGGACGACGAGAGAACGCGAAAGACGAACGGTAGAGAGACGAGGAACAAGCGTAGGAATGAAAATGGAAGTCTCCACCTACTCGAAGAGCGGCGCCCGCGTCTCACGGATCGCATCCATCATTCCGGTGGGGGCGTACTTGCCGGGTCTTTAATCTTTCTTCTTAGCGAAGATGGTGGTTCCTTGCCTTCTCTCCCTTAGGTGAGAGAATCTTGCCCCTTTTACGACGCTGACACGACGCTCCACGTTCTCGCAACTCTCGATCTCCTGCACCAAATTTAACCTAGCATGCTGCGAACGTTGTCGCCCCTCTTGTCGCTTTTCCATCGATTGGAATGCAATTGAAAGCGTGGACTGAGGCGAAGCGATGGCCGCCGTTTTCCACGTGCCGCTTTCATCCGTCGCGATTGAAATACGGAGCGATACAAATGATTTCACGGATGTACGCGAGTCACGCCTTTTCTGCTGCCATTCCAGCCATCGTTTCATCGCAATTCGTTCGTTTTATTTCAATCTTGCCACAAAATCGCGCTATGATCTTTCGATTACGCGAGCCTCTGACGATAATGTTAAATAATATTAAAGTTCGACTCGTGAATTATACGATCCTGTATTAATAGTCAACGCTAGATTTACGATCAGGAGATTTTTGTAGTTCTTTTCACAATATGTTTATGATTGCGCAACAATTCGTGTAACGATTCTGCAACCAATAAAACGGAGTATCGCAATCGTTAACGCAGCATGAGGATTTATAACGCTTGGTAAATATGCTTCTTGTAATCGGTTTGTTTCTCTCAGCGATAACTTTATTACGAAATCGTCCATCTAAGGCATGTATCAATCGCGCAATCGATAAATCGCGCAATTATAGACATCAGACGAAAAAGTGTATCCGTTGCGACGTGTTTCCACATCTTTCTCCTCTCCCTTCGCAAACGTTTCACGAAAATCATCAATTGCCATCGACGATCATTCCCTTCGTATTTATCACGTTATTCGCGACTATCCAAGATTCGACCCAACCTTACAAGCTAGCAATTTGCAAATGTTAGACTAAACCGTGGTTTCGCTGCAATTAATTGCCCCCAGAACTTTCTACCGATATTGTCAATCACCGTCGTTAATCGTTCCATTGACACTCATCTTACTAGAAAGAATCATCGTCGACGTAACTCTAGCGTTCTGGGCAACCTTTCAACCTCCGACGAGGCGCTAACGAGGCGCCAGGATAAAAGTATCCAAGCTTCGACGAGTTTATAGTTCTCAGTTGTTTTCTCGAAACTGAATAGGAGGCTTTTCTGTCGAAGACGAAAGTCCGTTTCAATAAACCAGGCCGGCTGGTACGTGCATCCATGGTACACAGAGGGCGAGCCACCGATAGCTAGGAACACGATCCTCCTCGTCTCCGAGTTGCAACTTTAACTGCACCTACACGTATCTTGCCGCGCATCATCCCTGCTCGCACCACCGTTCACTGACCGTGCACTCCAGCTATCACGGCCAGTATAATACTGTAGCACTATACTTTGCAGCCATTGTGAAATAACTCGTAAAGCTGCAAATTGCCGGGTATTTCGCTGCCATATACCGACGTGTGTACCGCGGCTCTTTACACGGTTTCGCGATCGTGTTAGTGCATGCGTCCAGAGCCAGCGTAATGCACACCCACGAGCGTGTTCTCCCTCGTACTTACACGATGCTTCGGTTAGGTGTGTCGGTTCGAACAGCTTCGAGTTCTTGTAATCTATGCATACGCGCGTGCGTTCATGTGTATATCTTATACACGTATAACCACGTAGGATACGTGTATCGGCCGGTGGATCCTTCTCGCGTTATCATTGTGATTATGCAAATGCGTTATCATTATGCAAATGCGCCGGCACGTTTAAACGCGACCCACGATTCGTGCGTGGTCGTTTGTCGTCGCTGCTGTCCCAGCTGATGACTGGAGATCGCGGGTGCGAATCACACCTTGTCGCGAAACTTTTTGGCAGAAAACGGGGAGGAGCTGTTAGCGTCGTTGAGATCGCTGGTATTCTCATTGTACGTGTCCTTTATACGTTATGTATACTTAAAGAGAATTACGAGGCAATTGTATTATTATGAAGGTTCTTTCGCACCTTGTTCGGGTTCATATTTCGTGGAATTTTACGAATTACGAGTCGTAGATCAGTGGTACTGATCGATTTTATAACAGTATAACAGTAACGTTCTATCAAATGAGGTTTTACAATGAAAGTTTGTAAATTACAAATTATTTCGTTATTTCGTTCGATGTAGAATTGTGCAAAATTGTAAAGGGATCTGTAAACTACAACCCGTAACTTGTCCATTCACCGATATTAATTAGTAAATTATTGAGCAAGAAGGCCGTGAAGATATTTTTCCTGCAAAATGAACATATGCAAAGTTAAGTAGACGTACACGGCTCGTTCAGTCAATTAAATTCCAAGCTAAGTGGATAATAGGCCTTATATCGCAGGAATGTAACATAAAAACACTTATTTATTCAAATGATTACAACTAGACTGCGGATCTTTGTGAAATTTTATATTCTTACGGACATAAGATTCAAAATATGAAATCTAAACGGAAAGTCCTTTCGGCTACCGAATCGTCGTGGTAAATGCTCTACTTTTAATATCGCGCTTTAAATTATACGCGCTCTGTAGAATTTTAGAATCTTAAATTTCCCCCAAATGCGTAAACATTCGCGGTGTAATTACATCGATGCGATATCGATTAGTTATCTAAAGCTCGAAAAATTGCAGATGAGTATTCCGACGATGTAAAGAGGAGATTGGATAGAGAACCGATTATCGTTAATTATCACGCCAGCTCCATTACCGCGGGAAATCGTAGCGCGTGAACACGGAATAACGCAAATAGCAGTTCAGTTTTTCTTCGCGCGTTTGCGAAACAAAGCCTGGCCTCGCGAGTTTCGATGGCCTTGCGATATGGAAAGTTGGACGAGCACAAAAGTCGCTTACGAATATTATACGACGCTTGCACGACACGTGTGCTCCTACGTATCGAACGTTTTGTAATTATCAAACGTAGAGAAATAACCGGTCAGGTCATACGAAACGTTATTTCATAAAGTTTATCGATAATGAATACGTTCTACCGAAGTGAATGGCGAACAGGTCGGCGGAGTCTAACCGGTAAACATAATTTGTTCCTTCATGAATCTTCCGCAACGAAGTTACCTCGAAGAGGCTGGTCGTTGCAGCCCCGTTTCATCTCTCGAAACCCCCCTGAACGAGTCACGATATATTAATTAGTCGGCAGAACGTCCAGCTCGTCAATTAATGTCCCTTTCTACGGATTCTCGGTTTTCTTTTTTCAACCGACCTGCCATTCCCACTGGTCATTATCTTTGTATTGCCGGTTATCGATCAATTAGTAGGCCCATGCATGCAGAAGCGCAATTACAGGCAGGGTGCAACGAGATGATTATTGAACGAAGCCTCGTTCACAGAAGAAGGCAAGCTTTGTCCGAGCTTACAGCTTACGGTTCCATTGTGGCACCCTTCGTTTCTCGAGGCGGCGGTGCAACGGTTTGTTAATTCTCCTGCATTCGGGAAGCCAGTTTCTTCAAAAGGAACGAGTGGAGAACTCCAACCACGTCTTCATCGAAGCAACAACGACGAACTTTCCGTTGATGTTCCCTGTTTCTTGAAAAAGTGACCGCTGGTTGCTTTAACGTGGACTAAACGTTTCTATAAATTGCTGCCTGTTGTAAATTGGAAATTGGCAACAAGAGGGGATAAGAGGCGACAGAAGTTGCTCCTTGTTGCTTCGGTGCAGACGAGTTCTAACGTCTCGACAAGTTTATATTTAACTCTTTTTGGAACGTACAACAATGGACAACAGATGCTTCAGCGAGGATGGAGCTTCAGCAACTTTGCCGAAGAATGTTCCTCTAGGAATCTACGTATTTGGTGTAAAAGAAAAGGTGCGTGATCAACTAAAAAGACGTTTTATTACGCTCGCAACGTATCTCGCGTGTGTATCGTTTCATCGCAATCGAGGCGGATCTCGAACGATTCGAAAAATCTTCGTAGGACGCTCGTTAACGACAGAATCAACGGAGCGGTCACGCGTTTACGAAGCTTCTCGCTTTTGTTCTAGCGAGAACGTAGCTTCAGGCTCGTTTCTAAACGGGACTCGACTGGAGAAGAGAATCGTAACAGGGTAGAAAAGCCACGAACGAGCCGCGAAATTACGAACGACCGTGTTACCAGAGAACCGTGCTGGACTAATACACCTACATTGCGCACAACACCTGCATCGCTTACCTGGTAAACGTTCCAACAGCGTCAGCTCTTTTTACTTAAAAAGGAGGAGAGAAGAAGTAGGAAAGGGAAAATGAAGAACCGATATTGACCCGCGGATTCTTCGTGTTTACCTAATAATTGGATGAGGCTGTAAATATGGCCATTAAGCTACCTACGCTTTCTTCGCGCGCTCGTTAGAACCAACCAATTGCACGGCGATCTCTCTCGTTTGGTAGTCTTCTTGCTTCTTCGCGTCTTTCAGCCGTTAGCGAAAACCTCGATGAGTATTCTCCGTTCGAGTAAACCTGGAATAACCTGGCTTTCTTGGCCTTTATCGTACTTTTCTTAGGCGCCAATAAAATGGGTCTCCGGAAAAATGGTTGGAAGCAACTGGTGGAGCAACTGCGACCTTTTGGCGCTTCTTTACGATCGTCTTCCAACCGGATCGACCGTCTATAGTCTGCACGAGCGTAGCTAATAGACGAGTAATTAGGATTTGATCTGAATATATGGCACTCGCGATTTGTAGATATGGCACTTCTATAACGACGAAGTTCCTTGTTCCTTATCTTCACGATAGAATGGATTTTAAGCATTTATGGAAGATTCAAAGACAAAAGAAACGTACGGAATGCGAACAACGTAGAACGGCCAAATATTTTCGAATTTTATTACCCGAGTACACGATGAATGTTCGACTCTCAGAACACAAACGATTTGTTTCCACAATTTCGTTTATCGTAAAAAATGGCACAAGCAACAGCGAATTGCAGGATGGATTTGAAGAAATAACGTTTACAACGTTATCACTACTCTTTACTCTCCAATCTTGCAACTGATTAACGCGGTCTCTGAGTGGCTCAATTATTTCGCAGTCTATTTGCGATCCCGTAAAAGACAGCGAAATTGTCATTGCATTTTTGTTTGGAAATATAGGCTGAGTTAATTTTCATCGGTAGACATCGTCAAGTAGAAAGACGATAAAAAATATGGAATATTGAAACGTCCAGCGGATCTTAACATTAAGTTTTCCATAATACGACGTTCTCGAATAAATACGTGACACACGATTAGCGATGATCTCTCGATATCGAGTGTCTTCAGAAAAAGACGTCAGTTGGTAGTATCTTGGCATCGAATCTCTCGCGCGCTAGCCGAAACGATGTTGAAGTTTACGTGTGTGGTGACCGTCATTCCTCGTAATTCCACGAAGATAGAAATCTCGTATGTAGTGCGCATCGATAGAATCGCGATGTTACAGTTTAGACGACGGGCAAATTGGTTCGTTACGCCACGGTGCACCACTGGAAAATCAGATTTCCTCTTACAGGATGTGACGAGCTGCTGCTATGCTCTCCCTTTCGAGGCAGATGCAATTTTCCATTTCCTTCTTCGATCAGATATAAAGGAGGAAAATTCCAGAAAAGTGGAAAATCAGAATATGTAACGTCTTTCTTGGAAATTCATAGCGAAGATGGCAATAATGGCGCAACTTGATGTTGCATAAATCATATCTGAAACTAGGAGAATATCGGCAACAATGAGTAACATTGACAGGTAATTAACATATTGGCTCGTCTGATAGTTGTACATATTTGTAAAATAACGAAAGATCCGACGTTACGATACGATGTTTCAGACGAATATAAATATTTTAATCTTCACGACAAAAAGCTTGAAAAGATCTAGAAATATTCTCTTAGCTCAGGGAAATAATTCCTTTCCTGTTTTTATCGAGAGCGTTTAGGACAACGGTGTTAAAGTCGATGGTTAAATAGAAATTAAAACCAACGATAAATCATCGAAGGCGCCTGGTAGCTGTTGCTCCAAAGAGTCACGATCAGAGGGAAAGGGACGACCGCGTAGGAAGCGTACCTACACATAGGAATTCAGAGATGTCTCCATCACGGACGACAAACGACCGACACGAATCTCGACGCCGTCAGAAGAGTTATATTTTGACCCCGGTTAGCATACCAAAGCTGCATTATATTACACGAGCCTGCGCGCTCGCTATTATAATGAATATCTTTGCCGGGCTATAAGCATATATGTAAAGCACGCGCGTTTCCATGGGGTGTCGCGGTTGATCTCATCGGCGACTAACCACACCACAACGTATCGTACCCACATCGTACTCGCATACATCGTTCTATTTCTTCGGACACAAGCTGGTCCAGGAGGATCATCATCTTCCTCCTCTTCTTCTTCTTCTTCTTCTTCTTTTTCTCCTTCGTCGTCGTCGTCGTCGTCGTCGTCGTGGTCGTCGTCGAGCCGCGGAGATATCATTTGAATTTCAATGAATCATGTGGGTGCAAGTGTCGCCTGTATTCATTCACGGTTTACATCCATGCGTACGAGTCGTATACGAGAATACACACACGTTTCTTCAAGGGACTGTATACTCGAGCATGTTCCTATGTATGTAAAATATCGTCCCCCTCCCCTCGCGTCCTCCTCCACTCGTTGGTCCGCGTGGAAAGAGGAGACAAATGTCGGAATTCTCTTGGTTCTTTTTCCACGGTGCATTTACGGTGTCGCGTTCGAAGCCAGCACAAAGGTGTCTGTTGCGATTCAAGCCGCGGTCACAAAAGGAGATTATCTCCGATCGTCCTTTGTCGACCGATTTTCCCCGTGTCGTTGGTGCGCGCGACTATTACGGATAGTTCCGTTCCCCTTCTCCCTGGTAGCCGTATCAAACCTCGTAATTTTTCTTGCAGCCATCAGTGAATGGAACGTTGCTCATGGTCGGTATACCTCTTAGCGGTCGGTTCTTCTTCTTCGTACTTTCGTCACGTGGACGAGACAACCTGTTGGAAAACGAGCGTAAAAAGAGGCTAGGCGAGGATCATTGAAAACCCCAGTGATTTTTCGCCTCGGAGATTTTCATAAAACCAGAGACGCGCTACACAATCGTTCGTTTTAATTTCCTGCGCGAGGAGAGGCGGCACAATGCTCGGGATGTTTCTTTTTTCTTTTTTTTCTTTTTTCACACCGACGCGAGTTCCAGTCTCTTATGCAAATGCTCGTTCGAAGGGATTCCACGATGCAGTCGTTCATGCTAGGTAATTTATATGGGTTCTACAGCGGCGCGGTCCGTCGCGTTCGTCTCGCCTCATTAGCGTCTCTCGCGCGCAATTATCCACGCCTCGAGTTCCGAAAGAATTCGGTTTAGAATCGTCGCGGCCAAAGTGTCCAGGAATTCCGCTTCTTCTCCTTAATATCCTCGTAACTTTCCAAACTGCCCAAGTTATTACGCGGTCGTTCTATCGCGCCGATAACGCGAAAGGTATTGCTCATGGTGAAATGGTGCGTGACATCGCGCAGCGTCCCCTTGGATGTTTCATGGCGCTGTCAAAAGTTTGCGCGGCCCGCGATTCTCTTCTAGGTCGTCGTCGTTATCCACTTAAAATCTTCCGATGAACGAAAGGAAGAAGACGCGAGAGCTCGGCGCGCCACTACTTCCGTGATTGCAGGTGTTGCATACGTGTTACGTGGCTTTTGTTCGTGAAAAACAGACCGAGGAAGACGTTTGGTGTACTTAAAGGAACTGTCGCTGTGTGAGTAATACGACATCGGCCGGTGTAAGTACATACGGCGCTTGTCGTGGTCCGATCGGCGCTTTTTTCCGCGCGGAATTCCCTAAAGGTGACCGGACATTGCCACCTTATCCCGAAAATTACACATAATAGCTGGCAGCGAGTGATCGCAGCTGCCGAAAAATGACGGTTATATCGTCTGTAGAATATCGTCTCTTTCGCAGTATACACGCGTTTGCCCTCATTGCGATCGCACACGACGAGATAATCAGCGAAACAACGCTCATTGTTCGAGAACCGTTCGTTTCTTAGAATATTCTTTTCAATGGCACCGTGAAATTGTCGATGGTAGTTGATCGTGATGAAATTTGGTGGACGAAGAGATAACATCTTGGGAGGAGACAATGCGCTCGATAACAAGATCTGTTAGCTTTGGTAATTCGTCTGAAAGATACAGATTTCCATATATTACAAACGTTTGACCAATGCTTGTCGATTTGGTGACAATTTTAGGATCCGTGCGTTCTGGCCAAAGCAATATCTATGTTTCTCTTTAAACAGATATATATGTAGTTGTCGTTAATTAAGTTTCGGTGCAGTTGCTTCTCTTACTCTTAAGAACCTTCACCTTCGATCGATCGAGATACGCGAAACGCGCAACGTGCCCCTGGTCATGGGTCTTCTCCCATCGGTGCGGAGGAAAGGTGGAAGACCGCAAACGAGCTAAGACTTAAGGTCGTCGTGCCGTTTATTAAATTATTCCGGCCTGTCTCCGCGACGAACGCGCTCTCGAACGAAATTAATTTCGTCGCGCGAGGATGCAACGAGGAGGAACGAACGCGCATGGTCGGTGGGTGCTTTCGCTCTCGCGGAGAGATTCGCACGGAAAGGAAAGGGAGGAAGAAAGGCACGCGTGGGACGCGTCATTTGCTTAATTGCGCTATCCACGAGACACGCTCGTTCGCATTATTCGACCACGCGTGCAGCCGCGACGACGCACGTGAGTCAAGAAGAATTCGAGCCGACAAATAGAGCGAGAAAAAGCCTGTCTTTGCTTGTGCCAACCGTTCTTTTGCCAGAAGGATCGAACACTATACACACGGTAGAAGATCTTTGTCGCAATCTGTATGGAAGATACGCTGGAAAAAATCCAAACTACGTTTGTATTGACACGATGTGACTTTATTGCGCTATTTGCATACGAAGAGTACGCTGGAGGAGCGCGACAAGAGCATTTTTGTTGACTTTTTGATTTTGATGTCGCCTGCTGAGTAAGATAATCGAAGGGGGCGCAACTTGTTAGATACAAGATTCTCGAAAGTGAATGATAAATCTACGAAATGTTGTTGAATCATCGTGTTTGAAATGGTCGATACGTCGCAGAAGCGCGTATTTCGTTTCGTAGCCAAATTAAAGAACAGTTTTGATAGAATTGAACGGATTATTGAATTTCTAAGTCGTTTATCGCGTTTGCTTTTTCCTAGTCTTTATGTAATAGACTAGAATAGAGCCAGCTCTGGCTCGTGTTATCGCTAGTTGGTCGCGACCATTACGAAGATACCGCGCCATTGTCTTATCGATAACGTCGTTGTTCCATTTGATTTTGTAACTTTCCGTAAATGCTCAGATATCTATGAACGGGGGTGTACTATTTAGGAACGTGCTAACGGTCGTAGGAAATGCTACCTTTAGTCACCTCACTGATGGAATTCGGGGACTGGACGATCTCGATGAGTCGAAACATCCCGAGCATGATGTCGTTCGGGATATTTACGGAACGTTTGAAAGCGGAGAACGGAAAATGGGAAGCAGAGATCGAGTGGCGCAAGAAACGGGATGTGTCGTGGGCCAGCAGCGATGGAAGGACGACGGGAAGAAGAAGAAAGAGAAAGACAGAGGGTGACCAGTCTATGAAACGAGCGAGATAGAGCGAAGGGGTGGGGCGTTGCCTTTTGACACGACATGTGTCGGTCGTCTCTCGCGCGAGATCTAAGACTGGTCTGGCTTCCGCTAATCCGAGAATCGGGCCTTTTAATGCGAGGCGAGTTTCGCGATTATAAATATCAGAGATACCGGGAACCCGGCCACGGGGACGTCTAGACTCTAAATGAAACCGTCGTCGTTAAGGGGGTGCGGCGCAAAAAGAGCTCGACAGCTCAGGGAACTCGTGTTTCTGCTCTTTTTCTCGCGTAAACTGGTCGAATCGAGCCGCGTGATACGATTTAAAAGGTCGTGCAGAAGGGACGGATTCAACTGGTAAAGAGCAGACTCGACGCTTCTCCTCTAAGATTATTACGAGCGCAGTTAGAGCAGCTTTTTCGCATGCTGTATATACGTTTGGATCTATACGTTCGGTGCAAAAGTGCGTTTTAAATTATCATGGTCTCGAGGAGAGCAGAAGAATTACGAGCTACGGCAGCTGGCAGCTGCGAAGGGCCAGGCTCCTCGTCCCAGACGGTATTAGGAAGTCAACGCGGGCGAAAGATGGGTGGACGAACCCAGAAGGGGTTGGATCGTACGAAGTACGGTGAAAGGGACCATCTAAAGCGCCTGGCAATGGCACGCGACTCGTTCCGGGTATATAGGAGCGTTTAGCGAAACAGGGTGACGATCGTACGGCGGGTAATTTTAGGAGAAGTCATGGTCTACCGTCGTCGTTCCTGCAAACCATCCACGTGGATCGCTTCCTCTGTGCCGCATTGTTGCGTTACTGGGAGTCGTCGATAATTTTAGACGAGGAAAACGAGGGAAACGTTTTCCGTATTTCGATATTAACCGAGGCAAAGCTACCAGTTTCAGAGTATATATAGAGGAGAGGCTGTTTCTCCCCGATACGAAGGGATCGTCATTCGACTCGACGCCATCCATTTCGTCTGGCCGGTTTTAGAGAAATACGGTGCAGCTTTTCTATTCGAAACCTTATCTGGAGAAAAATAAATCAGGCAAAGCGTAGGATTGCGGGATCCAAAAGGGTGTGTATTACGTAGCTTTTCCTGGATACGCTCGGTCGTTTCGTTCTATCTCGCACGGTCGCCATTATCATGCTCGCGAGACAAGCCTGTACCTTCTGTAGCCGACCACGGAGAAAGGAGAACGTCTTTTTGTGTCCCTGCCAAGATGCCCGAGATTATCTTTGACCACGGCTCGAATCCTCGCCGAGCAATACGTTTTACGGTTATCGTCTGGTCAACGACTGTCTAACGTCGAAGATGCTGCTCCCGTTTCGCGAAAATTGCGCGGTTTCGAGGAACGAACGAACGAACGCCACGGAATCGATTCTGCAGGCTACACGCACGCAACCGACCCGTTTAATTATGTATTCGATCGCAAGGCCGAGATAATTGGGAAGCAATCTATTGCGTGCATAATTCCTTGTACATAAACCCCTTCGTGTACAAACGAAACGCTCCGAGCACTAAACGAAAGACCTATGAACTACTAACCCTTTTTAACGCGTATTGGCACACGATGAGACCGGATCGTTCGAGAAATCGAGTTCAATCGAGCGTGCAAACGGGGGCGGCATCCCTGTTCTTCGAGGAGCACGTGCCACGCTTTGTACGCCATTTACTCGATAAGCGCGACAACCCGTGCACGAGCAATTTCGTCCAACACGCATCGTGGTTCGGCCTTTTCGCAAATGCAACCAGACGAGAGTTACGTCTTTGAAAGTAATTGAGGAGCTTTCTAAAGGAGGGCGGCTCGTAAGACACAACGGATCGCGAATTGGATAAATCGTGGTGCAAGATTTAGTTCTAGTTTTTTTAACACGTGCTACGTGTAAATTCCAGAGCAAAGAAAACAATACAGGAGCAAATAGGTGATTCTTGAATAAGTAAGTTCGTATCGAGGAGGTTTGCAATTTGAACAACGAGTTAATTCGTCTTCCTTGGTTAATAGATCAGAGAGCTGTCTCTATCGAATCTTTCTAACGACCTGGCCCAGCTTTCGAATAAATATTCTTGTAAATGTAAAAATTTAGTACAAGCAATGGTGAACAAAATAATTTTTGTAGAGAATAATTGAAAAGAAATTTAGTTCTTCCAACTTACTTATAAACGGGAACAAAAACTTAATTACAGTTTGGAAGGTGATTTCTGTTTTCTTTCGTCGGATCCTTAGACCATTCTCGAGTCTATTGCTTCCGTCTGTGCAGCCGCAGTTCGCGATATTAATTATCCTGTTCACCATAGCGTTCATCGTTTTTAATCTCAGGCTATCTCGAATAAACGGAGACCGCTAAATAAGAGCGCGGTAAGAGTCGATCGCGAGCTACCGTTGTTTCGCCCTTTGCACTTCGCCCGTACGTGCGATTGCGTGCAACGTCGCGTGCACCGATGCACCATACAATGTGTAGGAGATCCCTTATCCCAGGTGAACATCTTCTTTCACCGCGTGGTATCGTTTCTCCGTGTACTACCGCTTCCACTGTCCTGCTATCCCGTCCCTAATCACCTCGCGATGCAATTCCGCTCGAAACTTTGCCATTTTTTATCCTGATTTTAAGTGGGAAAAATTTGCAAAATCATATATTCACGAATCAAATAAAATAGTCGGAGGAAAACATTGGTTACAATGTTTATATAGTAAATGAAACAGACCTCCGTTTAGTTCCTGATACTTTACTCGTATTCATAAGAGTACAATTTTGTGTAAACATAGGCGGTTCTAATCGCGCTTCGCCGAGATGCTGAAGCATACCAGAACGCGAAACGCAGCATTCATTTTCGCATAAACGTAAACACGTGTTTCACGCACATAGCTAGTCCTCTATAAATAGAATCGTAAATCGATCGTCCACCGATGCCTTTTACCGGAAGCACTCCTCTTCTCTAAAGAGGAAAATACACCGAACCGTGTTAAAAGAAACGGTAATGTAGCTTCTTCTCGCAGAACAAGCTGTAGAAGCGCAAGATAAAGAGTTATCGGTGGAGTATCGGCGGGAATCGCTTTACTTTTTACGCGGTTTTTATCGCACCCAGAAGAACAAGCAGCCTGAAGTTCCTTAAGTGCCCTACCGCAGGAATGTTCTTTGGTTGTTGGTAACACACACGATCCTTCGGATAATCGGTAACCGGGTGAAAATATTTCGACGTTTCAAGAATTTTCCCTCCCCTCCCTCCAAGACTGGTGAGACACAACGGCGTTCTGGTTTAAGGGAAGGGCCAGAAGCGAGGAGTCGGAGAAACCATCGAGGGGTTGATAAGATCGTGCGTCGTAAACCGTTAAGTATCGGGCAGCGAGTAGGAGCGAGGCTGACTGAAAAGGAAAATATAGGAGCGTGGGACGGAAGCGGATGTAGCGGCCATAACTTCCTCACGGACCTACCTACTTGGCTCGCTACCCTGCTTGGACCATGATAGATTCTGTGGTCTCTGCCTATAGCACTTTGTTTTACGTTCCACTTCGCTCGCCGTACACCATGGATGATCGATAAAAACGAGAACCATTGTAAATCAACTTGGCTGACATTTGTATCGCGAAGAAAACCGGCATGGCGTATCGTCGCGTTGTCATAATTCGTAGCGCGTGCGAGATGCTAGAATAATCGTGATGATTCGAGGAAGAATCGCGATGTGTTCGTCTTCGGTACGAATTAACCGTGAATTACACGTGGCCCCGCACGAACTGTGAAAAAGACATGTGGAACTGTTGCGTAAAATCGCACCTGCGCGTCTCCTTCGCAGAAAGTCGGTCGAGATAGCGTACAGGGTGCGTGCGCTCGATGATTAAGGCGCACCGTTAAGATACATCGATCCGATATCGAACCGACTGTAGATCTTACGGTAAGGGAATATGGTTAGAGAAGCACTGTGAACTCTGGCTTTGAAAGTTTCTCGAGACCGAACCTCGTTCGATTGAAATGCAAATTCTCGCGAGCGTTCGATCCATTGGACGGTCGTCCGCGAATTTCAGCGGCACTGTACGGCGCTAGGAGCACGGCACGCATTTGCAATGCAAAATGATAAATGAGATCGGAGCCTGGCCGGAGTAGCTGGACTGTGGATCGACGCGATATCGGGAACGAGGAATTACGAGAGAATCATTAGGGTATCTTTAATCGATCGTACTAAACGTACGCGCACCGTATGCTATTAACGGTCGCCGAGTGTGACCTCTCCCCCCCTTTAATCGATCGTTTTAATGACCGTGCCGAGCGATCGAACTATCTCGATGGTAATTAATGCGATCGACGATGAAAAATGATCGGGCCGAGCGAGCGGCGCGCGCGTTCAACTCGATGCATCCACACTGCGTTTCGTTCTTTCTCTTCCGCTCTTTGTGATTTTATCGAACAGCCTGAGCGACATCTCATCTACTCCGACTCTATTTTTCAGTCATGATCGCGGTGATCGATGCGAACGTAAATGAACGATACAAGACGAAGTCTAGTTACAAATTAAGGGAGTACGTTAACCGGACGCGTTTAAAGATGTAGAAACTTTGGTGACTTTTTCGGAAATTAAACGTAAATGGTAATTCGTGTCGTGATACTTATTCTCTTTCCTAGAGCTTCGGTGTTTGCGATCTTTGTTGGTCGCTGATTTTCTACGCGGCATTACGCAACCAAATGTCTCTCTGTCAACTTTCACATATTCCATTCTTCGATAAATCATATCGGGAAAACTTAAGAAGCTTCGTTCTTTTGAAACAGTCGAAACTGGTCTATCTACGTAGTTTGAAAAGAGCCTGTATTCTTTCGTAATTAAAATTCTAAAACACCATTCATTTTATAATCACGATATCGCAAAACTACGGTGACGTTTCATTTTTACCGTGTTTGCTCTTGAATCACCAACACGGGCCATTTGTCCATCGATTCGTCTTGTGACAACGTAGAACGCGATCTTTGGGCGGCTGTTAATATTCGCGTCGCGGCAATCGAAACAAATTGAAATCCTCCGGCCGGCCGGTCAACGGCCATTCAACGATCTCCTCGCTACCTCGGCCTTTTGTGACGTGATTTAGTGTCTCTGGCGCATATTATTAGCGAGCCGATAATGGCACCGAGTCCGAGATCGTTCGGTGAATCCGTAATACGGTTCCGCGGTGGCCGTGGACCCCTTTTCTTCGCTCGAGCAACCAAGAAAAACCAGTCGTCGTCTCTCTCTCTCTGCATCTGCATGAATTCGTTCCGTGCGTCCGTCATCGGCGCGGAAGAATGCCACTGTCGGGCTTTGCTTTCAACGAACCTTCTATACCTACGTGACGTCCAATGAATCTCCGCCGCGGACGTGGAACGAAATCCATGCTCTCACCTGTCTCTCGACTTTTTCGATTCTTCGCTTCCGCTTTGACAAATGCCTGTCGTTTGTTCTCCCAACCTGTGGATGTTCTTTGGAACATAGATCGATTCGATATTTCTTCTTCGTTTTTCTTCCTATCGCCTTCTATCATCGCGTGGATCAAATTGGATATCGCTCGCGTCGTTATTTTCGATCGCACGTTTACGCAAGATCGTGGCGACCGATCGTGAACCAATACCACGCTACAGTTCCGTTTATACGAGCTTGTTCGACGACAAACAGTTTATATAATTGCAGTACATGTAATAAGAGTAGTTCACCGATCTCCTATATATGTGCCGCGATTTTTCATTCAAACAATAGGAGTTCGCGTTCGTATAAGTTGATTCAAACCGCAAGAGTAGTCTGTTTTATCGGATATAAATTAAACCTTCGTTTAAATAAATGCTCCACAGCTGTTCGTTCTCCAAACCGATGTACGTTCCCTGGAACGTGGATCGACCCGATATTCCTCTTTCGTTTCTTTTAATATCGCGTCGTATCAGTGCGTGGATCGAAACGGGTATCGTCCACGCCATTATCTTCGATCGAACGTTCACGCGAGATCGTCAAGGTCGACCGTGAACCAATTATTCGGTGAACGCCATTTAGCGCCATTCGTTTGCCAACCCGCAATCGACGTTACACGATTTTCTGGCAACGTGTCGCGATTCTTATCGCGAGGAACAACGTCTCGAGGGTAAGTTTTCGGGGGCAGTTGTGAATCGCGTGATCGATCGAAGATAAATTGGAGACTTTTGACAAAATTATCCAGCCGCCTGGCACGCTCTCTCTTTCTTCTTCGCGCCGCTTCGAATCGAGCTCAATTTCGAAAGTAATTAAGGGACATTTCCGTGAAAGCAACGCGGTGCGCTTTCCCATGACGACGATTCGCTTTCGATCAAACGTCCCACATGCAGCCCGATGACCGATGCGATCCCCCTCCTCGGGGCTGTTTCGCGAGGCTTCGTTAGCTTCGAATTAGCCGAACATCTCGAGCATTACGCTTCCTCTCTGTAATTGTCCAATTTGCCAAGTTGGAAACCGGCGTGCACGCCACAAATCATTCGCACACCGGCAACCGTTCCCCTGTCTTTCGTCGTTTCAACCTCTCTCTTAATAATGTTATTAAAATCGTTAGCGCGTTCCAGGTACTCAACAGCGGCACACTTTGGCCACGCGTTCTTTCACGAATATCCGACCTCGAACTGGTTACGAATCTCGTTGAAATTACACCACACTTGTCGCACTGCCCGCCTAAAAAGTTCATCTTTCAGCTATGACTTTCGAGAAACGAGATTTTAGAAAAGAAGCATTTCTCGTTACTAATATCCCTGATTTTTCCTTTAAATCGTGTGCTACGAATTTTTGTCGAAACTCTGGCAAATTCAAAAACCGCGACAGCGGTAAGATACGCGGAATGTCGGCGAAAAGCTTCTCGTTGTTTCAATCACGTTGATACATTAGCCGTTTAGAAGTCACGTTGATCGGCCGCATAAATCGAAAATGAGAACAAAACGATGGTATCGCGAACCATGGCATTTTTGAAATACTCCTTGAAATTTGTTACAATTTATTTATTTATTAATCTTACAATCATGGTATCAGCTAATTTATCTTTCAAGAATTGGACGTTAGTCGCGTACTTATCAGTTTGACGCGTATACACAGATTAATTCGTGTAAAAGTCCATGCAATTCCGCGAAAGCCACGATTGGAAGGTGAAAAAATGGGGCTGGGGGTGTTAGTGTCGTGGATGGTCGACCCTTTCGGTGCTCTTTTCGTGACGGTGCACGGTCCATTTAGCGTCCTCCGGGGAAAAAGAAAGGAGAAACGAAAGAGGGAAGAAGGAGAACGAGCGGCACGCGAAATACCCGGGCAGCTCGATGCGTGGCGGGTGGAAGAGAAAAAAGTCGACAGGAAATAGCGCGAGAGGCGAAAGGGCACGGTTTAACGCGATATCGCGTTACACGGCGACACGAGCAACCACGCCGCGATCACTATGTTGCCCGGCAGCGAGTTCTCCGCTTGGAGCCGCTTCGTAAACGCGCGTGCATCGGGCTGTTGCGTGAATTCGCATCGGTCGCGTGCCACACCTGCGCTCGCGTGTTATTCGCGTTTATCGTCAGCCTCTGCACCATCTCGCTTTTATATTGGAAAAACATTTTCTCCCGTGCAAACGTATCGAACTTGTGCAGTCGCATCGACCAGTCGCGTACCATAACGGAACTATTTTGAAATTTGTCGAAGATTCAGGCAGAATTGAATATTTCGTGGTGCGGTTGGATGGTTGATGTCTTCGCAGGTTGTATCGAACTTTCAACTGCTGCCTAGATATGTATAGACGTGAAACAGAATCTCCATATCGTGGAAATCTGTGAAATAACCCGTGCTTTCTAACTTTCGAACAACGATGTATTTTCACGCTCTGTTGCGAAACAATGGCTAAATATGTACAATCGAACGAAGGAAAAGATAGGCACAGGAAGATGATAAAACTTGAGTCTGAATGATCAGATAAATACAAGCAACAACGAGCTAAAGCTGTTGTTTGACGTATATACTCGTCAACCGCGGTTAAACCAAGGATTTCGAATTACAAATTTTCACCCGTGAAAACGCATTGTAACAACGAAGTCACGTTGACAAGATTGCATATCGCCTACCTTAGCAAGATTATTTTGCATGTTATTTAAACGAGTTAGGTTTACGACAGAATTTAACATTCCCCGGTACAATTAGACGTTTGATATGTCCAGCTGTTGTAAAACTTTCAACTACTATGTATAGGCGTGAAACAGAACCGCACAGAGGAAAACGGAGTGGGAACGATAAATATCCGGGTGGTGAAACCGTGGCGGTTCGTGACCACCGGCGAACTTCGGACAAAACAATATTGTCACCGGCACACAGCGACGCTCAAGGCCCGACTCGTTAATGCCACACGGCAGCCATTGTTTCGAGCACGAATCTTCGCGGCCCATTTCGCGCCTCTCTAAACACTGCGTCGCCGCGAAAATTCTCTGTAGCCGAGAAAGCTTTGTCGTTCTTCCCTGGCAAATTATTCGGCGAGTCGCCAGCGTAACGATTTCCTTGGCTATAAAGTCGATCGAAAATATCGCGTCTCTTTACACCGTTTGCCGCACCGTTTCACATACACTGGCTACTAAGAATATTTGCGCACGTAGGTTATACCTATTTGTTATAACATCTATATAGCAATTAATCGGGTGCAAGTATGTCAAATTTCGTATCACTCAATAGCAAAGAATTTTTTACGATTACAAAGATTTGAAAACCATGAAAATTAAAATTAGTTTTCGAAAATGCACGACAACGATGTTCTATGACGTTGGTACAGTGGCTGCAAAGATATTTTCATATCGTTGTATTTGTTGTATAATTTACCGACAAATTGTAATCAAGTCCAAGTAAATTAAATATCGCCTCAGTTTTCATAACTCTTCCACTTTGTTACAAAAATTGGATACTATGAAAATGAAACGACAGAATGTGAACGCAAAGGAAACGCTTTATTGGAAAATAATGGTATAAATAAGTACGTTCTACGATCGCTGTATGTTTTTTCCTTTTCTTCAGAAAAACCAAGAAGTTCTCTCCTTTCAAAAATCGAATACAATGGTCTAAGACCTAAGAGAATTTTTATTTCCACTACCGAGTGGAATACGAGTGTTCGCAAAGAGTCTTTCTCTCTCTCTCTCTCTCTCACTCTTTTCCTCGGAGTATTCGCGCACCTGGGTCCCATTGGTGCGGCGCAGAGTACCTTTTGTTGGCCGCCGCGGATCGTATTAAAAGGCTTGAGGTCATCGCGAGCAAACGAGCGAACGGAGACGTAGTCGGTGGTGAGCGTGAGCTGGACGGAGTGCGGGCGCAACGCGTTAACATTGTTTGAAAGCCGAGTCTTTGATCTGAGCCCGGTTGGCGTACATCAGTCGGGTTTTATGCCTACCAAGAATTCGCAGCCCCTCCATCAGTGGGTAAACATTCGGACTTTGGTACCATTCAACGATTTAGTAGGGTCCTCAAGCCGGCTTCGAGGCCCTCGCGCCCTCCGCCGTCAACGTTTTCGACGGGTCGCTTGTTTCGATTGCACCGCACGCGTTGCCTTTCTCCACAGGAACAAATCTCCAGCCATTTGATCGCCGTATCCGCTGATATGCCGTCGCGAGCCGCGCGCACGCGGGCTATTCTCGTGGCTCGCGGCCATCTGAAAGCCGTCCAAATAGCGCGATTCAATTTTCCCGTTAACTGCAGACGGTCGCGAGCCTTCTGTTGCCTTCTCTCTGGCGGCCTACCACTGTCTTTCGCTAATTGGGAAAAAGGAAGGAGACGAGTCTCTGCAGCCTCGCTAAGGATTGCTCCTATTGCAACATTCTCGTCGCCTAGGCTGTGCAACTTTGTCATCTTTCGCTTATTACCGTGACACGAGCTTCCTTCGCCAAGTAGAACACGAACAAATACAAGATAGAAGGGGGGTTATAGATTGCCCGGAAGTGTTCGGTTTTCGAGAAGGTTTGGCGCACGAGGGTTGACAAGCCGCAAACTCGTATAGCGAGGGAACCTCGTTCATGAAGTCATTAAGGTAGATAGATCGACCCCGGGTTCTGTTCTCGTTTTCACGAAAGCTTTCAGGGTCTGTGTGCCTGACGATACCAGTCGTCGCGTACGACTCGCGTATACGCATAGTCGTACGTGTACCGGGGCAGAGGAACGTGCTCGTATGTATGCGTGAGCGCCCCTTAATGACGGGGTACGCTCGGGTATAATGCGCGGGGCGGACTTTGGCGCCTCCCTAATCAATTAATCAGCGAATCTCGCTTTTATCTGCGCCGTGTAACCACGTAATTTTCTCCTTCTCGGTTTATTAGGAGCCGATTAAGGAGCATTCGGCCTCGAAGGGAGACTCGAGAAGGGGAGAGTCCCGGCTTCGGCCATTCCCACCCCGGGGGAATAAACTCCGACATGGGACTTAATTGCGGACAATACGGAGTTCCCGCAACCGGGACGCGTCTTCGACGGAAGTAGCTCGTTCATAGTACACAAGGGTCATGGTGTTATCGCTTTATCGATCGTACGAGGACTAACCTCTTATTTCTCTTTTTTTCTCTTTCTTTTCTACGTACATGCACGTATCTTGCTTGCGATCTGTTATACAAAGCGCGCGAGCTGAAGAGGTTCGCGCCTCGGTGAAACGATATAAACGCGCAGTTTGTCGTCAATTACAGTAATCATGGTGGTTTCACGGTGTGATGTGCGAGGGGATCTCTCGTACGTGTACGAGGTCGGCCAGGAAATAACTGTCGCGAGATCTTAATCGGTACAAATATCAATTAGGATAAAATAATTACTCGTCGAGCGGACCGTGACTTCTCTAATCCTCGGCTATCGCTATCTCGACAGGTATCGCGCCGCGTAACGAAGCTCGTTCGTTATCGTCGAATTAACGAGCTTTTCTCGATGTTACCATTGTCCCGCGCGACTCGAATCGAGAATCGCGAAGGTGCGACAGAGAGAAGATGGCAAGGTAAAAAGTGACAAGGCGATAGCAGGAGAAATAGAAAGAGAGATGAAACAACGGAGATGTCGGACGAAGGGAAAGGGTGGACGGAGGAAGAACCGCAAAACAATAACTCGCGCGCCGAGTCGATCCGCAGAGAGATCGCTTACGCTTCGCCAGCAGAGTAACAGGGAACGTGGAAGGGTAGGGAGAAGAGAGAGATCATCCCCGTGGTCTGCTCCTCGTCCGTTAATGCGTTGCCACGAAGATCTATGGACTGCCCGTAGTTTATATGCTAATCCGTAAAGAGTGTTAAATACTCGATCATTTATCACGCCATCGCTTCTCCACCCTCCCTTTCCATCCCTCATCCCCCTTCTCCAAAGTCTCTTGCTCTTTTGCCTCCTCCTTCGGTTCCTCCTTCTTCCCTCTGGCCCGGCATTCGTCGGTCGACCATTCGAGTAGCTTCGAACGCGTTGTTCGAAACCTTCTTCACACAGTTTCTCTCTCCCTTTCCATTCCTGCTGGCTTTAGCGCCTTCCAGGCTACGTTTCACCCCCGCAAACCGACAACGAGTAATTATTATTCTTCACCCCTTCGACCATTCCGCTCGCCTCTTTTTACCTCGATTCACTCGGTCGAACCTAAACGCTGGGCAACGAAAGAGAAAAAGATATTCAAGCTTCGCCATTTCCTCCATTTTTCATGGTGTAACGCCGCATGAATACGCGGTACAGTCGCTTCTTGGAATTACAGTAGGACCGTCTGTAACACGGTAGATAGGATTCGCGCTACACGAATTTCGTGTTACACGGCATCCAGTGCGTTAAAAATTAGAATCAAGTGAAAAGAGTTTCTAATACAAATCTATGCAAACAATATGAATTAACTTGAATAGTAAGTGGCACTGGGTACTTGTACGTTCCGAGCCCCATCGTTCGTAAACTACCGTTTAATCTTTTGGTAATAACAATTAGTAAACCAAAATTGCCGAACAAAAGATATAACGTAGCCATTTGAATAAAAATCGACGATATAGGAGACAACTGCACCGACCGTGGACCCTACAAATTTAACGATCTTCCATATTATATCCATAGGTTTAACCTAACTCATAGAACAAAATACAATTTCTTTCATAACGATTACGTTAACGAATTAAACGAGTACGATCGAGACCCAGAATCTCGAGTACGCGGTTCCCATATACGAGATCCTGGTTGTACTTTCGACCTTAAAATAGTGTCATGGCCGGTATTCAAAGAGAGATAAAGTTAGTACAGCGTGAAAGAGAAAGAATCAGGGTTATCGGTTTGATCCAGCGGCATCGCGCATCCCGCGAGTAGGAAGGTGTTTATGAGCCGCGAATCGGCAATTCGAGACGAGATTTACGATTCACCTCGGATAATCCAATAAGCCGCGAACGATGTAGCGTGGGCGCAAATGATGGAAGTTGGCCAGCTGGTCCACCATGCAACCACCGTGGATCAGTACTTATCGTTGTGTGCGCGTTGGAAAAGGCGAACCGACTCGCGCCGCATTCTGTCCGCTCGTAATAATCGTCAACGTCGATTTCGAGCGCAGCGAATGATAAATCACGGCCCAGACCACGCCGATCGTATCGCGCCTCTCGTGGAAACTTCGCCGACCAATAAATCTTCGCCGCGCCCGTGAAAAAATCTAGTCTCGCCGTTTCGCTTCAGCCCCGATTGTCGGCGAAATAACATTCCGCGGTAGTCACTCTGTTGAGATATCTCTCCACGCGATTCTTCGTTGCGTTATTCCTGCAACTACTCGGAAGGACGAAGCTTTCGGAAGCTTCTCTTTGGTGTAGAATTCTGGTTCTTGCTGCTATTGGCGCTGTTTCTAACGTATAGCTTCTAATATCACGAGTATGCTTGACACAAGTACTTGCGACGTGGTCTATGGATTCTTACGTTGTTCTATGTTACTCGTGTTACTCCGAAACATTGCCAACGAAAAGCAACCTATAGAAACATCTTGTTCATACCGGCGACTTTTTCCAGTAACATGGAACAACGACGAAAGGTTGCTCCATGTTGCTTCAGTGGAGACGAGACTTTAGCGAGTATTCCTTGCATCTTCTGTCTTACGATTTCTTTGGTAGCTATTTAAGCGAATGTTACTCACTCACTTCTATAATATCGTTTCGAACGACGTAATATTTATCCATAACGAACGAATCATTTTTAGCAAATGAAACTATTGTTAAGTGATAACGACGATTTTCACCAGTTAATATGATCAACCACGGTACTGCAAGTGCTTAAATGCACTAAATATAGTATAACATGCATAGATGAGACAAAAAATATGGTGCACATGTATCAACGCTTGGAACGCACCTGTACGCGTTACCTGCTTGCATCGAGGTCTGCACGTGCAGTCGATCGGCAATTTTTCGTACTTAGCTACTCACGCGGCGCTTGCTTACGTGCTCGAGGAGTGTACTCGAGATTCAGTCGTCTCGCGAGGAGACGACGAGTGAAAGAATGGCCAAGAGGAGGTGGGAAAGAAAGAGCGGGGGAACGGCGTACCGGTATTCTAAAATTAAGCACCAGACGAATGCGTCTGACACGCATCTACCGAGAATCACTTTAGTGTCTCCGGTAACCAGCACCTCCCTTTATTACGAGAGATCCTCGAGTGACTGGCTATGAAGATCGTCCGCTTTTCATCGTTTACCGGTAAAAAAAAAGAAGGAAAATCGCGCACGCAACGACGCACACAAGCAAACAAACCATCCTCACGGTGTTCTTCAGAATCCTGTCCCGTTTCCAGATAAAAGGTACAGCGTAGGATCCTCGAAAGTCACCAAAGACGGATACACCTTTGTTATCTTCTCTGGAAAAACATCCGCTTTCGACCTTACCATTTCTTGTCATCCTATATCAGTCCATTAATTTATTGTAGATCGATCGTAAATCTTATTTGAGACCAGCATTGTATATACAACGTCCTTCAGATTTAAAGACCACTGTCGTGTTTCTTATTTGTACCATCAACCTGTGACAATCTCTATGAAAACCTTACCTTTCTCTACCCGAAATACAAACAAGTAACAAGTGTAGTATCTAAATACGTATAATAGTTTCAACGACTTGCCTTTGTTTCTTCTTCTCAGTGGCGCTTAATCCCATGTAACAAGATATTATCTGGGAATGGAAGTTTGTACGGAGTTTGATCGTACTTGTCCGTAAGTTGGGATATGTCAACGAAAGTTTGGGATATCACGGAGATTGCGTGGCTCGAGGGTCGATTGATGAGCTTGCACGAAGCGAACAGTCGACGACGTGGCGCTATTAGATCGTCGATTCGTAGAACGTCCATCCGTCTGTACGGTACGAGCTCATTAGACCGCATTTGAGCTTGATTAATTACGTTTTCGACGAGAGCCGTCGTCCCTTCGGTGAAGCCAGCCCGAAGGTGCACCTTAATCCGGTCCACTGTAGACCCTAGGCCTCCCTTGTCGGTATCGGCGATTTTAAGAACAATGTTCAGATTCAGAAGCAATATATTATGTAGAAACGGCTCCCTGTGCCCAGGTAAGATAATTCTCTGGTGGAGACCAGATAGCCCTGTAGCCAGGGATTAGAAATCGTCAGGTAGACCAGGTACAGGGCCAAGTTTCTCTTTTCCTACCAGTCACGGTACTATTTTCGACCTTTCTTGTCTTTTTAGCAAAATTCCAAGAGTAGCCAATATATAGACGAAAGATAATAAGCAAACGATGGGATTTCTTTTTATAAAATAAATAATACATGTACTAAAATTACTACTAAATATCGTTTACATCACTTTTTACTAAAATTTTGAACTTTTACAGTAAGTGGTATTATTTTATTTCACAAGACGAGTGTACTCGTCAATTTCACCCAACTAAAATTTGAAAGGCGGTTAACAAAAGAATTGGAAAGAAGGAAAATTTGGTATATTGGGAGTAAACAGTTGTGTATGCTAAACAATAGTATATAATTACTTGCAAAGACACAGTAACCCGAGAAGAATGGCTTTAGTTTCGGTGAATAGATTCGTGCACGAATTTGGGGCGTGTCGAGATAAAACAGAGGGTTGGTGAACAGCTTGGTGGGGAACCGGTGCCGAAGGATCTGCTCCATACACTGTAAAGCTCAGATAGGAAGGACAGACAGAGAAAGAGTGGCGTCGGTAGGACGCTGACGGCGAGAAAAAGAGGCCTGCAGCGAAGGCCAGGAAAAGCATCCCAGCTAGGTTTTCGGCAGGCCAGTTTCCAATGAGCGTCGCCTCAACGAGGTCCCGTTTTCCGCTGCACGTGATTTCAACGAATAGCCGTTATCATATGACAGAATGTTTATGGAGTACGGTTCGTACGTTGATGATTCAGTCGCGAAAAATCGTGTGTGGGCTAGTGGTAACTCACGTTCGTCGAATGGTACCCTAGGACATTGAGTCATCGCCTATTTTACCGATGGAAATGCAGGACGGGACGCTTGTCAACGGTTTGCCCGTTAAGAATCCCAGGGATACTCCGGCGAACATGGTACACAAGGTGCGTTTTTAGTCTTCTGAAAGACCTTGTATGTAAGATAGTCGGATAAATCATGCACGAGAGTCTAATTAGAAGACGGTTCGCGTTATACGACGCTGGTTTCTTCATTATCGGCCTTGCGAGGCTCGCGAACACTCGGTATCGCCTCGATCCTCGTAACGATCGATTAAAAGAGAACACGGCTTTCTGATGGCATGCGTGCATCGGACGAGCGTGCTCTCGTTTTGCCGCATAAACTCGCGCACGAAAAGAAGCCGAAATAGAATTCACGGTCCGGGGGAGCGGTGCCCGTAAATGAGCGGCTTGGCAAGGGGTGAAGTGCGAGAGAGAACGAAGACGAAGAAGTCAGTGGAAGGAGAGGTTAAGGGAGGGGGGAGGGGGGAAGTCGAGCAGCCAGATAATCGCGGGCGTTAAACTTTTATAGGCCTGATTTTCATTTATATGTTAAACACGTCATAACTCGGTGAGAAGGGAAGGGAGATCGAGCGTTGTACGGTGTGTGCGCGCAAGTTTTTCGACGCGTGTGGGTTTGGTTTTCGTGCAGGTGTGCGCGTCTGGATCGCAGGTAAGGGATCGAAAGGCGGCGCGGTGTCGGAGACGAAGGAGAGACTTTTATTTCTAACAAATGAGCGGCAGGTATGACGATATAATATAAAAAGATCGGCGGAGAAAAGCAAAGAAAGAGAAGGAGAAAGATAGAAGAGGAGGATGGGAGGAAGAAGCGACACCTGATTAATCGTCTTTTTATGGCTGGTAAAATATCGCCGCGCGTAACGACACGGGAAAGGATACATAGAAAACTTTTAACTGACAGATATGATTTTCGGTGAATCCTTGTTCTCGCCGGGTTCTTCTTCCTCCTACCCCCAAAGGGTTATTGAAATATTTGGCTGTTTTTTGTCCGGAGCGGATTTCGTTCCGCCAAGCCGCTTACGCACCAGGCCCAGGAAACGTCCGATTAATATTCCAGCTCGCTCGTTGTCAGCAACTTACAGGTCGGTTCTTCTTCTCGCTGCCTCGCATATTTGAAATTTAACCGATCTCTCATTGTAATTTGTTGATAAAGCGGTATATCTTTTGGTAATGGTATCAATTTATACTCGCTTCACGGTGTCGCGTTGTCGCCGTCACCCCAGCAAGACCCCGTGAAAGGGTCACGCTCGAGAACGTATTCCACGTCCTCTTGGTCGCGCGGTCTTTTCACCAAGCTCAACAATATAACGTCTCGAAATCCCTTTGACGACGAGACAGTGTCGCCTCTCGGCTTCTTCCAGCAGACCGCGTGACAAATGGAGGCGGCGGAATACATTACGCGCCACTTATCCCTCAAAAATATAAACTAATAGGTATACAGACGTATAAATGAGAGACGTCGAGGCGCGGATGAAAGAAAGTGGGTGAGGTGTTCGGGCTCGGGTATTGAAATCAAAAGGTTACGGTGAATCAGTGGCTTAAATAGCTACCAAACCTGCGCCGGCTCTTCGACGATTCTCGACAAATCTCGACCCATCGATAATAAATTCGGTCGTCGGCCGTCATTCTCACTCAACGAAACATCTTCAAAAGAGTCGGAAGTCTTCTGCCGGTGAAAGAGAAGCTCTTCGAAATTGGTCACGCCGCGTCTCTCTTCTGTCGATCGATGATTTCGTCCACGTGAATCTTCTCGGATACGTAAAAATGTTTGCCCAAGTTCTGGCTAATTTTTATTAAGAATATGCAAGTATCGTATAATGGTTTAAAAGTTTCTTCTTCAAACATGTGTCGTCCGTTTCGATAATGAATTCCTTCAAATATATATAGCTTTTACAGTTTCTCACAGCATTTACTCTCTTGTGTATTTCTCTCGAATAAATTTTTAATAAATTCTTATACACCACGATAAATAATAACGAGACTGTACTAGCTATTGGAAACCAACATTCCAATTACGATTCCAAATTTTTTCACACAACGTTGTCTCGAAACCTATTTTGTTAACAAATTTTCAATACTCCTCCTTAATTCTATTCGGCCAACGTTCGTTCCAACGTTCCATTGTTTGACAGAGATTCGTAATAAAAACTCTACGAGTAACTGCACGTTAATATATAAATAAGTGAATTAATTTTCTCGGCTACGAGAGAAGTTGTAGAAACAAGTTGGTCGCCGCAGGGCTACCGATAAAGTTTAAACGATGCCCTAAACGTTCCTCGTTACGATAATCGTTTAATCATCCCGCGATACGCGGTATCCGGGTGAGCGCGACTCGACCGTTCGCCGCTGTAAAACTCGTCTAGAATCCCATAAACGCGCTCGGTAGGCCTCCTAATTTCGATGGATATGGTCAACAAACGTCCGGCGGATATCTTTTACAGGAGCGACCCGCGAGAACCCAGCGAACAGAGACCGACTTTACAAAAGTGCCAACCGGTGGCTTTTACGACGATCGAGCGGCGGACCTCACTAAAAATTATTAATAAAAACGTTCTCATCGGCGTCGCCCCTGTAAACATCGCATTTTAGATGTCGTATCCAAAATCGTAAAAGGGCGCTGGGCCTGGCTACGTTTTTCGGATCTACGCCGTTCGACCAGATCGAATCGACTTTGCGTCTTTACGAGCCTGTTCCCCTGTCCCACAAGAGGACAATGTCCCTATAGTGTTGAGTTTCGCGGGCAACACCCGTCTAGATTTATTACACGCGGTCGATCTCTTCTTTTTCTCTTCGTCCATTTGTTACACTTTAAATCGCTTGCGAAAGTTCGCGGAACGAAGAGACGGAAGATCGATATTGTCGGAGAAATACCAGCATCTTTATGGACCGTGTGCACCTTTACCTTTTACTGTGCGAGTCTGGTTCGTATCAGAAGCGACGAAATTGCAGAAGGATAATTTACGATAATTCGCACTGACAGACCTCTATAAAGTTTTATACCCAGTATAACGACTGATATTGTATGAAAATCGTCCATTAGCATACAGTACCGTATGAAAAGAAAATCAGATTCATAGATTCACAATAGAGAAAGTGAAAAAGCGCGGGGAAATCAGATTCGAGTTCGTAATAAACGCGTTATGTGATACCCGATTATTACTTCGTCGCTTTGAACTTTGAACTGTTTATAAATCGGAGGAAAGATATGTCGAGCGAAAAGGCAATTGCCTCGCAACAATCGATATCATCGAAGAGATCTCACGGTCTTTACACGTCTATGAATCTCAAACGCTATCATCGACACTTGGCCAATGTTGTCCACGTCGAAGAGAACAAACTTTGCTCCGAATCGATCGCGTCGATCTTGTAACCCGTTCTTCTTCGTTCTCTCCCTCGTTAACGAACACGAATCTCGAGATATCGAAACGAGGGAACAGCTCCTGGATAATTGGTCGCATTTAAATATCAATTTTCGGGTTGGCCCCCACGGTGTTAACCCGTTTCGCCGGGTCCGAGCGTCATTATGCGTTCAAGGGTCGAGTATAGGAGTAGCGGAGTCAGTGGATGAGAGGAGAAAGCGAGACGAAACGATAGAACGAAAAGAAGGTTAGACCGGGAAGGATAGTTGATGAGAAAGGGACGGAAAGAGGTGTTCGGACAAATAGAAACGTTCACTTTGCTCGGCTCGAGAGACTGTTCTGTGAGGTCGCCGGCTACATAGCGCTGTCGTGTAAACACGCGCTAACTGCCTCCTCTTGCCGACGCCGGTCGTCGTCTCCACCCGCCTCCTCCTTTTCTTGCTTCGACCCTGCTCCTTCTGTCGCCTTCGCGGACCTCGATTACCACTATCGCCTCTTCATTTCTCTAACGTTCCTCCGTTGTATTTATTTGTGCAAAATCGATTTTGAATTTTGGCTGGAGATCCCTCTTTCTGTTGCAACGTCGTTCGTAGGATTTGATTGGAAATTGTTCTTGCAGATATTCCTCGCCTGCTGTTATTAGAATTTTAATTAAGAACATGGAATTTAATATGTACAGCGAATGTCTGTATCTAAAGTCATCAACGAACTCGACTGAAATTCGTGTAGGTAATAGTCGAACAATTTTTCTCCCTATTTTTCCTTCGTATGATAGGAACTCATTACGCTCTGTTATTACTCGTTATTACTCGAAACCCTTGAACGTTCTTCGCGATAATCAAACGTAATTGAAAAAGATATTCGTCTGAAACAATTATATCTACCTTTTCTTTTCTTTTCTGCAATTTGGTTTCCAACTACATATTTAGTCAACAAAAGAATCATCATCCATATTCGTTTCTTTCCGTTTAACGACGTTTAATAGTTACGAAATAAAACATTATTAATATTTCCATTAAGCGCGGAATACGTTTACGGAATATTCATATTACGTACGAACTAGACGCTTAGAAGGTTAATTAGACGTTAATTAAAATTTCGTTGTAATAACTGGAATTCAGATAATCGAAGTTCTACGATAGAACGGATAGAAGTCGGAGAAACGTTGGCAATTGGAAATCGCGAGGCTGCGTGGAACTTTTATCGCTGGCCACTGTCTAATTCGATGGCTAAACGTACGCTCGTTAGATCCCGATAGGCACGCTTTATAACCGTCGTAAGGAACTCGGTATTTTCGAATATTACATCGAGTAATGGAGGGGATCCTTTCACGGTTCGATAAATTCCCATCGGTGAAGAATCGCGGAGGTACGAGGAACAAAGATGGCCGTTGATACCGCGGTCAGGAACGACTGTGCGTTTTGTATGTTCGTTCGATTAGCATAGCGGTGCGAGTTGTTTCGCTTCCTCGTTAATAAGAGAGCCTCCCCTCCTGTATTTCTCTTCTTCCCGAACCGTCGATCCCTCCTCTCTTTTTCGTTCCATCTCTGTCCTCCTCCTCTTCTTCTTCTTCTTTTTTCCCTTACTGATACACGTAATTCAAGCCAGACGCATAATCTTCCCATGGCTAAGTCCAGGTAATTGCGTGGCCGTGGTAGACAATGCCGTTGCTGTGTTTCGCGTGGGACCACGGACTTCCTCGGTCGTAGACCGACTTCTTTACGAGAGCGAGTCTTTCGAGGGAAAGAACGCGATGCCCTATCGAATATTTTATCGCGATATCCGCAGGAATAGGATTCAAGGCCTTTTATTTAAAGATACTCGAAACCGTGGCCAGTAATAGACGTTACAACGTCTACAGCGAAATTCAATTCGATCGAACATCGACGAAATTAATTAATTAATGGTAATTAATGAAGTATAGTAGAAAATAAATGTTTTAACCGTATTGAGCAGCGTAATATTGTTTCGCGTCTGATTGAATCATAAACTCGCGAAGCTCGTGAAAATGATTTTCATAGAACAGTTTAACTTTCGTTCGACAAGACACAGATCTTTTCTATTAATTCTAACTTGCGACTATTAGCATGTGTCGTTATCTACGGGATTAAACAACAAGAGATTCAAAGGTGGAGTTTTAAATAAGATACTACGCTATTGTCGATATATCGTGAAAAGCATCGTGTATTTCGTGCGATCCTGTGATTCATCGAGCAGAGACAACGTCGAAAGTTAAAGAAAGACTCTGTGTAGTAAAATCAACGAAATTTCGCTGTTCGATTTTTTAATATTACGACCAGCCAGCAATACGCGAAAGCTCGAACGGCCAGCATTCACGTGGCAGGAAGATTCGAATCGACTCGCGAAATAATAAGCTCGCGAGGGCAAACCGTAGCGGAGAAGGCAAACGATACATAAAACTTAACCGCCCTGTCGTAGATATTAATCCTATTACACGGTCCATTGAAATAAATTACGATATAAAATCAAACTCGTTCCACGGGTGACGGTGAGAGATCTCGGTCCCTCGGGGTAGAAACATTAATCGCCGTTGCAAGGTCTCGCGTTGCACCGCGCCGGCCATCCAGCATCGTTGCTGAAGCGGACCAAGATTCGATTGCAGCCGTGTTTCTCTGTCCTCCTTTATCTCTCCCTCCCCTCCGTTTGCTCTCGGGCCCATCCGTTCCTTCATTATTTACGTCTTGATTTATTATAATCGAAGCTCAGCTGCGTTTGATCCGCACCGAGGTGGGCCTTCCTCTTCTACCCTCTGTTTTTTTTCTTTTTCTCGTCTCTCGTTTTCGTGCGTTTCTTCCGACGTGAACGGTAGAAACGCGAAACTGAGAAGACCGAAGAATGGGACATGGTCAGAGACTGGACCACGAGTAACACCACTTTTACCAGCCGTATTTTACGTCCAACATCACCAACGTTAATCGATCTTCGCGTACTCCGTCCTTTCATCTCTCACCTGGTTCCTCTCAATCTCGCGTAACCCCGCATCTTCAGTGGCGTTGTGATTCTTTTCTCGCAATTAGACCGTAACAACGTTGACGTATGGCTGAATTATACGCTAGAACGATTGATTATTTGTACGTCGTCGTGTCACGCAGAATTTCCGGATGGTTCTTTCGAAAGAGAAACTAAAGATAAAAGCAGAAACTGAAAGAGATCGTGAAAAATAAGAAGAAAACAAAGAATATCATCGATCAAGCAGTATAATCGAATAACTTTGTTCTCGTTTGAGAATTCATTTATTTGGGGTTATTTGACAAATATTAAGATTAAACAGGGACAGCAGATTCTAATCTAAAGTGTAACGATTTCCCTCGATTTTTATTCCTGTTTCTAATCTTACTTACGAGGAACCATCGATTTTTATACTCCGATTTTGCTCTCGTTTTAGGCATTCGTAATGTTTCAAGAAAATACAACTAATTAACGTACGATTGCAATCACGCGTAGCAACGACAATTTTTTGACTTTGAAATATTTTCCAACGACAGACAAGAGAACGCGACAGTGTTGTTAATCGATGTTACAACAATTGAAATTCTGTTACAATAAGTCTCGCTGGAATTCCATACGGATCGATTGAAACTCGAACTGCGTTTCTATTACTTCTGTATCTCTTCCCTTCTTCGTTTGTCTCTGTACATCGAAACGATAAAAATAAATTCAAATTACGCCTGTGTGGCTCGTTGCTCGTGTTCTCTTTCCCACACCATACGAGTAATCGGTCGTCGAGGATACGAAGGTGACCGTGCCACGGCGGACATCGCGGCTTTATCGCGATATCGCGATCAAATTGGACGAGCTACCGAATTAAATTTCGCGATCGTAAATCTCGCGCGGTGGGCATCTCGTTATCTCTTGGTCGGATTTGACGAAGAAAAAGAATTCGGGGCGACCGATCGTCCTCTCGCCCAGCACAGGGAAGTTATTGGCCGACGATACACGCCGTCTTACCGGCACGGTTGATAAAGGAGCTGCAGCGACGAAAGATTAACGCGCTGGTTAACGCGTATTTGCACCGGGTCTCTGACCCCTTCTTCGCGCCACGAAGCGTTTCCTATGTCCTCCAAATTGAATTAAAACGCGAGTGCGTTTAACCATCGAACCACTTACACTGGATTTCTTAGATTTTACAGCGCAGTACTGGTCTATCAGAGTCACCTGAGAGTCGCAGTATCTCGATATCCGATCTTGAACTTTGTATGAAAAAATCGAACTTGTATACGAGACGGCGCGTTACGAACGTATTACGTTTTGATCGATGATCAGACCTCGCACGTTTATGCATTTATGGGACATATAAAAGTGAAGCATAATGTCACGTGTATTTAGAAAAAATTATTTCTAATGGTCCACTTTGTTATTCCTTTCTAGCGATCGATAACGTGATCCGAATCATTCGCGTTGCTAAAAATTTCCCAGTCCGTGAAATTTGTCTTATCCTAATAGTTCTAAAAAATTGGGTAACGCGAACGATGACCCGAGTGGCAGTTAGCGTGCTAATATTAAAGAGGAATACAAACTTCTGGACGGAAGCGTAGGTAGCAATTCCTCGCAACTTTTGTTTCCATATTGAAATTTCTCTGGTAGAATAGCAAATTTCTCCTTAATCGATCGTTCCATTGATCGCTGTTTAGATGATCCACGTGTTAACGATAATTTTGATAAGCATGCTAATGTTCACGAACCAGAGAATACTTTCAACGATGTTGAAAGAAGAAGCTGACGAGAATCGACTTTTGCGATGGCAAAATTATACTTGTCGGAAAAGCCCGCGACCGGTTAACAAGAAAAAGTAGCATGAGACGCGGTCGTGATCGCCGGTTACGTTTGAGATGACTGCAAAAAAGCGACGACTCGCTCGTGCCAGCGTTGAAGTCGGGAGAGAGTTATGTGACAAGCGACAGCCGTGTCTTTCTCGCGTGTTCGCGCTTCCTCGCATTCTTCCATCCGGGCGATCGACACGTCACGGCGGGGCAGAAAATAGGCCCTGGTAAAACGTTTGAAAAGGAAGCGGCCTGTTCCGCTTATTAAATCGTCCCTCGAACCGCTCTTTTTCCGCGATTTCTTATCGTCCACGCTGCTCGTGCGTCGTTGCGTAACTTTGAACCGACCGCAAACGACGCTCTATCGAAGTACAAATATTTGATCGATCGAGATATTCTCCGAGCGCGATTAATTACGCGCGTTTCCTCGTCGAATTAAGAAATCGGTGCCCTATCGCGCTATATCCGCTCCTTTCGCGATAACGATCTTCCGATCGCGCGTATCAGCGCAAAGATACAATAAGGTTAATCTCCCGATATTTTATAGATTCACATAATACAATGGAACGCGTAATTGTACAAAGCGCTTTCTTTTTCTTATTTAAAAGGATCAACGTCTCATGGAGATATGACTCATCAGCGACGTGTACTGCCGGTTAGTGATAGTTTAATGGAATCGTACAGGTGTTTATCGCTTTGGATAAATTTGAGAAGTTTCTCGACATTTTTTCGTATTATCGAAGAATAGCCATTTGGAAAGTTTCGCCTGATTTCGCGAGCTTTCAGTTTCTTTTCACAAAAATTCAATGTCTGTTAGAATGGGTTAGAAGGCATTGGCACGTATCGCAGTGAGCTGAAAGTACTTCCTTTAGAAGGAATTCGCGAGCGATTCTCGTGTGGCCAATATGAATCCTGTTTAGAACTTGGTTTCTTCTTTGGAAAATCTTAATTCCGAAGATCAGATGGAATCTTCTTCTCGGATAGACGATGAGAACGTACTGTAATATCGTTTTCTTCGATATGCTTGTCACGTTCTTATATTCGACACTGATTAAAGTTCAAATTCTTCAAGATATCAGATCAGATGGGATAAAAAGCGAGAAATCTTTCCAGTCAAAGGCTTTTGTTCACTGTATGGAAATAAAATGCACCAAGTATGCGAACAACCAGTTGCCCATCAACCATGAAAATTATGGTTTGCCTACGTGTTAAATCAAAATTAAACCACGACACGTGTGACAAATTTGTAGAAAGGGTTACAAGAATAGGAAACGATATAATTTACGAACATTTCGTCGAAAGGGGGTTTATAAATCGTACAGCTGGACCACGACCACCAACGATCATGTTCTCGTGAGCGTGAAATGTTCGGGAACGTGACCGTGTTGAACGTTCGAGATCGTACGAAAGTCCTTGCGGGACGGGGTGACGAAAACTGACTGGTTCCGCCGCGGAGAAAGGAAGAAACAGCTCCGGTGGAGATTATTAGGCGGTCGACATAAAACGTGCTTAGGTGCGATTTAATATTTCCAGCTACGGGCATAAAATCCCCGGCGTATCGGGGACTCTCTCCATGAGAGTGGAAGGACGCGTAGGGACCACGAACTTCGCTCTTTATGCTGTTCCTTCTTTGTGACGCCGACATCTGGCGTCATCGAACGTCAACCTTCTTCTCGTTCCTTGTATTTTATACCCCTTCGTGTCGTAAAAAAAGCTCTCGACCTCCTTGGTCGCGCTATAGACGCGGCCTCTTTATTTGTGTTTTCAACCCGGTTTCGGGATCGCGGGCCCCGAATTCATCGGTGACGCGTTCCAGATCATTTTCACCCGTTTAATATCTCAATTTCATTGTAAACATCGAGCCGGTGCGCTTTTATCCTCACGATATGAGATTTCATAGGCGAGCATCTTGCAAGGCAAATCGTTCGATCTCGTCTTTTGTAAACTTCTTCGGGTACGATCAACGTCCAATTTCTCGAGAAAGTAATTAATTCGATCGTATAAATTTATTCGTCACAAATGGAGATAGCATACATAAGCGTAGATTCTAAAGTGAATTTTAACAAATATTCGCGTTTCTATAGATACCTTTCGATCCACGGAGTTGGTTCGTAAGATTTGATTCAACTCGAATAAAGTTTACCATTGTTACAGATTTCCTGCGGAACGTAGGGATAATCTTTGAAAGAAGGTTCATCGAACGCATTCGAGTCGTTCCCCGAACGAATTGTTCTTCTCTTTTCATTTGTCATAAAATTTCATAAACGTGGAATATAAAATTTCACCAAATTCAAACGAATCGTTTTACGTAGATATCGGAGATTTCTTGTCGAAGAAGGATCGACGAAAGAAGGTTCATCGAACGCGTTGAAATTGTTCTTCGAAGGTGACGAGAAGATTTCGTTTCGGTATAGCTCGCAATCATCGGGCAATCACCGCGAGGGGATAAAGAAAGAACGTTGGAAGAAGCTTTCGAGATGGGCGAGGGCGAATCGCTTGAAAAACGTCCACGATTCCTCCTGGAAGCTGTAGCTGGTCAAAGAAAGGCGAATGAACGCCAGGAAAACCTCATTCGGATTAGAGGTTGACCAGGGGCAGGGAGAGGGGGGAGGGAAGCCTGTTCTCTTTCCACGAACCGATATCGTTCGAATAAAGCCGATTGATTTGGCCCCGATAATGGAAACTCACTGATTGTGTCCTTCTCCTTTGCTATTAGGGCGCCACTTTGTGTCTTTCTGCCTCAATACACGACGAAACACCTTTCACAATTCTTGATAATATTTGGTAGAAGTTAGAATACTCGACGCGGAATAAAATGATCGGATACATTTACGTGTTTGTACGTTTCATATAATTAACACAAGAACTACCACACCAGTCAAATTGACTGGTTTTACAATTTTGTTTTAAAATTCCTACTTCATATAATATTCACACTTACTTAAAATTCTCAATGAGAGAATTGATTGTAATGTGCGTGCAAATAAAATAAAAAAAAAAATGTTATATTCTTTTCCGCAGTGATGTAATGACTTTCGCAACGATAACTAAAAGAACAATGAAGTGAATTTTATTTGGTTTTTCATGTATTCAAACTGAAAATAATTTTGTATCGAGGTTACTTATATCAATAGCAGTCAAAATAACTGGTGCTTGTCAAAGTGTAAAAGGGTCCTGCAATCTGTTTATCGAACCCCAATTAACCAGGTTCCTCGTTTTCTACAACTTGCCACACGTTTTTCAAATTTTTACCGCGTATCATTCAATACGATGATATCAGATATCAGGAGAATTCCAGATCGATCGCTAGATCGCTAGATGCTAACGCTAGAAATACCAGAGCAGTGAAAATGACTGGTTCTACAATTTTATAAATGTGTCAAGTCCCTCGTTCGAGGATCATTGTCCCAGATGGATTGATAATAGGAAAAATGTACTACATAACACGGAATTGCTTCTGTAAGAAAGTAATAAATCAATAAATATAAAAATATTCTATTATTACGTATTTTTAAAGACCAGTCATTTTCACTGCTTTTGGTAGAAATAGCTTCGTGTTAACTATCGGTAGTTCTATTGTTGAAGGAAGAAAATGTACATTGTAAATAAATCTGTACGTGAGAATCAGCTAATCGCTATGTGAAACTCGATCTTTATCGTGGTATTACGCGAGTAATTTGTCAATCTATCGAGTCTATAGGATTCTTCGCTCTCATTTGCTTGATCCATATAACAAAATCATACATATAGTAGCAAGGCACTTAATAATAATAACGAGTACTATAATCTGGACATTTTCAATATTTTTGACACCTATAAAATCTATATAGCTAATTTCTCATAAATGCATGAACATCGGCAGTCTGATCGTATCACCTACTTCCTATAACTTTCCAGAATATATGAATGTTTATTAAATCGCTGGCAAGACCCTGAGATGTTCCTGGAAAGTCACACCATGTTCAGCATAAACTGCAATTATCCGCGTCTCTGTGAAATCACGAACAAGGGTCGCCGCTACTATTGGCACAGCGTGTGATCGCTCGCGCGAGAAACTGGCAGCGGAGACAAAACCAGCTCGATATAAACGAATCCGGCTATTCCTTGGGATATACAAGAGGGCTGGTCCGCGTCACGCTTATTGCTTCTTTGCCGTTAGTACAAACAATCTGCGTTTCCTCGATATTTCAACCGGCATTGCGCGTAAGTTTCCGCGAATTCAGCTACCCCCGTCTTTCATTTTTCGGCGTATCGAATCCTCCACCGATTCTGGGTATTCTAATGACTTTACGAGCCATTTTGCGATCAAAGGAATCGAAAGCCTAAACCTATAGATTTAAACGTAAATATCCCATTTTTCGTGGTTACCCATTTACAATGTAGCGCGAGAGAGATTCAGGCTAATAATAAAATACGATGATGTAAATTTTATATCTATAGTCGTCGTCATTCGTAATGCAATCATGAAAATTTAATGCATGTGGAAAACTGAAAAAATGCATTTTTGTACTTGGCGTACAACCGTGCAATAAGTTTTGTGAATATGGGTGTGATCGATGTTTGAAAATTTCTCGTAGACAACGCTGTAGGTGCAAAAATTAGAAAATGTTGTTTCTTTATCGTACAATTTCCTACGTGTCAATGAGAACCCTATAATGTAGAATTTTCATTTGTCTTCGATTGTTAGCCCTGAAATTCGAGGTTTTTTTCCTTTGAACAATTGTGAATCGTATCCTTGTAACTTCTCGTATTCTTGTTCTGTAGTCTTCACGTAGAAATTATTATATGTAGAGAGAGTTTGTGTTTTATGTACTTCATTAGAGTTTATTAGAGTCAATCAATCAATGGAATCTGATATATTTCGACTATCATCTTAGAAATATCACAGGATAGATATCGTGGATGTCGTAGATGGCCTACATGAATAGCAAAGGTCTACGCTCTCCAGCAATTCCCAACATTACGAAAGTTTATAGAAGCGTAACACGCTTTATATACGCTATTCTCATCGTAATCATAATAATTACCAGCGCTATCTTTAATACCCTGGAACAGGATAATGATAGCGGCGGCTATTACGACCGCTCGTATAAACCGCGATCTTGATATCTCCACGTTTCTTTCTTTTCCTTTGCTTCGAGGAAGATACGTAACGTTTACAAGCATCATCCTTGTCGAAAAAGTTTTAACGAGAAACGCGAATTAATCGGAGATTCTCTTAAATAATCCAAGCACAGTCGCAAACAGAATTTTCTAATTGATCCAGTTGCCTGTAAACACGTTTCGGAGCATTCGAAATTTGAGGAACTTTCTTTAAAAAAGATTTCTTCTATTATTACGATCATACATGATTCGATAAAAGAATATAAAACAAAAAACGTTGTGCATCTATCGTTTCCTTATAAAACGAAAGAAACTTTTGGGCCAACCTAATACGAGCCAGGTGTATTTTCTAATCAGATAGTCGAATCCTAACGAAATATTCATTTACTTTTTCAACATGAAAAATTCATCCTTTCACGTAGCTAAGATATAATTGCCAAAACGTGACTCGCAAAGAAAGATTTGTTTCGCTGCAGTTAAATGCAGTGACGACTGTCATTCTATGATTACGCTTAGAACGTTTTATATATTTTTACATACTACGTGCACTCTGTACATCTGTACACCTTTAAGATTCTCACAAAGATATATAACAATACCCGTTCTGTGTAATTACGACTGCCAACAGCCAAATAGAATGGAAGCGAATTTTCATCGCGCCCACGGAGCTCCTTGGCAAGTATGAATCGACTCGCTTCCGTGTCAGAAGCAACGGCTGGGCATAAAACGCGCGCGGGGCCAAGTGCAGCAACTCGTAAATCAACGAAACGGAAGAGGCGTTGTTTGCCTTCGCGAGGGTTATTATTTATCGATTCTTGACCGATCGACTTTTCCTGACCACGGTGGCAAAAAGCGACGCGACTGGTTCGCCACCACGCTTCGTTAACCCTGATCCTCCGACCCTCTTCCACTACGTGTTTCTCGCGACTCACTCATGTCGGAATGTCGTGTAATGCGTAAGTTGTAACGTGTAAACCATCTCGATTCTCTCGACTATCCCACGAAAGTTCTTCGAATCGCGTGAAATCTGTTTGATTACGGACGACGAGACAAGATACACGTGGGATCACTCGCCACTGTAAACGTTTTCTGGTTGATCACGTCCCATTCGAATTCGTTTTGCACCGAATATGTAGATACCTGGAGGAACATCGTCGAGCAATGCTACAAAAGCTGTGCTCTCGTTGGAATATCAACGAGGAATTTCTTGTTACTGCACGTTCCATAAAGTACCCGACAGATATTAACTTGTAGAAACATTTTGTCTATGTCGAAACAACGTTGCATTTGGATATTGTTTCAATTTCAAAGCAACATTTGTTCTTTCGCAACGGATTATTCAGACGTATACGTAGCAGATGGTTTGTGCGAAGTTGCGGATGATGGATGGTGGAAGAAGGCTTGTTTGTTATTAATACGAATAAAAGAAGAAATGAAAAATGCGAGTTTGGCGAAGTCTTAAAGAACGTCGGAAATTCAACAGCTCGCGAATTTTAAATACGCTGAAAAATGAACACATACAACGGACGATCATGTTCGGGACTTTGTACCGATTTCGATTATACGATATTTACTTCAGGACATTGATCCTGTTGTAAGAAAAATGGACACGAGGTATAGATGCAACGTATCTTGAACACGTATTGACATATCGTAACGGACAAACAAGTGTACATACTACTAATACAATCGTGTCAGCATCGACAAACCGCACACACCGAAGGAACATTTGTTTCTGTCGTGACGCGTTACCGCGTGTCGCTCATACCTCTTTGATGTTTCCCGCTTCGATCCGTAACAAGCAACAAGGAGCAACTTCTTTTTTTTTTACTAACCATAATAGAAACACGGAGGAATACGGGATAACAGTTATCGACGTTTTGAAGAAACGTGGAACACGAAGAAAAAGTTGGTCTTTATTGCTTCGACGGAGACACAGCTTAAGGAACATCGGCCAAGTGCTTGGCTTACGCTTGTTACAAAGTAGAACGACTGGACGCGGAACAAAATAGAAGAAGACGAAGTCGAGGCGTAGATAAAACATTCTGAGAAGCGCAACGACTCCGTCTTGACCTCGACAACCGGCCACGAACGCATTATTTAAGGCTGCACCCGTTTCCGTTTCGCTCGAGACGCACCCTTATAAAAGCTTTTACGACCGGAAGTTGACCCCGTGTTCGCGGGGGCGCAGCGAATAGGTATACGGGTGTCGGTGCGAAAACCAGGAGACTATGCATCTAATTACATAGTCAGGCGAATGTAGCTGGCTGCTAGAATTTCCTCTTGTCAACCGCGTAAGCACTTTCGAATCTCATCCTTTCGTCGATGTAATCTTTCCTCGCTAAGTCTTCTTTTATACGTTTCCAACGACTCCGTGAAAGACGATTGCAATCTGTCAAAGACACCGTACAAACACGTTTCCTAGAGAAACGTTGGCAACGGTACGTTCTACCGTTATCGTTGTTCCTTATCAGCCGGAAGAGCAAGATATCTGAATCTTGAATATGGTAGAAAGAGGCGCGCATCGATAATTACTCGTCGTAAAAGTAACGACGTGTGGCGTTGAAACGGCGCTCTCGTCTCTCGCGATTCGCTTTTCACTTGTTCGGCGAATTTTACGGTGACCTCTCTTCCGGATCGTGTTCGCGCTCGTAAACCCGGTCGCTCGATGAAGATCGCGAGTTCGTGTTTCCTTAGGCTATACATAGTTACCGCGGACGGGTGTTATAACGAATATCAAAGCAGTCAAATACACCGACTACGAAAGTATTTAAACACTTGTCGCAGGAAACTTTTATTTGTATGCGTTGTGTGAGCTATTTTGAAATTTCATTGCCACTGTAACGAGACACGGCTGTCGCTATTATATCGGTCAAATTTCACACCAATTTCAAAACGTATATTTATCGCAAATATATATTTAATAGAAGATTAGTGTACGAATAGTCACATTGAGGATATAACGTGGAAGCGTTATCTACGTATTAAATATTGGGATTTATCGATAATCCATCGTTTATATACTTTTATCGTCCCTGCGAAATGATACAGAGAATAATATAATTAAAACTTCTGATTTACTGAAATTATTGGAAAACACGATGTCCTTTCAAACTAGTACCAGAGAACGCTTACACAGAAAGAAAGTTTATGAGAACCCGGAAGGCGGGTTACGAGACGTATCAATCGTGCGAACGTGTTTGCATCGCGATCGATAGATCGACGCAGGTGATAAATCGATCTACTGTCCCCATGGCACAACGACTGAACGACGCGACGATGGGATGCTAACGATAGTTAATCGTCCGGACGATAAAAGCGCAACCGTATCGCGTGGTCGATGCGGAGGATCATCCCGTAGGACGTGGCGCTAGCAGCGGCGTGTACATCGATCATCTGAGCGGGTTGCGTCCCTCCTCTGCTCGCAGAGACGAAAGTAACCCGATCAACGTCGGCTGTATCAGGAATTATTATTCACCGGCCGTCAGTCGATGAGAAGGAGAGGGCGGGGCCGCGAAGCATGCATCATCGAGAGCAAATTCCGTTCGCCTCTCTTTATTTTACGGTAGTGAAGGATAGGGGAAAAGATACGTGGAAGAAGGAAGAGACGCGAAAGTGTAAAAGCAAGAGCGAGAGAAAGACGAGAGCCGTTCTACCCGATCTTCACGTGGCTGCCGTCAGTCCGCTTAACTGTAGATCAATCAATATACGCTGGTTGAACCCTCGGACTCTGTTTTCTCTTCGTTGCTCCCTGGCCTCGGTCGGTTCGTTCCTCTTTCTCCGACCTTTTACCCCGTCCTCTCCCTCCGGCTGCCCCTAACGAGCTCATCGCTCGTGTAGCCAAAGAAAAAACACGAGAAAGTGGTACAAAATGGCCCTTGAGAAATGCCGTCCGTCCATCCGTTCGTTTGTCCAGCCGTTCGTTTCAACGCTGTTGCAAGGGTGGACGAGGTGGAGATCGAGCTAGGGCGTTGCCATGAACACACGATGGAATGTATGAATAAGTGGGCCGCGATACGCCGGCCATTTCGGAGAACGAACGCGTGTCTAATTTTCGTTCTTCGATCTTCCTCTATGAATGCACGATAACGTACAGCGCTGTTGGCGAGTTTCCAGTATGTTAGAACTTGAAGTTTCACTGGTGAACACATGTCTTATTCGTAAGGATAGTGTTTCACGGTATTGGAACTAATTAATCGTATATAGAAATGAAAGCTACTCTTGCTCCGAAGAGCAAAGAGCGCGTCAAACTTTTAATCGCGATACACGTCGATAAGTATCAGTGCATCTTTTGGTTTCGCGTAGGATGTGATAAATAGCGTATACGATCAGGGAATTAATTATTATTTTTTCGTTCATGCAAATTAAGAGTCCAAAGATTTGCAACAGCTATTGACAAGTGTTCCAAGACTGACATGACGAATTACCTCATTGACTATCCTCGTGGAAAAAGTTTTACATAAATTAGACGCAAATTCAGACAATTTCATCTAGAATTAGAATCGAAATTTCGGATTAAAATCGGAACGAATATAATAGAAAAGATACGCGTATCAGAATTGGTTGAAACAATGATCGTACCAGATATGAACAAGGAATTTAATCTATTACGTAAACGATTATTATTGATTTTCGTGATTTTTATTACAAAATTCAATATTTATTTAAGACCTCTACTTATCTTGTCTAATCTCTGCCTATCTTTACATAAGATTTCAAACGAGATAATAATTCTTGAAAATTCTAATAATTTCCCACTCGTTTCCAAAGTTCTGTATTCCTACTAATAGTTACGAAGGTTGTATTTGTAAATTGTTTCGCGTCTATATCGCGCTTTGTTTATGAACAAATCTTGCGATAATAGATAGATTTGGTATCGTAGGCGTTACCAATTGTAAGACACCTATCCTTGCAAAACGTATAATACATACACAGTGGATAATAGACGATGCACCGGAAACAGCTGTATTCACGCGTTAAATGTATACGTTTCTACTGTTGCCGATCATCTTTTTGTATAAGAAAAAGAAGAAAACGATTAAGTAATGCGATATTGGAAGTCAGCACGATAATCAATAATCTTTTGTATCGAATAATAATGTATAGATCCTTGTATCCGTGTCGTATCTGCACATCGATTGGACTCTGTCACGGCAAAAAATTCTGGCGAGATCTCAGTTAATATTTTCTGTATTTTAATGGTTTCAAGGAAGTACTTATTAATTGCAACTGGTTGCGCGCAAATAGTCAAGCATGATGTAACAATCATAGAAAAAACGTCGATTCAGAATGCGCAAAGTTATAAATAATTTTGTCACCTTTGAACCATCGACAGATTATCTCTTGTACATTTATATTCACGATTTCACGTTTTTAAAAAATTACGAAGAGTTAAAAACGATACGTAGCACATTTAATTGTTAAATAATTTCCAAATTTCTCAATTACAAGTGACGATTGCAGAGAAAGAACGTGATAAAAATTCAACTATCAATTCCACGTTGTTAGAACCGTAGTCTTATTTCACAGCGAGATTAAACGTGCATTTTTCCCCCTAATTTCAAAAACTTCAAAAATGCCACGAGCAAAACGTTTTGCAAACGTACCATCTATCGTTAAGAAGATTTGTATCTCCGAGGCTCAGCCACCAAGTAACATAGAAATTTGAAAATCAACAAAAATGTACTTGTCACGATTTATTCATCTCGTATAATTTGCGAGTTATAAATCTGATTGGTACGTTTTCGTCTCTCGGAAATCATGTAATACCATGTACCAAACGAGAGAACTAGACGTAACAAACGACGATACCACATATATTGATTATCGCGCGTTTTAAAATTGTTATTCGTGAGATCGTGAGATGCGGCTCACGTTTTGTTCAATGGAATTTATCGTCCGGGCAAATCTACGAGCGAACAAGGATAGGAAATTCGTTTAAAGAACTATTACCGCCCGTGCCAACAGCAACAACGACTTAAATATTGGGTCAGTTCATAAATTCGCGTGTCGGAAGCACGTGTTATCCGGACGATGATCCAAGGTAACATTCGACTCGTGTTCCTAGCCGTTGCTTCTATTAAGCGATCGTTTGTCTTAGTATCTCTCTCTCTCTCTCTCTCTTTCTCTCTTTCTCTTTCTGAGACGATAGAACGAAACGCGTGCTACGTAATTTCTAAAAGCGGAAATCGTTGGACCGTCGCGTTTCGCGCGGTTTATCCTCGATCAGTGACACTTGTGCAGCTGTCGCTTGAAAGAGATAAAGGAGTAGGAAGATTGTTTGAAACGGTTTGACCAATCGAGAACACGGAGAATCAAGGGAAGTTAGAGCCACGGAAACGGCAATTACTTCCAATAGATGTTCACCTGAGTTGATAGCCAGTGGAGGAAATGAAAAGGCAATGGAAACGGTGCTTAAAGGGACAAAGGAAAACGTAGGCAAAAAAAGGCGCGAGAGACGAAGTTGGGTGGGGGATAGCTCGTATTATAAAAGCAATTAGAGAGTCCCGGATTAGATATAGCACATCGTACATAACAAATATGATAATACGGGCCCGCTAGCCCGAAGGGAATTTGGCTTTGCCTCGGTCGAGGGGGTTTCGGGTTATGAGGCAGGTTAAACGGAATCATTAATAATCGGAGCTAACTAATCTGCCTGTCGCTATGAGCACACTTGTTTCACTCCTGTTTTTATTAGCCCGGCTCGAATAACATTTTATTCGTCGTGGAATAAGAAGGGTACGTGCATCGAGAATCCCGCGGTATCGCGACAACGCGTGACGATCGACTAACGGATGAAAAATAATAGCGACGTAAGGCACGATCGCGAAAATTAAGTGTTTCAATTCTTGCAGGTATCGTGCATTCGGTGTTTCGCATTTAATCACGTTATTAGAATACTTTTACTCTCTGTCATGATACGTTTTTCAAACGACACAACATATTTTTTATAATAATACGCTATTATATCGTTTTATGAAAAACAGCTGCGAACCGAGACTTACGTCACTACGATTTTGATCCAGCCAATTTTTCATCGTGTCGATCGTCCTTTATTTATCGTTTTGCACTCAGTTCGAGAAAAGTAAAATACTCGACGAAATATTGCCACGCTAATATGTTCACCGTTCTCTACTTTCATTGTTTCAGCTGTATGAGATTAACGACGATCCAAAAAGAAAGGAGTTTCTTGATGACCTCTTCAGCTACATGCAGAAACGAGGTAAGTCCTTTCTTACAACTTGTTGTTATAGATATTGTTACTATGCAAACACATACTTTTATACGCAGTGCTGACGTGCACAGACGAGACAGACAAATCGAAAAAAGCAAATGATAAAACGTATCACGATTCGAAGCAAACACGCGAAATGGCGCCGTGTTCGTTAAACGCGTCCCTCCGTCAGATCGCGTGGTTCTCTTCATTATCATCTGATCCGCGAATCGGTCCCGCGGTAATTAATTTTGCAAATATTGATCGTTCCGATCGACGTTCAAGGCCGATTCGTCGCCGGATCGACAAGAATGTTCGCGCGCAGCTCGACTTTTCGTCCGCGCGGACGAAACCATCAGTCCTCGCATTTGTCTCCATCGCAGAGGCGAAGACGTATTGCGATCTCTTGGCAAGCGGTCGCGTTCCGTGCGAGCCTACGATCCTCTCATAATCCCGCGTGCACGTCCAACAAGGGGACGCCTCCGAATCCCGAAACGAATCTCCGGATTTAACCTTAGACCACCTACGCGTTGAATCGCCTGTTCCTTTTAAACCAACGTCTGGGTGTTACTCGGCTTTCGCTTCATTTTTCACAATTTTTCCATTTTGGCATGTTGAACGCGATCGCCTCTGGTCGCCGTATAAAAATATATGCAGCTGTTACAAAAAAGATTGGCAGGAAATTTCAGCAGCATATAGCGCTTATCAAAACACGCATAAAAGAGACTCGATAGAAATGGGCGCGAACGGCCGTAACTTAACGCGTCGAAGTTACGCGTTTATCGGCCAAGCAGAAAATATCTATTTATATAGGAAGAACATTTTCTCGAATGTTTCTTGATTTGTTGTTTCTTTGGATAGCTTATGACGAGATTCTCTCAAACTTTTATTTTTCTTTCTTACTTTATCGTAAGTTAAAAATACGTATCGATCTCGATCTTTCACGATCTTGGGAATTACCTTTCAATATTTTAGTCTCTCTTAGCCAGTGATGTATGGCATTGAACAAACACATTACGAATCTGTTGGATCGTTCTATTACAGACTATAGTTGAAAATATCTTACAGCTCCGAAACTGATGATATTTGAAGTCACGTTTATTAAGAATTTTCTCGCTTGTCTTAATAAATACTACGTATTCCTAAAATTTAACCTCAACTTTTTGAAACATCCTGTATATCGATACGCTGCGCAGTGTAATGGTATAAGATTAATTATCTTTTCTATTGATCATTTTATTTCGAAATAACGCACGATCCCTGTGAAAGTCATCGGTATTTGTAATGAACGCGTTGATGGATTTCCGCGAGAGCTGAATGGAAAACATGAATCGAAACGAACTGGTATGTTGGTGAAAAATTAATTGAAAATGTTTCGTCTGAGTGCAAACGATATCTACCTGGCTATATTTAACCCGCGCACCTGTCGACAGCCGCTGCATTGTCGCGCGGCATTATTTGCATCGTCGCGCGAACTTCAGAAACCGTGCCAAGGTATTTAGAATTCGGTGAACATTCCGCGCGCTCGCGTTCGAGCTTCGAGCTTGCGTCACGATCGTGCCATACGAGCGCAACGAACTTTCCACGTTATTGTCCTCTGTCGTCCCGCTCCTTAACTTATTGTATGTGTCTCGATACTCGATAGATACGTGGAAGATTATTTTTCAACGATCTCGTCCTGTGTAATTAAAATCACTGGCAGGCAAATTTAAAGCGTCTCGCCCTGGGCGCCAAGATTTTATTTTGGAGAAATCATGGAATTTTATAATATCTATATTTTATTATACGAATATTATTATATAAAATTTTCGTTCATCCTTTCTTATGATTCCTAACTCAAACTTATTCCGTGACCAATTGCAATCGGTCTAAACTTGTAGCGTAAAGTACGAGATATTTCGTAGTCGACAGTAAATGAGTTAATCCTTGGACATCAAACCTTGCTCATTGCAAATGTACTACATTTCTGAAGTTTTCTTCTACGTCTCTACATTGATAAAGTCCAGAAGAGATGCTTCTTATTTAACACTTAGCCAATCGCGTGAGGCATAGCCAGCTATACGCTGTCCACCGCGCATTTTTCCAAATATCGAAGACTAATGTTCATGAGTGAAAAAACAAAGAACTCTAAAAATTACTTAAGTGGTCAATTATATTTTGCGGTGATGATTTTATTTAACAATTTCACATATTGTTTGTACAAAACATCGATTTAAAAGTGTATATTAAATGTAAAAAAAATATAGGTAAAATTAAAAACATTAATAATGATTAAAGACAGATAACACGACTCGAAGGTGAAATTAAAAATTCATTATGCATTTTAATATTCTTTGATATTCTGATATCTTTCGATTATAACATCATTTAATCATATCTGATAGCGTAACTTTTTAATTAATTTTAACACCACTAAATTGGTATGTTTTATAATATACTGTACTTTATAAAAGCAGAAAAAGTGGCACAATTAATTGGGTACAATTTCAGGCAAACAATAACTAGTAATAATGAAAAAATGAAAAAGAAAACGGGTTGCCAAAGTCAAAAAGGGAGATCTCCCCTTTCGGTTGGCTAAGTGTTAACGTGACTCGATGCTATTTCAACAGTTGTGTGCGTATCTTGGATTCGCTTTTTATTAAACGTCGTATAAACAATCGTATTGCTATATAGACAATTGTTTGAAAACAAACAACATCGAAAATATCAGTGGAACGAGACATATACCGATGAGCATATAAATAGCAACACTTTATTTTTATACCTCGTTTGAAATACGTATGTACAGTTTACTGCTAAAATAATTTATTATGCTGGGAAATAGAATATTTTCAAGATTTGTAATGCATGGAGAATGTATATCGCGTTTTAGGTAAAAATTGGAATATCGTATTATTGGAATATAAATATCGGAAATGTATAAAGAAACAACAATCTCAATAAAATTTTCAAGAGTGTTCGAATGCATCAATTTGAGTTTGTACGTACTTTTATTAACACACTCGTCGTTGTATATATCCTGTACACTACTGTTTACGAACTTTAGAACAACGACTGCTTTTATACGAAGCCTGATAATTAACTTAGATTATCGAAGGAATAACGAACCGACCAGAATTTTATCTTTATACAATCGGGATCCAATGTACGCAGCGAAAATTTCGTTGCAACTACTTGCAACAGTTACATACATACGCGTGATAAACGAGCAAGAATGTTAAAGTTATCTAAGTTAAAGCTTATCGAACAATATTTAAACGAATCAAAATGATTCTTTATAATCTTAAATAAGGTTTCCAGTTTACATAGTTTCTCGTAAGTATGCTAATATTTACGAACGGCGACGTATTATTTATATTCTGAGTCATTTTGGCCCAGCTTCGACGTTGTTAGAAAGTCCGATGTCCAAGAATTAACACGTTTACCACGATTAAAATATAGCTACCGTTCTGTATTATTTATATATAATTTTCATCAGAGTAGCGTTTATTTTAAATCGCAATACGTATTTATTTTAACACATTTGTCGCCGTATTATTATTGTTATTTTCAAATCTTGTCATCGTGCAAACTTAAAGACGCGACAGCTACGTCAATAATATTGCCTGCAATTAGGATCTAATAATAACTAAGATAATTGAATGGATGCAACATATGCGTCAGTAGCAGGGAATGTGTTAAACACAGAGTTAAACAGCGATAAGAACAGGCACGTACTATTAGATAAATTAGAAAGTACACGCGATAAGCTTTGCTGGGAAATTTCGACGAAATTGTGTCTGGGAAAAGGATGAATTTTGTCACCCTGGAAATTACCAGGCGTTATTCACGGTATATACGCGAACGTCGGTTAAAGAAACGAAGCACACGTGCGACCCGCATCTCGTTTCCTGCACACGTGGATTCTCGGCAGACTTCGCGCCTAGCCGCATCCCAACGCCTCGTAAACGTCCACGTGGTTAAAAGGTTCGATAATACGTTGCATCTGCCTCCGTTAGGCGGGACGAAATTAGCTTCTAAGCTCGTCGAAACAACGGAACCGCAAAGTCTTTGTCCTTTGTCCGCTCTAGAGAAATAAATCCAGTTGATTCCGTGGTAGACAAAATTTCAATTTTGTTTTGGCGGTAATTTAATCCATTAAGCATTACGTATAGTACGCCTGATATCATGCATTTTTCCCTGCGTTCTACCGTTACGCGTATTCGACAAACAACTAGATTTTTCATACTGTCAATTTGTGTTCTGTAAAGGTAGATTCTTCGATCGTTTGAACGGTGTAGTCGATAACCGATACGGAAGAATTTTTACAGGGAGATGTAAAGTTCAATTAAAATTCCATACAGATACGGTGAAATGGGTAAGTCTCTAGAACCTATTTACGTTCGAATAATGTGATTAGTTTCTAGATCTAACGTTCCTTGAGCAAATTGCAAATTAACCGGGGGTTTTAAAAAAGAATCCGTATTCTATAGCAAGATATAAATCTTCGTATAGGAATGATAGTTTGTCTGGCATCTTTTTACGAATCGAAAGATGGAATTATTCGGAAACGTCATTTTAGATTTAAATGGACCATTTACTACCTTTGTATACGAATATAACCTTTCCGTACGTTAATTCTTCTATGAATAATCGTTACCCGATAGAATTAAAGAACAAAAGACCGTAGGTGTCTCTGATTTTCTGATAATAAGAAACCCGTTGACAAGACGAATGGAAGAATTAAGTACCAGTTGAAAGACCGGAAACACGAGCTTCTAATTTTAAACTTAGTGACCCGACCGTCAACAACCATTCGCGCAAAGCACCAAGCGTCTTCTGTTTCCTCCCTTTCGAACGATAATATTATCGCGTCTGTCCCCGTGAAATATTTGGAATAGATCGGATCTGCAACGTCGTTCCTTCTGGTAAAATCAATTAAACAGGTTCTCGTGCACCGATGTTCACGAGAGTGGTGGAGCGATTAAACGTACAACAAAGAGCGTGTAAAGGGATGGGAAGAAATACGAGGGAGAGGGCAGGGTCGATCGTATTTCAGAAATTATATATCACACGGACAGAAGTGTGCATCGTTGCTAGTATAAATTTCCAATCACCGTCGATTGATAGTCCGATGATGCGATCTTTACGAGGTCGATTAAAATCGTGGTTCGAAAAAAGGGGTACGACGAACAGCGACCAGAGAATATAAAGGAGCGTATCAGGGGGAAGAAGCCGGAGCGAAAAGACCAGGGGGAACCACCCCCTGCGGGGCCCGTTATTGTGCCGACGCGAACAATGATTCGACGTTAACGCGATTCATAACACCTCGGCCACGTCTGTAGATATAAAAGACCATTCATCACATCCCGCTACATTAGTCGAGCCATCGACGATTCGTGTTTGTTATCGACTTACCCTTTCAGCCACGCAAACCCATCTCGTAGTTCGCGCGCGACGCCAATCAAATTGATTACCGTGAATCGTCTCGAATCGAACGAAACCTGTTAATTTGCCCAACTGTAAAATTTATTAAACCGTGAAGGCCCCTGGTGCGACGTAAGTACTTTTGACCGAAAGCTGACAATTTCAAGATCATATCGCGCTGTACGTGGGTGGAAAGTTGGATAGTAAAATTCCGATTTATGGATGTACGTACATGTATGGATGGTTATTTATGAAAGTTTCGGTATGTTCTAGAAAAGATTGCGTTTATTCAAATAAAAATGATTGTTGTTAAATCTTCGATATTAAATCTCCATTTCTTTCAGCTTCTATGCTTTGCAAAATTCTAGGCTTCCAGAAAGTCTACAAATATTCTGTAACATAAATCATCGCGTTTATAATTTTTTTCAGAATTTTTCCACAATATTAAATAAGGAAGAGAGATCGCAAATGTATAATTCAAATTTTCCCTGTACTCTTTGGATCAAGATAGACGATGAAAACTTGGTATGAGACGTTATGTGTGTTATGCATGGTGTGTGTATGAGATATTCTCTTCCGATATGCATTGTATCGAACGATCCATCGCCAGATAAATTCGATTCGATTTAATTGGCTGCGCCCTTTGTACAAAGATTTCTGCACTAGCTGTGAGTGACCAATTTGTAGATATTATCGTTTTAACTGGTACCGAAAATATACGTGTCCTATTTATAGCACTGGACCATAGAAGACCATTTTATTACACTATAAATCAATCACACCTGTATATTCCTTCCACCAACCAGCTTTCCAGCCACGAACAGCGCGTTGATTTGTCCGTTGAAACAACTCCGAGGAGCAAAAGTACGAAGACCCGAGACACGGTCTTCCACTACTGGCAATAACGATGGGATTATCTTAATTAACGATCGTAAAGTTAATCATCGATAGAGAGTTTTAGTCCAGCATCTTTATCGCCGCGACCACGAAAGGACACCGAGCAACCATTCCGCGAGCTACTTATCTCCGAATGACCTCTAAATTCAGCGAGGTACTTAATAGATATTACGAGCTCGTTTCGCAACAAAGTGTCCGTTTCGTTCGTATATCAAACGCGCCGACGAGCCGAAGCGGAACGCACAAATTCGCATAAGCGGAACATAATTGACGACGATAAGTTCGGCCCGCGGGACGATATCCGTGGAACCGGTTCGTGTCTACCGACGACACCTTAGAGATCTATTGAAACATCGTAGATTTATTTCAACGCCATTCTCGTTCACAGACTTTCGTTTCCTTTGTTTTAAGCGGCCACTTTGCCCTTTCGATAAAGTTGCGTAAGATCTGACACTCGTGTAATAATGCAAACATATCGACGCCGATCTCTTTCCTCTTGCGAATCTAGTAATATGGAATGGAATTTCGTATTTGTTATACCGTCGCAGAGAAGAATACCGGGAATCTTCCAACGCTGTTCCCAAATAAATGCTACTCGAAACGAGAGAATATGGATCGATGTACGATTTTATATAAATCATACCTCGGGCGAATAATAATACGCTTTTCTATACAATCTACACATCTCTGAAAAATCTGGATCAAACTGACATTTCCATAAATTTACGATACGAAAAGTATTATTTTGAATGCGACGAGTACGACTGTTTCTTCGATCCAAACACTTCGGTTAATTTTACCATTGCCCTTTGTTACCAATGGCTCTTACATCGTCGATAACAAGTCTTTAACATTGGACGTGTTAATCGATCACATTGTTTCCTAACATGGACGAAATCGAATGGACAGAACGAGACAAGGAGGATAGGAAGATCGGTGACGGTGGTTGTGGCGTCTATCGCGAGGGAAGGTTCCTTATTTATCGCGCGTATTGCTAGCACCTCTCCAGGGCCGACCGTTATAAATCTCAAGCCATTTAATATGCAAATCCCGGCACCTCCGACAGCCCGAGGACTCCTCTTGGCTGGTTTTTTTTTCATCGCGAACGAGTTTCAATCGCCGATGTAATTCATACTGCGGCGGACGACCGCGCGAGAGCAATGCCATTCTCTGTCGAATACGTTATTATCTTACTCCTCTGGGCCCCAGTATCCTCCGCACCCCGCGTCTTCCTCGTCCACGATGTTTCACGGGCCGGCCGGTTACGCGCCAACACTCCCACGAGAGCTGCCCCGCTTAATGATATCCGCTCAATTTCATCGAACACCGATAAGCCTTGCTCGATACAATATCTCTCGGGTTCCGCGACCATCCTTTCTTTTTCTTTGATTCGTTTCTTCCAGCTGTGACGTACAGTGGCTTTATTTTATGGATTTACGAGGATCAAGTGGAGACGGCAGGAAATCATTCAAATTTTAATCCTCTCGCACTTGACGCGTATCTGCTATATCGTACTTTAATCGATTACGAATAATCAAACTGTAGTTGTTATAAATTAATCAGTTTAAACTTTGAAAATAGAATTCGGATCCAAGTTGAAGAAATAGCGACGAAAGAGACGTCAAGCGAATCCTTGGAATTCATTTAGATGGTCGCAATATGAAAATAAATGAAATCGGTAAAATGAGAGTAAAGGTACATTGTTTTGCATTCTGCAGATATATCCCTATCAAAATTGCTACGAAACTTCTAGATACGAAACGTTTCAACTTACGTATACGCTTATTGGTTAATCCTACCGATACAATTGCCTGCGGCAAGACTTGATAAACTCGTCCGTCTGCATTCGCGAAGGATTTTTATAACACGCGATATCTGACCGTTTAATCGGGTTACTTGTAACGATAAAAACAACAACAATCATCCGATCACCTCTGTCTCGAACCAAGTATAATATATTCCGCGACGTATCGCAAAATTTTGCTAACTAGTTTACGCGTGCCATAAGAGGAAAAAGATCAGAAATCGCTGATCTTGATCGTTTAATTCGTTCCCTATGCACGGCTAATTACTCCATTCACTCGAAACGTGTTCGGACGTCTTGGACGTCACTTGGGAAGAACGTCTTCTTCGTTCACGTCGATTTCGATATCGCATATGCGACGACCTTTTCCTTTCGTTTCTATTCATTCGAACGACACAAGACATCGTGGCGAACTTTCTCCTGGACTTGCAAGGATCGTCCATCTATCATCGAGACGCGAAACAGAAACGAGAGTGCGAGCGGCAATGCTCCAAGGGGGCAAAGAGGCGAGAGTGACTCTCGGTTGCAGAAGTGCATTGCACCGGGCGGGGTCGCGCGTCGCGTTACGACCGCCTCGAGAAAAATGCCTTTTTACGCGGCGCGGGTAACGCATTAGCGCTAAGGAACACGTGTTCGGCACGAACACTTTTCGCTACACACTTGTGAACGGAGCACGGCGTGCGTGCCGTCTGCGTACACAACGCAGTCTCCCATAGGTCTCACATAGGCCGCATGTTCGCTCTTTTCATCGGCCGATACTTTGTACTCGTTCGCGGATTACCGCGCTCAGCGTTTCAACAAAGAAATAGGAAAAAGGCCGACCGTTTCCCTTTTCTTTGGCACACGTTCTATACATAGAAGTTGCGTGCCTGAATGGCGCCTGTTCTTACGCCAAGATTGGAGTTGGAATTCGGTTAGTACTCGTTTCTACGTTTCATTCGTTATTAGCGGATATAACTTCTGAGGTGAATTCAGCGCACGGCTGTAATAAAATATTTTTCTTAAAAGCGCGCGTGGAAATTGGGCGACCTTGTTCGACAAGTAATAGATGGTCTTCCCGTGTTTCATCGATTTATACGTATTTTCCAATGCCTAGCTACCACTCTATAATCAACCATTGACTCGTGTTCATTTGGAAGTACTGATAGAATTTACCGCGAGGATTAAGGAGAGTCTTGCTTAGCGCAAAACGTTGAAGGAAACGAATAAAGAACAACTATCCTGTTAGTTAGAGAAAAAGTGACAAGGAAGACTTCGTTGCTATCAAACGAAAGAATACGAGGGCATTGTTTTACCTTAGCGAAGATGACAACGAATAAAATTCAACATTTCTGTGTATTTCTATCCAACTTTCACTATCGTTGTTATATATCACTTTATTTCTATGATCATTTTAAATAGAAAAGTTACAAGAAGAACAGAGCGGAATTTGTATCCGCTTTAATTTATTTAGTTTATTAAATTAATATGTAGCTTTCGAACGATAAACCCTCGATAGAATATGGTGCACGTTCCTCTGTTATAAGATTATTTGTAATTAGTTTAGCTTCCATGTATCTGAAATATCGAATTACACACGAAGAAACGAAGCCTAAGGATAAGGTGCATGTCACTGACGCCAATCTGGGTAACCATATTATATTTCAATCACGTGAGGATTGCCTTCCTCTGGGAAACGTCATTGAAAGTCTGTTTAAAGTTCCCGTGATGCAGAGTAGTTAGGTTTCGCGTTATTTAGGAACTAGTACGGCTCGTATCGACTCGTGTCCGCGACAGCGCACGTTCATACGTTAACGAACGACCCGCCGTTGCATTTCCATTCCGCGGCGCGCACCAGGCGACGTGATTCTTTTCTCTTCTCCCCCAGGCTTTTTTCGCCTTTTTCTTATTATTCGGTATTTGGTGCCGGGAGCACGTTCGTTAGCCGTTACTCGATAACTGCGCGTCGTCACGGCACACTGCGGCTAGCTCCAACGTTGACTTCACCTCGCAACAACGTAAGCTACGTTCTCGCGAAAATAGTTTCCTTCTATTCTTCCCTCGGACATTGTACCAATCAAGTACGGTAGAAGCTGGTTTATTCGTTCCTTCTTGTACGAGCAACAATGCTCAACTTCGGCTATATGTACGTTAGATATCGTTCGGAAGAATTCGCACGTTTTAGCAATGATCCGTAGCAATGGAACGTCCATCTCGATATAAATTAATGAGAAACTTTGTAATTTTCTTCTAATCGTTCGTTCCAAAATTGACAAACAGTGTATTAAAATTAAGTTCGCGATGAATATGGATACATCTTGTAGCGGTTTCCATTACAATTCTTTTTTAATATTGCACAGTTTCGAGTTTAAACCAACGATAACAGTCTTCTTTACGAGCTTTGCGGAAGCTCCCTCGTCCGATCTCTGATTGCCTATATTACAAGCTTGGTAACGAACATCAGAGCTTTACGGTTTTGATCGAATTCTACAGAGACGAGAGTGAAGGCGACAGAGCACGATGAAAGAAACGACGATCAAGGTTTCGTGGTCGCGTTAATGCCTTGGAGCGGGAATTAAAGGCTGAACGAAACGGCCGACGAAACGGGCAACAGTCTCTCGGAGGCTTTATTACGTAATAAATATTAAAATTCATACGGGTTGCACCTCTACCGAGAATCGATCTTCGACCGGTCCAAAGGGACGGCTATAAAAGTCCGGAGGAGAGAGACGCGCTACTCTGTGCCGAAAGGCAGCTCCTCTCTCGTACGACGCTATTTTACTTTTATTCGAGCAGATCCATTCTCGGACGGTTTACGATCCGTCCTGCCATCGTGCGGTCTCTCGCGCGGCTTTGTGAGACGCAAGACAACCTTGCCAGAAAGAAAAACTTCAAGGAATTCAGGCCTCCTTGAAATCCGCTCGAGTAATTAAGAGATTTTTGGAAGCTACGAATCGATGGATAATTTACGATTATTTCTCACAGATACATATCGATGTATATCGTCGCGATCAATCATCATCGGTAGTCTCAGTCCCGTGTTAATATCGATCTTTAGAACGACAGTCTAAAGACAAACACTTCAAAGTACTGTTTGGCCGAGTAGAAATAACGTCGCAATTATTTCATACTACGACATTCTTCCTAAGATAACCAGCATCCACAAGTTTCATATCGCTTCTGCAACCGCCTGTCGATATCATAAGACGTCTTACAAGTCTCTTTATCATTCACTTTTCCTCTCTAATCCATCAAAGAATCAACTTTCGCTTAGCCGATCAAACAGGAAAAATGCCGAGGTTTCCACAGGATCTAAGATTATTGTTCAAATCCCGAGCAAACTGAATTCCTTCAACGGTTGCGAAAGAACACCCTCGCTTTCGGATTCACCGATCCGAGAATTGAATTCGCAAACATAGCGGTCGAGACGTGGTACCGTTACGACACCGTGTTTCAGTAGTCGAGACAGAATTAGACAATACGGAGCAAAGGCAAAGTCCTGCGAAGAAACAGATCGCGTCGGTTGTACCTATTGTCGGAAACCGATCGTAGAGAACGAGGAGTCTATCGATCGATCGGTCTCGTTCCCACCGCCCCCGGGACATCTCGGTTTCTACCTTTATTTGTATCTGAGCGAGCCGCTCCAATGTCGTTTTATCGCGTTTACGACCTTGTCGAGCAAATGTACGAGCCGAGCGTGGACGTTCGACGACGACAGACAGAGTCAATTCAGCTTGTCCATAAACACCCATCCACGTTTACCTCCATAAAACGAAATAAAGTCCTAGCGCGCGCATCGACGAGAGTCTCGACGATGGGCGGACTTCTCCCCGTTCCCGCGAGTGATGGATTTCCTCTTTGACGGATCGCTCGTAAACCTCCTCTAAATGTTTTCTCGGAAACGGTCAGAGAAAGAGAGAGAGAAAGAGAGAAAGAGCCAATACGGATTTCCAAGCGAGCACGCGGATACTTTTCTCTCTGTTTTTTCTCTTTTCTTTGGCTACTCTCCTCCTTGTTGGATCAAAGATCAGAGTGCTTAGGGCCACCCGCTGTTTTTAGTGGGTCTTAAATCGGGATTATGTCGGGATTACAGGATCCTGCGTACGTTATCGTTTCTTCTGGTAGCGGCCAAAGGAACGCACGGAGCTTACAGCGAAAATGATCCTCCTGCAATTCTCCTGCTTGTCTATCATTCTGCTTGGTCTTGGTCGCTACTTTTACGAGTTCTATCGTAAGATTCTTTTTATCTGAACGTCGTTTCGTTAACTAGATTTTTATACTTTTATGTCAAGTTTGTTCGTTAAATATATAACAGTTGCCAAATAACATGGAAAACGAAAATAAAATTCTTTATCTGTATATTTGATCGTTTTGACGATACCCATTCATGTTACCGTAACAGTGGCACGTTTAACGATAGTATTATAGTTCTCGATACGGTAGTTTACAGACGAGACGAGCTTATTTTATTTGCCAAGTCAGGTTCCAGTAACAGAGTTGGTGGGTTCGAAGGGGTTGCAAGAGTCGAGTCACGACGAGTATCGTGCATTTTCGGGGTTATCTCCTCCGTCACGAGACGGAAGACAACGAAGACGCATGTCGACCGTTTCGGTCGGTGCCAGGATCGTTTCGCGAAGAATTCGCAAATTGAAAAAACTCTAGTCTCTCTCCACGCTGTTCGAGCTCCCGTTTCGTTTAATTGCTTCGCACGGCCGACTCGTTTCTAGCATCGATCATTCTCCCGTTCTTCCTTTCTTTCCCCCTCGTTCTTCCTTTTTTCTTCCGCCGGTCGTTTGCAAATCAGAGAAACGTTGGTCGATCGTCCTCGCGTTTCCGAGAAGTTTCGTGATAAGTCGACGATTAGCGGTTCCGGAGAAGCGTGGCGGCTGGTCTCGGCCTGGCTACGAGGAAAAGGGGTGAGCAATCATCAGCAATTATTCGGAATCCCAGCATATAACGACGTGCACCCGCTGATTGATGCCCTCCAGGCGATCTGGCCACTGAAGGAGGATCACGTTTTCGTGCAGAAGCCCCGAAATTCCTTCGACATTAATTATTATAATGCGAATCGGATGAGATCTGACCGTACCGCCGACATTCCGAGACCGGTAGCCCGGCTATCGTTTTCACGCAAACGGGGAATCTCGTAAATCGTGTCATTTTTTCAGAGAATTACCCAGGAATTTGAATAGCTTCCCTGCCAACCTAAATCGCTCCATTCGTTTCGTAAGAGAGAACTATTTTCTGAAACTTTCCTTAAAACATTTCTATAAAAGTCGACTATAGTAGACTCGAAGTACGGCTTGCGATAATTCGTTTATCCTCGTCTGCGAGTAAATAGTAGCACGATCGCGGATGAAAACCAAGGGCGAGCTCGAGAACGAGCACGATCGTCCTCTGGAGGGAACCGAGTCAAATCGCGCGTGTGGCATGAAATTTCGTCGCGACCAGAAAAGAAGAAGCGGACGACGTCGCGGCACACCTGTCCAATTAGTTCTGCGCTCGTGCTCGAATTCGACCTACATTTTCCAACGGCGGACAAGTGACCGGGTAGCTTCCAGTATCGGTGAACGAGAGAGGAAACGAGATAGGAAAGAGGAGAGAGAGAGAGAGTGTGAGAGAGAAAGAGAGAGATGGAGAGTCGGCACGGTTCTCCGGCACGTTCCAGTGCTATAGATAGCTCGCGCACGCGAGCCGAGCGAAAAGCATTTAGCAGGATGACGTTCGCACATTCTAGACGTCTCGACGCCGCGCCGGCCGTTCTCGCCGATCATCCGTTACGTTCCCGTGACGTAATTGTCGAATTCTTGCTCCGACAGTCTGCCTCCGTTTCTCGCCTTCTCGCTATCTCTCCCTTTACTTCGTTTCACCTTCGTCTCTCCCTTTCCCTCTCTTTGCTTCTCTCGCGTATCCTGCACGCTTAAACGCCTGGAGATGGGTGACAAGAATGATCGTTTGCAACGAGACGATTGATTAACGACGAACCGTCGAGTTTTTCGCGATCGGGTCTCCACTTTCGTCTCTGGATAATGTCGCCTCTGTCGAAGTTGTAAGAAGAAAATACCGAAGAGGGAAAATATCGATGCGAAGGAAAGAGGAAAGAGGCGAAGGAAGCAAAAGAAGAAGGGAGGAAGGTGGAAGAAATCGGAGAACGGGTTCCGCGTTCTGCAGCCTCGACGCTGGCCAGGCGTGGGAAGTGAAATACGAGCGTTGTAGACGGCCAACGGCCATTTCCATCCTGCCGGTTTAGTATTGGCGGGCCACTAAGTCTGAACTAATTTGCTTATTAATATTTCACAACAGCGCCGATCGCTCTGGGGGTTCTTGATATATCGTCTCCCCCACCCCGACTACCGGACCCTCACCCTCTGTCCCGGTCTTTTCGTGTCTTTCCTCTTGCGCTCGAACCTGCATCCACGTTTCTTCGCTCGCCTTCAATTTGTTCCCAATTGGAGTCGTAACTTGGAACGCAAGCTTTGTCGGTTGGACCAATGAAACCTACATATTTACCTTTTAATTTGTTCCTGACAAATTGTAGCCAGCAGAGGATATATTAAGTCGTCTTGAAAGTTTTCACGGTTTTCGATGTATCTGATTCTTTATAATATATTTCAAACGTTCTAGAAACATTGTTGGACATTTTATATCGTACGTGGTATCTATTATGCTTATCGTAACTTGCGCCTCTTTCCTTCAAAAATCGTTTAGTGTATTTGAAAAACGAAATATAAAAGTGGAAACACAAGTACTGGGAACACAATCGCCTAAGACTTACGTCAATTATATACTTGAAGTTTTTCTTTATCTCCCATATGATTTTATGTAATTTTCTACGATAGTTTCTTTGCAATTACTCGACAATTTTTCTCGATAATTTCTTTCATTCGCAAATTGCGTACAATCATAATGTGCTGGCAAAAGCGTATAAAATACCACCAGGATCGTTTCAAATAAAAATCTTCGATTTCGGTAGAATCACATTCGTCCAAAACGATCGAGTTAGAAATTGCAGGAACTTTCATCGTGTTTATAAATTTAACCGACTCGTTGGCTCTTATCGCGACCTACTCCACTAGCAAACTCTTATACTCAAAACGATTCATTCCATTCAAATTTCCACTAAACGTTTCTATTCTTTTCTTTTTTTTCTCTCTAAGAGAAAATAAGTCTCCAGTTACCACATTCTCTATTTCAAAATCGAACGAAAAAGTGATCTGCGATCTCGCTTTACGATCCATCATCGATCGATTCAGTCGGTCAAAGCCGCGCTACGTTCAAATCGCAAGCGTCGCGACTGATCGTTCAAAGCTCGTGGAATCGTCGTTTAATGAGCTTTCCGTGCAAAGACACACGAACGACCGGGTTACGTGTAGGAAAAAGGTTCTCGACGAAGATAATTGCCGCGCGACGAGCTGGCTCGCCGCGATTAACGTCGTTAAGGCTCACAGCCGTATCGGCGCGTTTACGATCCCTGACGAATCCACGTCGCAATAGAGAGGAGGCGGCGAGCCGCGAGAGGAGGCGGCGCGGCGTGCGCGCATGACCATGCGAGTCCGGGGATATTTGGGTCGTGACGGTGACCGTCGCAACGACGGACTTAAACCCTTATTCTGGCAGAATGACAAGCACGAATCGAAAGTTATTTCTGCGTGGCCAATATATAGGTTGATTTACGCCTGGCATCGGACAATAACGCGACCGGCCTGCAATATCACGGCTCGCGTTGGTATTTTATAACCCTGTAAATAGCCGCGAAGACGACGTTGCTTCTCGGAAGCTTCGATTCCTGAGAACTCGACCCCCCGTTCGAATCGTCTACCAGTTCCTAAGTTAACGTTCGAAGTCTTCGTTTCTTCTATCGATCGTTCAACTCCGACGAAGGTTGTCGTTGATCCTTGTCGAACGGACGAACTTGATGCTTTTACTCGTTAAACGTAAATGGTGACAAAGTTTGCTTTTTATCTTTGCATTAGGATAAAGCTGTACGAGCAACCGGCCATGCAGGAACAGAGTACCGGTTAACGTGCCATTTTACGTCACATCAAAGCTTCGCCACATTGTTGGTAAGTGCCTGGCAATCCTCCCAGCTGTGAATCCACCGCGGTGGCGATCCCGACCGAGGCCACGGGTACCATGCGCCTCCAAACAAACCATCACGACTCCATACACTTACTCGACAAACTCGTCGTCGTTGTCGTCGTCGTCTCTGTCTTCTTTCTTCTTTTCTTCGACTGTGTCTCCGAGAGACGAAACGAAGGCCGCGACTGAATTCATGCGGAACGAGCTCCACGTTTGAAGAAACGTCTCCAGAGAGCTCGTTAACTTTGATCAAAACGAAAATTTTGATACGAGTTTGGCATCGTCCCTCTAGTGCCTCGAGGTTCACCGAACCAATGGAACTTTGGTTGACGAAACAACGACGATACAATATACCGTTGGAATGAAAATCGTAACAGGATTCACATCGATATCTTGATAAAAACCAAGTAAAATCTGGTTTACCTGAGTTTAGTAGCGCAAAGGCTACCGCGACAGCAAGTTGGCATATCAAACGAACTCGTAAAGTCTATCGGGCGATTCGTAACAGCGAGCGTTGTGTTGATCGCTTTATTGCGATATTATTTGGGGATTTTATTATCGTGTGGCTAAGAAACGGACGTAATATAGGTCGCGAGTCGGCCATGCCATAGAGCTGCGAGCCCACCCAGGTCGTCGCTACTCTTACGAGTTCTCCGTGGCCAAGGAACGTGAAAGAAGAACTAGAAGAACGACGGGCAAAGAAACGACTGGACGAAGACGGACGACGTAGAATTATTCCTTCGCGTGCCACGCCCTTACTACTATCGTGTTTTGTCTATCTTCTGCTTCACGGAGTTTTCATCTACTTTGCCCGGAAACATCGTCACCAGATACAACCACGGTAACGTTCAATGTAGGCGTAGAACGGATAGGATTTATTACAGTACAGATACTAATTTCAGTGACAAGTGTCGTACCGATGAAAATATCAAGAACGCCAGCAACAATTATATAAGATTATGTAAGATTAGAGCTTTTTGAGTTTCTCGAGTTTTCTGGTCGTGAAGCTTAATAACTTTCAAATAGGTATATACCCAAGGTAGATATGTAGTAAAAAAATTCTCTGTCTGTGTCTTCACGTGTAACTTCACATTGCCATCGATGAATGAATTATTCTGACGATGCGTTACAAATACATTCGCTTCATTTTAGCTCGTTATACGGATACCGTGTCGACGTCGCGTAATTTTTATCGTTGTACAGGATGTTGAAAACAAGCGGTTCTAGACACCGGAGTAATTAGAAAAATTCATTGATTCGATTTCCTAAGAATTCGAAACTACGACGCTTCTCGAATAACGCTTCGAAACGAAAGAATAATTTTATCCTTTACTGCATCAATTATGAGATTAATCGCGTCTCAATAGACCGCTATATGTAACCATGACACTTATAAATAATAAAATCATCGCAGTTCCATTCATTCGTAATTTCGTGATACAAATACATTCTATAGAAAAGAAACAAGAGACAACTTTTATGTATAACATTTTGAAGCTTAACCCTTGTGCGTGTAGATTTATCATGATTAAAATTTAAACGAGAGAAATAGCGAGGAATGTGACAAAAGGACAGACTAAGAGGAAAATCCCCTGCTTGTTGTTCGTGGCACGCGATATCAGGATCGTTTTGTTTCCCTGGATTAGAGTAGGGAACCGAAACGAGAACCACCCACGAATTATAAGCCACACCCTAGGCCGACACAGGGGGTTGCCATGCCACCGACGGAGATACAATTATTTGATCGGCATGCAACAAGTGGCTACGGGGAGGTTTGCGGGAATCTTCTATTTTAGTCGGGGAGATTTCGATGCCTCGATAGAGAGGCTCTTACCACCGGCAGGATCGCCCCACAAGTCGATAATCCTACTCGAGCTGTTGTTATATCGAGATCAATACATAATAGAGTAGACCCCTTTCTACCAGTTTTTATCAAACAAAGACAAACAGAACGAATTTCATTTCTTTATTCTTTAAGCATTCGAATTCTATTCAGTGGTAAATGTTTGATCTCAGGTTGAAATTCTCGTTACCGATCGACGTATACGTAATATGTAATTGTTTCGGTGCTTTCAAGAATGGCGCAAAATCGTTGTACCTTCATTTTCATTTATCATGTTTCACAAAGTCGTGAAAAACGACTATAATTTATACCTACTTTCGTTCGTCAAGTTTCTCTTATCCTATCAAGATGCAAAAATAAGATTCCAAGAAGCATATAGAGACAATTACAGACCAAAAGTCAATTCCCAAGATTCGATCTAATCTTCAAAAATTAGCAAAACCGAGTAACCTCGATCAACGAGTTAACGTTAGACGAAAAGAAAGAAAAAGGAGGGATAGTGTAACGTAGTTAAAGAGGAGGGTGAGGGAACGCGTGTCTGCACGGACTCGCGTTTGGCGTGGCAGAGGCGAGACACGGCGCAACCCCTTGCTTGGCCTCGACGTTCCATCGCGACTCCCTTGACAGTTAACTTCGCTAAGACGGATCGTAAATTACGCCAATATTTCCGCGAAATCCTAACAAGATTATAAAGCAGATTGTAGCACTGTTCGTGGCGGCTGTGGCCTCTCCCCTTTTTCCTCTGGACCCTTCTCGATCTCTTCGTGGCCACGAGCGAAGGGCTGCAGCTTGGACGCTCGTTGGAAAGGGAAAGAAAGGATCGGTGTAAAGGAGGGCGTACAACGAGGGGAAGGGGGTAGGCGAGCAAGAAAGAGAGAAAGTTCTATTTATAATGCGTTTGCGTCTTTGCAGGGGCCCCAGCCGGTGGAGGCAGTAAATGTCGCGTGTATTTCATATGAAACTCCACCCCCTCCCGGCTATTCTTCGCAATGCCAATCCTGGTCTTTCGTTCGTCTGATAATACCGACGCTAACAAAGTTAACCCGTATGAACAGAGAGAATCTTTCGTCTCTGCTCCTACCCTTGTCATTCCTTTTTTCCTTTTTCTCCGTCGTATTCTTGTACCGCGTGTCTGTTGTTCGAACGCGATTAAGTTAGACGAACGAAGATGGTCGATATTACCAAAATTCGAACGGTTGAGATCGACGCGTGGATTAACCGCGTTAATCTTTGCAAAACTGTGATCGAACGATGAACAAGTTTTTGGGTTTACGATTTTTTGTAAATGTTCTTAAACGTATCTACCGAAAGATTCGAACACGAGGATAACGTTTCGATATTCGTCAGACGGCAGTGCGTACCGCAAGTTGGCTCGTAAAGTGTGCGTCGAAAGTAGCGTAGCAGCATCGTTCGGAAAGTTGCTCGGTCAGTTTTCGAGGCAGCCGAAATACATTCAGAAGTGAATCGCGTCTTTCGTCCGGTTAATTAAAAAAATAAATCCCGATGAGACAAAAGCAGCGTGCAATCCACGTTGCATTGCTTATTAGCTTTTATTGAATTTGTTAAAGCGGTAGATTCTTCTAATGTAACAGAAGTTACGTCGTATTTCCGTAAGCAATAACATATCTACCTCGTCACGTTGCCATAAAATTTATTTATCGCACAAAAGAGGGAGAATACGTTTTACATACCCTTATCTTCCAATGAATCATTTTTTTTATCAGAAAGTAACTATTTACTTGAAGGCACTATTAAACTTATTATATCATTGAAACTTATCATACTTGAACCTAATTGATTAGTATCCATATGAATATCATAATATTAGATCGTCGAAAAGTTTCTTTCGTATTATAAGGAAATAATGGATGCACATTTTTCGTTTTATATTATTTTATCGAATTACGTAGATCCATTTTGTTGTATCAAAATAAAGATCACAACGTGTCTGTAAAAGAAAGACACTTTTCGTACAACCTAATACATACAATAGCGTACGAATATATTTCGTAGCCACTGTACGTATCAATCAAAGAAGAAATATCAAAATTCAGCAATAGTTATAGCATAAAAACTAACAACCACCAAAACCCTCTAGTTACTCAATTACTTCACACGTCGGATCAAATCCGCAGGCTAAAAAGACAATACCCTCTAGATTTAATCACTAGATTCAATTAGAATCAAACACACTTTATACTTTTAATCATGTTATAATACCACGTCAGAAAAACTTAATTAAAATTCTCAATGAGGGAATTGATTGTAATGTGCATCCAAATAAAATAAAAAAAAAAGACTGTACGTAACTGTACGTCGAAACTGAAAAAAAATATCCAACCTACCTTTGCGTAGGAGCGCAAGAAATGATTTTGCCATTAATTTCCGTGCAATTTATTTTCCGTTATCACGGATTCGCTAAAGCGTTCAACGCTTGTAAACAATAATTTAAGTTGATTCTCAAGGTGGTTGGTTCCGCCTCGTCGACAATGTTGTTGGAATTGTCGACTTTGAAATAGAAATTGTAAATGGTGTGTAGTGGCAGCGAGAAGAAAGGGAAAAGAACGCAAGAGTATATTCCGCAGGGGTTATATTCCTTTGGCAGCTTATTCGATAGATTCCAGGGTCGTCACGCGAGATTCTGCGAAAAGTCGTTTCGCGCGCGTCCGAAAGGCTTTTAAAGCAGGCGCGTTAGTCGGCCCACAGCGGGTCGCAGTTCCTGCGTCGGTTAATAAAGGCCTCCGACATAGTCGATCGTTATTAGATCGGGCACTCCTTCGGCCCGCCAATCTTACCCGCCCAATATACTTCGCAATAACTCATAAAATGCAACATTTTGTTTCGTATACCAATTATCCCCTCTACCAACGTGGTATCGAAGGGCCGGTTTGTTTCTGTTACGATCGTCCTGCTCGATCGCTGATTGTTACGAACGAGGAAAGACGGCGCATTATCGACGAAACGTAGTCTACCACATGTTCGTGTTATTATTACATTCAACGTTCGATGGATTTGTAGTAATAAAGAGGCGGCTGCACCGTGGCACTTGTATTGTACTACTTGGCATTTGCATATTCTTTTTTTAATACTTTCAATCGCTTATTATGAGTTTCGCCAGTAATCATCCGATTTTGTATTAAAAATTTAAAACGCGATATGAGAGACGATATTATGGAATATTTTTCAAGCTACTGTATCTATGTATTTCATCGTAACGACGTAGCTCTTGTCCACTTGTCCGTGTCTCTCCTCCTTTATACATATTGAGTTTCTACATTGTAAGAAACGATATGGATTATTGAAACTTTGAATATTATTGTTGTTCTTGTTACGTTTTCGCAGGAAAATTCCATATCGTCGAATACGAAAAGTGTAAAAGTAGGAATAACAAATACTTGAATAAATGCATTAATACATAGATAAATATATATGTCGCTGGCTATACATGTATTTGTCTGATGATAGGTGTTGTGTCATCGGTCGATGCTATTAGGGAAAAAAAATGATGTGAAAAGTAAACGACCTAATGTATCCGGTCAGTATCGTATGTACTTATACGTATCTACTGAATATGGAGTAGGAAGAGAACGACCGCGGACAGATAAAAGAAAATTAGCTTTTCATGGTAGCAGCGAAAAGCCGTGGCTCGTCATTACGCTCTACCGTTACGGGCTACGCTTCGTGAGCTCCGATTGCATCGCGGTAAAGTCGGGATAGGATATCGAGACGGTCTGATTTCCACTTAAAACGATGCCGCCTTCTTTTAAAAGAAAATCTGTCGGATTTTTAATTGTTTCTTTATGAATTAATCAATCGTGTCTCGTACCAGGAAATACAAGTATGCTAATAAGACAATGTACTTTCCACGGTACATTCTCACTATCATTGACTAACTTTCCTTTCTGATACGTCACCTCCGTTTAATCCATATGACGTGAAAAATGTTTCTATCTTTGAAGGCTCACGCTTCAACTCCTATGATTTATCGACGTATTCCAGTAAAATCAGAGTACCTAGGTTGGTGAAAAATTAAGAACCCCTACGTATTCCCTGAAGTTCAAGAATCTAAAGAAAACGTCAGTTTAGGGTGCTGTTCGTTTAAACAAATTTCTAACGAAGCAGAATCTCTTAGAGGAAATAAAATTACCATTGATATGTAGAACATTAATATCGAATTAATGGGACAAATGGCAGTAGATTTATTTACATTTTATATTATTATATTATTTAGATATCAGACCACCGAGACAGTGATTCCAAATTTTTTTGACCGCTTTTATAGCTATGGAAGAGGTGAACGCGCGATTTTCGTAGAAATTATCTAACAATGGTAGCTATAAATACGAGCAAGGTTCGCATCGATGAGGCAGTCTGATGGGTCGTCTCGTGCGCGGCGGCAAGTACGTTCAACCCTCGGTTCCCAACGAAGCGCGCGAAAATTATGTACAACGATAGGTACATAACGCCTGTACGCCACGTCGAATGGCTACTTTGTCTGGTCGAAGCGAGCATGCAATGGCCACCATTGCGGCTCGCTACGGCTGGAATACGCCGGCGGGACGCGGCCGCAGCGGCGCGGCGGCGGTGGCGGCGGCGGCGGCCATTATAAAAATAACTGCTGATTGGACGCCCTACCAAGAAAAATCGTAATCGCATCCTGAAATGCCTCTTCCCTCTTCCCTTCCGCTCCCTCTTTCTCCTGTCCCCCGTTTCCTCTTCCCCTTGTCATTTCTTTCTCTTTATCGTTGTATCTCTGTCTTTCTTCTTTGCCCGGTGTCGAACAACGAGATTCGTTCCCGTTGACTTGCACACCTTCCACTCTATAGCACTGTATTCTTCAAGGTATCAATTTCTTGCGATATCCACGTTAAATCGTATTTTCCATGTTTTAAAATACAAAATTTAAACAGTGGCAAGATAGATCTTGCGTCAGACGAGAATTTTACTTTTTCAAGTTTCTCTACAATTTCCTAAGGTTTAGTCGCTTTCTTTTCTTGGTAGACTTTTTCGCGGTGTCGAACGATGCGATCCTTTTCCGCGGACATTCGCGAAGCAATCGATTTTCCAAAACGTCTTATCGTTCGTATTTTCGTCCTTTCGAACGACAAAAACGTAATTCGTCTTTTCATCATTTATCAGATTTTATCTCGTTTTCCGAAAGTCTGTCGTTTACAACGCTGCCCTTCGGTTCTACCCAGACCGGTTCACAAGCTCGCTCTTTTTATATTCGAAATCGCAAACCAGCCATTTTCTTTCGAGAAGAACGCGCACAGCGATGATTTGTGCTCCCACAGGGAGCAAAGAAAAAGCACGAAACACGTGGATGGATTGGACAGCAAAGGGGATTTAAAGTCCGCGAAGGCTCGTCGTGGCAACGCGAGGATGGGAGGCAGAGAAGAATCGGCCGCCATTTTGCGAGCGCAGCTTTTATCGCCGCGCCCTATATAGGAACATTATGCCTGGGTTGCCGGGTTGCGCGTATATCAACAATAATTGCAGGGCCAATAATAAAGCTGGAGGGACCACGCTCGATAGCCCGAAATTGCTGGTTCCCCTACCTCAGCCTGCAACGTTTTATTGCCTCCACTCTGGAGAGCAGGAATGGCGGCAGCCCCCTTCGTCCTTCTCGATGGCGGATAAACGATCCTGCGATACGATGACTCCGCTAGCGATGGTCTCTCGATATTCGTGACAGAGCAAAATTTTCAAGGGAATCACTCGTGCGAATCGCTATACTCGATACTAGAAACTATCCACGACTATGCCGTAAATCATGTATCAAAGAAATCGAAACGAAGATTGTACGATAAAATATTTGTTGTTGTATCGAGTGGTTTACAGAAGCAAATATCTTTCAATTAACTTTTTTCTGTCCATATTGGTTCCATCGGGACGATTACGTAAATAATGGTAAATTCTAAAGCAAATTTAAAAAACAGTGTTTATATCACGTCATCGCTTTTCTGTATTTTCCGATTTATGGAATTAATCAGTGTGACCTTCTGGATGGTTCGTATCCTGAGCTATACGTATTAGATCGTTTAATAAATCTGTGTCATTTATCTCATTAGTATTCTAGTTGTATCAATAGTTGAAATATATCCTTGAAATTTGTGAAAAATTGTGATTGCTCCATCGTTCAACGACCTCTTGGTATCTCTTCGCCAACGTTTCTTCGCAGAACTGTTAAAATATCATAAATCGTTTTGTGACAAAAAAATGTTGTAGTATCTACGCGAAGCAGGTGGTAATCTGGTGAGACAATATCCGGCGAATACGATGATCAAATATTCAAAGTAAAGTCATGTAATTCTCTATTACACACATTCTACCAAGACGACATCGTTCCGTAACTTGGTACGGTACCATTCTCCTTCTCTTTAAATACGAATAAATGGTTAATTTTAGAGTATGCAAGCTCACAGATACCTCACGAAGGGTACAAACGTACCTATCGTCTCACGAAAACTCGTTTAGATCCTCAAACATGCACGGTAGCGAATGCGTAATATTTCAATGAAAAATTACAAATTAATCATCTCGAGCGCTCTATTAATTCAAGTAGCTACAAAATTCCATTGAATTTTAACCACTGTCAATACAAATTGTCAATAACAGAACCACATTATTTTTGAAGATTCACGTTACGTCCATAGAAATTTGAATATTTTTTAAAGTTTGGAAATTCGAAATAATACACGAAACAATTGACAAGCCGGCGAATTGTCGTCGTTGGATTCCTCTGCATTTGGTTCCGCGAGCCACCCGGATCTAGTTACCTCAGGCTCGCTATTATTATTACAGATACCGACGCTGCTGCTTGTTCTCGTTATTATTCCTTTTGCTGTTCCTGTCCGTGGCATCGTGTTCGTCGTCGTCGTCGTCGTTGTTGTTGCTGCTGCTGCCGCTGCTGCTGCTATTGTAGCAAGGTGTTTCGTACGAAGAATCGTTCGCGAGCTCGTAAAGAGCCGCAAAGGAGAGCTCGCACGCGCGATAGTCACGAGTATTGCCCTTGTTAACGCCCCGTTAACTCGAACCTCTGGACAAACTCGTAAAATTTACCGGCTTCGAGCCGGTAAGACTACCACGCGGTGTACACGGCTGCCGGTGAATTTTCGCGTGACTTTAAATCGAGCCGGAATTATGTGTTTAGTGCAAACGTCGGCCAAGGTATCGCGATGCGAGAGAGCACCTATCTTGGCTCGCCTCGTTCTCTCCCTCTTTGCTTCCTTTTTTTTTTCTTTTTTCTTCTTTTTGCTCTCCTCTTCCCTTTACCGTGATTATTCGCCGTTTAAATCGACGTTACGCAGCCAAGGAAAGGAACAAGATGATCGTCGAATGTGGCCTTTTAACGCGACCATAATGGTACTTTGAGAATTCGAATGGAGGATACGCGCGAAGAGGATCATGCGAGGTTTTCAATTATTTTTCCTCCATGCACGCGTATTTACGAGAGCAACGATCAGATTGCGGCACTAGTCTGGCTCGTAAAGATGACGTTTACGTACACGTTGTTGAGCCGCGAGATAGTCGCGAACGGGTCGCTAACTCTTGTTAACACCCCGTTAACACGAATCCCGAACAAGCTCGTAATGCTCGGCGACAGAATTCCTGCCTTACGACAATCGTGTCGACGAAATTCTATAGAGCCGGCGGTATCGATTATACGTTGTAACTTTAGGAATCTGGAAATATGAACGTATCGTAATCGTGACGTCTATGCTTGCCATCAAACCACCGTTGTATCGTAATTGTGTCATAGCGTATATACATAGACTTTCTTTCTTTTGCTCTGGTATCTGTTAGAGAACTAATTCGTGGCAAATTCATGTAAACTTCTACGATTCTATCTGTCAAACGTTTTAAACGATAACGTTCCGCAATGCGGTTACTGTTTTTCTTCTTTCCCTTTACTACATTTCTGTCTCTTGTTACAGTTTCCAGTAAGTGTATGTTACTGACTTTTTTTAAATAAGATATACGTTATACTTTACTACGATTCTTTATTAAAACTAGCAAGCAGAATGTCCAGAATTATTTAACGATGCAGTCACATTCGCTTTACGATTGTTTACCATTCCTCTATTTTTCCATAGTCGGAATACGTAGTGGATTTTTTGGTACGGACGTGACTATTGGACTGCGTTATTTTTCATCCAATATGTTTTAGACCGATACGCATAATGTTATTAAACTTTACTCCGGTAAAATTTCACTATTAACGTTTCCTTCTTACAACCGTAAAGCTACAAGATTTTGATGGACGTAGGGTTTATATCGGATTATAAATACGGTGTGGGTCGCCGTTAGTTTTGTGGCGTTCGACACGATTCCTGCATGTTATCTTAAATGCCATTTAAAGCTCCGTAAAAGCTCGTAAAAGGCTCGTTTGTTGTTTGCGCGAGCGAGTTGGCGATAATTCCGATATAATTACGATTCTGCACGCGGTGGACTCGCGTGAAGAAATATTTGCCAGATTATCTGCACCATCGATTCGTTTTCTCCCGAACATGTCCCCCGTTTCCCTCTTTCTCTCTCAGACCCCCTCGCTCGTTGCTCGAACGTTACCATTTTTCTTTATTCTATTTATTTCGTACGCGAACGTACGATACAGGTAAGGAGGTCGTAAAAGCCGCGGAGCTCGCGTGATCGTTACGAATTCGTTATTGCTCTTGTTAACGCCCCTCGCTGGAAGCCTTGGACAAACCTCGTAAAGTTTCAACGGTGCGCCCCGCCATCGAATAGCGCACCGAGCCATCATCGTCGAAAATGCGTCCGAATCGATCGCGTGATGAATAAAAAGACCCTCAAAGTCTCGAGACATCGAGTTTGCTTCGAACCGAATGATACATTTTTATCGCCCTCTCTTTCGTTCGAATCGAAAACTATAATCGAGATATCTATGATCGTCGTTAGATAATTAACGCGTTGTATTAGGTTGTTCGAAAAGTTTCTTTCGTTTTATGAGGAAATAATGGATGCACAACATTTTTCGTTTTATATAATATTATTTAATTACGTATGATCCATTTTGTTCTATCAAAATAAAGATCATAACGTTCTACACGTGTCTGTAAAAGGACACTTTTCGGACAACTTAATAATTATATGACGAAATTACATACGCAACGCAATTTTGAAACTGCAAGGCAGAGTTACTTTTTCTTACTTTGGAACACCGACGAGTGCAGTGTCTATTAAACTATATATATTAATTTACTGTATTAGGTATATGCGTGTAAATACGTTATTGGCACTTTGCACTTGTGTAACATTTTAACATCTTTTTCTGTCAACTCGATAATTAAAAATCAAATTCGTTAGAAAAATGTTCTCTTCGAATATTCCTAGGTATCGTTTGATACGATCAAAAGATAGTAGTTTCCATCGTTAGATCTACATTTTATAACAAAGTCGAAAGGATAATCAGGGGAAGAAGTTCAATCTTTTTAGTTGGGCTCTAATTTAAAAATCGATAAACTTTGGTTGTTTTAAAATTTGAAAATATGAAATATGAAAAAATTAAGATACGTGATTATTTGAGTTAAGATATCGAGTCCTTATTATTAATGTTATACCTACCTATAATACCTGTAACTTTACTATAAATCAACCACGTAAGAATATCTTCGAGAAGAAAGAAATCCTTTTGAATGTAAAATTCAATTACTTTTGCAAAATGTAAGCATTTATAAAATTCATATGTATAATTCATATTAGGAATGTCAAAGAAACTACTTACAATTGGTCATAAAAAGACGGAGAGACTGTACGATTTTAATTACTAAAGTCGTACATTTTCAGTGGATGTACAAGGACAGACAAAAATATTTTATACTATATTACACTACAGTATGCAAATAACAGTAAAAAAAAGCTTTTAAAAGGTATTATTCATTGTTGTCTGAATGTTGAAAGAAACATGGAAGAAGAGTGAATTTTTATGTCACAAAACGTTTCGGACACTAATACTAGTTATACACATAAAATTAGACTAATGATAATTATTCGAGAAAATTTAATATTTAATCGGATTTCCCGCGTGTTTAAAAACAATATCTAAACATTTTGATATAGTGGAAATAAGTTTCTCACGATAACGAACACTGATTTCTTTTTCTACATTCTACCTCTAAACGTTTCTTTAACATATCCGCTATTTCACGAATTCACTTTGTCTTTTCATAGCGAAATACCACTAATTATCGTATTTTTACATACGGCTTTTCCGACTCGTGAACAAACTGCTAACAAAACAAATGCGCGATTGTGATCACATTTCAGCGAAGTATTGTTTATAAACTTTGTATAAAAATATTGATACCACTTAATGGAAAACTAAACTAACAAATGGTTGTTAAATCTTACGTTCGAAACTTTGTCTGACATAAAAACTCCCTGTTTTTTCCGTATTTCTTTCGATACTTAGACAAGAACAAACGATAATACAACATTTCTTTTCCTGTTATCTACAAAAAGTAGCGTGACATAATGTGATACATTTGTGTTGGTCCTTGTATTGTACATATTAGTTTGCCCAAAAAGTGTCTTTCTTTTACAGACTCGTCTTTTACAACGACTCATCTTTATACAAACATAAAACCTAATCTATCGAACGTTGTGATCTTTATTTTAATAGAACAAAATGAACAAAAAATGTTTATGAAACGAAAGAAACTTTTCCAACGATTTAATACATTTACTGAAAATATAGAACTTAGAAATTAAAATTGTACAGTATCCGAATTTTTTTGCGACCGATTGTATATCCAGCGAAACTCTATCATCTTCTACCTTCGTTTATCTATTCTTCTTCGTTTCTTCTCGTTTTCAGTTTCTCAATAATTCGATTTGATTTCAGGAACGCCGATCAACCGACTACCAATAATGGCAAAATCGGTACTTGATCTATACGAGTTGTATAATTTAGTGATTGCTCGGGGCGGACTCGTAGACGTAATCAACAAGAAGCTCTGGCAGGAAATCATCAAAGGCCTCCACCTGCCATCAAGTATCACTTCCGCCGCGTTCACTCTACGCACCCAGTAAGTAGATCGTGAAGTTTCTCATCCGGGACCCTATTCCGCCTCGTGCCTATTCGCTAGTAATTCGCATACAATAAGTCCCCGTGTTCGACAAAAGCTCATCTGAGCATGAAATCTGCGCCGATGACTAAGAAGCAGGCGTTTCGTGTCGTTTCATCTCCCGAAACAGCCATTCGACGCTCAGCCTGCGTCTTTTCCATTTTCATTTGTTTAATCTAATCGATCTTCCTTTTTTCTTTCTTTTTTTTTTATAAAAACAACAAAGGTAAGTATCATCCTGATATTTACTCGTCGTATATGTTTGTCGCTTTGTATATACAAAAATAAATCGCTCAAGATCCGACCATTAACTCCGAGTCCGTGGATAAGTTATTTAGAAATTTAATATTTAATATTTAAGAATACTCTTTGATAAGAGAAAAGGATGAAAGAACAAGCAAAAGAACCTACCGATGTTCCCATTGTCGACACAGTTTCTTTAAGGTGCGTATCCACATGCCGAGTATCTAACCCATTTGCATCCAAGCGCGGATTAATCCGCGCACTGCGACTGTCTTCTATCACCAAGCGCGGATTATTACGCGCGCCGCGATTGTTTTTTTTATTTCCATTTTAATCTAAATAATTTTTTTTTTAAATAAATAATTTTTACTTTTTTCCTCTGTTATAAAGAATGTAAGATGCGACGTTTGCGAAGTAACATCGTTTATCAATCGTTTTGAACAGTAAATTTTCGATAAACTCCATGAGGGATTCGGATGTCATTTAATGCACCTACGACCGATCGCGCGCGGTGATAGGGACCAGTCCTCTTAAGTAGGGCCATGATGCAAATGAGCTAAGTATCGCGTCTAGTTGGCATATCAATGTGGACAAACAAACGTTGCACCATTGCGTATCAGAACGATGTGAAGTTTCGTTCTGTACTAATTAGCAAGCTAGATAATTTTTGTCGCTTGGGAAAAATCACTACAGCATTAATTTGCTATATCGAGAGATACAAAATTAAAATATACAGAAAAATGGTTGATCTAATGGCAAAGAAGGTCTGATCATATTGAACCAAACGTGAGCCAGTTAAAAGTTCGTAAAATCGTGGTACGTTCGCATGGTATGAGCCGATCGCGAGACCGACGCGACAAGAGCAAAGAATTGGTGCCGCGAGTTGCAAGTAAATCGGCGCTCGTAGCCTTAAACAACTAACGCTCTAAATGAGACATTTTTTAAAGCTTCGGATAGCTCATTACGACGATAAAAAATTCACGAGCATAATTTATTAGAAGAAAGATTTTTATTTGCCTTAACTTCCTTTCGTCGTTAATTTATCGTTGATCTTAGCCTCTATATGTTTCTATAATCAACATTATGCAAAGGGGAATTGTTACTTTATGATTAAATAATTAAAGATTTTTTTCAATAATTGTCGTTTAACAATTATGCGCTTGTTTTGGTCCGTGTTATTGAATCTTAACCACTTGCACTGAAAAGACGAACCACGCACGTCGAGACGTTCTTCTTCCAAAATTATCAGCGACCTGTTGTACACGAGTTATCGACATGGTACCTCGTACAAATCAAATAATACATTTATTTTATTTTAGTAATTTCAACTCATGTTCCCTACCGCCACTCAGCCATTATACACTCGTCCATTTCTTCATCCACGGTACTTCACAATCCTTTTATATTTCTATAACAACTTTTCGATAATAGCCGTTTCTAATTTTCTAAGGATGCCACATACCTTCTTTTTTTACTTATTTCTCTTACTTGTTCCCCTCTCATCAGCAATAATACTCAAGGAACCGTTATTGCCGTGTCCAAATATTTAATATTTATTACCACTGATTCCATCCGCCTGGCATAAAGCTTAGTGTTTGCTGTCGAATCCTTTATTTTTACGAAACATTTTTTTTTTTTTTTTTTAGGAGTTTTATTATTGGTAACGGTTAATCCAACCTAACCCGCATTTCAATTCTCATTTTTTCTATTTGCTTTTTCAAACAATTAGCAGCAACGACCGACAACGATGACAAATTTTACAAAATGAATGTCTTTCTGATTATCAAAAGCACGGAATCATAGTGAAACTAATGTCTTATGGCGTTCATATCCTGCCACTAGATATTTCCAACTGTTTTGAGATACATCATACTCTACAAAATTCTTAATAATCCAAATTGGTATCGATATCTGTGTAAAGTTCTTTGTGTAAGATTCTTCTCGCTTCAAATGACACCTCACGGTGAGTTATAGCGTAACGTTCTGGCACGCGTATCTGTAAATTCGTTGCCAGCGCAAATGGTTAATGATCTTTGCATTGTCAACGCATGTATTAACCATAAACGTTGTATTCTTCGCATTATAAGCGTATTTTATTGAAGACGAGGTGTACAGGATGTATAAGAAGCAAATGTTAGAAACCACCGATTCCAAACCCCTGTAATTTTCAATATCAAAATTTCTTTCGTTTCAACAAACTAATAATCACGAGGGACAAAAATCTGGAAGAAACTATGGATCGCAAATCGACCCCTTCTGCCGGAAAAAATGCTGAAAATTTAATAATTCCTAAACTGGCTCCATTCAGAATGCATTTACTTTTAATTCACATTAACTACGAAGCAACAGGAAATCAAAGGATGAGGAAATATATCAGAATACAGCGAAAACTCGATTTTCATCGGTTGTGTTAACAATCTGACGATGGTCAAGAATTTACATCGTGATGTCTGAACGCAGATCGAACAGGTGTAAATTGGCGTAAGGAAGAACGAATTAATAATTCGACCCACATGGAATAGTTCGTTGAGCGAGGATCAATCGTATAATTCGTATAATTCTAGAGGAAAGTTTACGATCGTACAGAATTCGCTGCGTTCAAACACTGAAACATTGTTCCGTCCGGAATAACCAAGGAACCGCGACAGGTTTTCGCCGGTCAAATTTATAGCATGGCCGTAAAGAGGGCTAATTTTGAATTGAATCCTTACAGCTCATTAGGAGAGACGTGCAAATTGCGTTTGGAATGTTTAGTTTATTTTGCATTCAATAGACAAAGACGTGTTATAAATTGGATACCTCCGGAGGATACTTTGAAATCGCGATACGATGATATAAGTTGCCGAGATTTCTGACCTGCGTCTTCTTACGAATAGAAGATGTTCGTGACACACTTAGGATATTGTCGACTAAACAACTTTGCTAACGATCAATCAACGTGTGTCCTGCAGAAACTCGAGAGCTCGGGCAATTCTAGTGCAAACAGACATATTCTAACATTCCAACGATATGAACATATTCTAACGTTCGATGGACACAGCAGGTGTAGGCAGATAGTACAAACAACAAATACATACATTGCGTTGTACTCGACTATAAATCTTTCTCATTAAAGTACAAGTTACTTGATTCTTTACAAAACCCGTGAAGGAAATCTCGAGTAGCGAGCAAAGTTGTAATTTGTTCTGGAACGCGATGTGTACGAGTTCGCGCAAGAAAATTCAGCTTTGAATTTGGCTTTTCTTGAGCACTAATTTGATCGGACTGTATCATCGAGTCATCCATCGATCGTTCACACGCGAAAAAACGATTTACTTGTTTCGTCTGTCTGTCGTAATCGCTTTACCAAAATCGCTCTTTCGCGTGCCCACGATCTTTTTGATACAACGAGGAAAAGCGCATCGGGGCTACGCTTGGCCATCCACGTTGATACGCAAAAGAAAACGATCGAAAAACCATCTTTGATATTTAAGGTGATCCTTGACATTTATATCCTGGACACCAAAGGATTACGTGAGATGGTTAGTTGTAGTAGATCCGTGATATGCGATGCTACTTGCTGGTGTAGAGTTGGATTTAGAGGCCGAGATATGTTCTGTCATTGGGGTAGATAGCGCTGCTGGGGTACTGCTGCTTTTCTTCCCAATTTTAAGATCGTGGAAGAAAAGTCGCACTACGGGCGCCAGGATTCGAACCCGGGTCCCAAACACGTTCGTAACCTAAGACACTGCGTTATCGTCCTCCGACCGCTAGTGGGTGTCGAGTGGAGGTAGCTGCTGTTGAATGCCGCCACATACGTATATCAATAATAATTTTCTCGCATATTCCTGAAATTTAAGAGACGTTCTAACGATCAGCAAAAATTACGAGAGAAAAACCACGTGAGAAATGATTGAAAGAGCGCAGCGTGATTACGAACGCGTACACCGCGCATCGATTCGAATGTAATAGATGTAAATGCGAAATAAAGAAGCGAGAAAAGAATAGTCGAGGGGACATCAAAGGGTGCTCCACGTCTTTTGGACAGCCGTTGTTTGGGAAATACTATCATCATTACCATTGGTAAACGCGAGCACCAAGAAAGAATGTTTGTGTGCTTAAGATGGCGGCTTGTATCAGGAACAGCATGTTCTCCGCGAAACAAAAATATACGAACCGCGGCGGCGGCACAAAAGAAGCTCGGTCAGGGGAACACACAATATTAACGCTCCTGACCGTGCTGGGAACACTCAAAACCATGGAAAGAAGCCGGCGAGCGTGGCGGCCGGCTCGTGCCGGTTAACCCCATTCGTCACCTGCCAGAGGAAGTCGACGCGGCTATCCTCGCCTCGTCCCCTACGAGCTCGAGAATCGAAACGCATGTCAAAATAAAATCTCCATTTGGCGCTGCGATTCGACGAACTCGTTTACGTCCTGCGTCTATTGCACGGTGGACATATTTTATTTTTTTAATGTAAATTACAATTCTAAGGATTTTCCACGATACGGATCGTCTTTCGTGACGATCACGATGCGTATGTGCAAAGTTGTGCGAGGTACATCTCGATATGCTTGGTCATTACCACCTACTAACAAAATCCACAATCACTTAGTTGCCAACCCAATATATTATACAAGCTTATTATAAAAGCAGTCGATGTACTCGACCGTCGATTTTGCGAATTTGTATTGGACTCGTTCAGCGATCCGTGAATCACAGGTTGTCATACAACGAGATTGCGAACGACTTGCGACATGCCGCACGCGTGAAACAGAAAACAAAAGGATATCGATGAATGGCGTGGTCGTATTGCTCCGCTATATCGTGGCAGCGTTTGGAGACGAGAAAGAATGGCAAAGGAGGAAAATCGCTGTTTCGTTGCAAATATCCGTTAACCGTCTATGGTTCACATCGTCAATTTCTGTTTTATCTTTGTCACAAGTTAATGTTTCACATACGTCTAAACTTTACTCGAGAAATACTCTTTAAAACGATGAAAACCGCGTGAAAACTCGCGCAATGGTCGGAATATACAGACGCTTACTGGGAACTTTATTTTATACTATGTATAGATATATGTTGTAAACATCTGATGATTGGTTGCAACGTAAGATGATATTTATTGTTCTTGACTGATCGTTTCAATACCGTTCTTGTGTAAGAGCAGACTAATCCTCCGATTTGTCTGCTTGCTAGTTACGATTTGAATTAGGTATTTCACCGACAGCGATGTAGGAAATTACTGATTTTATACCAAAATTTCTCCGAATTTAATATCTTCATCGCAAATCGGAGTATTGTTTTTCATTTATTTTCAAATTGTTTCAAATCGAAATTTTATATCATTTCGTTAGTACTGTAACAAGGACCAGGTTCTTTAAACTATTAAAGAAAAGAAACATTATTTTGCGCAAACTTCTAACTGACTTTTTTACTATCGCCGCCATATAGTCGATCGAAGATCGAATCGATGACTTTCATATGATTATTTCAATATTATTTCAAAATTACGCGAATTTCGAGTTACGATGGTGGAGAAAAATGAATAAACAGATAGAGAGAGTAGAAATTAAATTGAATGTAACTTACATCGTTGTTATTAGCTCAACTTTTGTTTATTCCGTATCCTCGCGATACATAGATTATTTAGTGAAACATTCAAACTAATATCTACATCTTTATGTTTGCAATCAAAGCATCGTTTCAACGTTATTTGTAAATTTCACAAATTATGTACACATTGTCAATCGCGATCGTCGACAAGATAAAATCGCTGGATATTTGAAACGTTGCCTTCGAATTCCACGAACTTGCAATTATTTCTTCGCAGTCATCGCAAGTTCTATGCATTGCTGATCAAAGCGATATTGCGGCATCAGCTGCGAGTTGCGCAAACGTTGAACTATTTCATCGCAACTGTCGCCGGCCTCAAGTTTGTTCCTCGTCGTCGAGTTTGAAATCGCGAAACCATTCGACGTCAGTTCGATGAAACCCAAAATCCTTGTGCGTGTTTGCGAGCGCGCCAAGTTGCTGGCGGGATAGTTAATATAAATTTGACGGTCGATTTATCAGGGAGCGGCTATTCTGGTAGCGCGATTCGCGACGCTTTTGCCGGCGAGGCAGGATGAAATTAATTAAACGTTCGCGAACTCGTCGCGACAAAGGAGGCGTTCTACGGCGTACAACGCACCGACTGGAGCACCGAGATTTCTCAGCGGTCGAGGAGAAAAGCACGCGCAGAAGTTCGGCGAGGAGGCGCGAACGCGGAACAGCTGCTTCCTTTCGCGTGGCCGCTTAATCGTCTTTGCGCGGTTTCGACGAGCTGGAGGCATCGGCACGATATGCATCCATTTATATAATACCGAGCCTGTCTTCCGTAGCAACGAAGATTTATTGACGTTTCACTTGTACACGGTGTCGTTTCTAAATAAGATCGGTAAAATCTGCTCGAGCTAGTGTTCGATACGTACGAGCGTAAAAATCTTTTATCTTTTAGAGAAATATCACAGATCGCTACTGTCTTCGTAACTAGAAAGTTGTCTCACGACAGCAATGGTACACGACAGTAATGGTAATGTCTTCTTTGCCGCGATCTTAAAAATAGGGTGCACGTGTATTTTCGTTATTGGCTCGGATCGTCGCGTCTACAAATCGTTTACCGGGTTGAATAATTGGTTTGTTCGCCTTTCATTGGTGTCTGTACTTACGTATTTTAAAAAATGTTATAGTAATTATTTAAGGAACGTACAGATACGTGGACGTGGTTCGTTCCAAAAGTAATAAAAGAGAGAGAGAGAGGTTGTTTTATATTCCAGATTCTTCTATAGAAAGCGACACGCAGAGAACAGATAAGTTACTCGTTCGTTAGATGGATTTTAAACAAAAGCAGTGACACTTAACGTTGTGTTTTGAGGAAAACAGGATGAACTTGCTATTCAACCTCGTAAATCTTCGTATCAAATAACGAACAGACAGATCGGGAAGATGTCTGTGAAACAGAGCGCGACGCATTAATGCACGACAGGCTAATGTGAATTATACGGGCGTGATGCTTCTCCGCGTCACTCGTGAAAATAACCCCGCGACGCTCGATGCGTAACGCGCGACACAACGTCGGGACGCCGGGCGCATCCATCATTCCGGCAACCGGTTATCTCCAGCAGAGAAACAGGGACAGACGGAGGAAACGAAATTGTAAAGGGAGACGGCGGCAGCTTACCGCGGGGCCAAAGAGAGTGTATCGCTGTGCTACGACTATATCGAGCCACGCGTCTTCAACGTGTAATTATTTATACCGCGAGGGAGGCAGCGCGCGCAACGCCGCTCTTCCATTGTGTCTGACACGATGGTAGCTCATTTCCTTCCCAACAAATTTCATCCTCCTAAACGGAACGAGAGATACGCGCGACGTGGTGCAACGAACCTCGACAACGAGCCTCCTCGACAGGACGATACGTTTGTTTAAACGAGTGTTCTTCGAGAAGCTAACGACTATGGTTACGGTGGACGTGTGTACCGAGCAACAGTCGTTTTGTTAAATATGTACGTGGCAACAAAAAGTATAGGCACATACTCTTACGTTCCGAGGAAAAGCATTTTGTCAATTTTCTAGTATCAAATCTTTGTAGTTACACGAAATGTATGAGTCGATGATACGAAACCTAACGTACTTGGATCTAATTAACTGCTATACAAATGTTGTAACAAATACGATGCTGTGCCAACGTACTTGCTGTAGCCACTGTGTAGAGATCCTTACGAGTGTACGCGTTTCGAATATTCGATCTTTGAATGTTTCACTCGTCAATATCGTAACCAAAGACGAAAGTTATGTCCTCGCTGAAGCAAGAAGCAGCTGTTTATTGACGTTGCATATTTCTTGAAACAATTCCTCCATGGTTCTTCGATTTTTTATTATCGGTAAGAGAAGTTGCTGTTATAAAGGTTGGTCGGAAGGTAATTTTCAGTAACGTTGTTTGCCAACATGTTCTCAAACATTTAAGTAAACTTTTATGAACACTCTCAAAAGCTGGTTAGAAGGTTCCTGAGCGTCGAATGTCAAGGATAAAATAGAGAAATAGACAATGCTGGTGAGATGGAATAGAAAGAGTCAGGTCATCTTTAGCTTGTAAAATGAATACAATAGTTAATACAAATGTAGTTGTGTTTAGTATTATCTTTACCGCAGGTATCTCAATAATGCAACTAAAGGCGTCTCATAGCTAGTCTTGTCATAACAGAAATTACCATAAAATCATATATTTTTTATTCCGGTAATTCGTCACCGGTTGAATTAGCATTAAAGGGTGGCCTTTTCGGGTTTCTGGTTTATGATGCGGTTAAAGGATGGGTAAGGAGGCATGAAAGGAATAATACCGTAATAATATCTGGCTCTTGTACCTCCCGAATATGCTTTTGTCTTTTAGTTTTCGTTATTGAAGCAATAAATTATGTGAACAATTCACGAACATTCTTTCTGCACATTCGAGACTTTTATTTGGAACAGCACGTGCGCTTCTCACGAACAAAGCTTCACAATGGAAATATCCACCAGTGAGAACGTCGTCTGTAACTTCGCATCGCTCCGATGTCTGTTCGCATATTAGAAGAGAACAGGGACATTTTCACCGAAGAATCTATTACCGAAAACCGATCTCAAGAAACACGTCGCAACAGAAACGATATTCATTCGGCGTGTACAATTTGACGATTATTCCACAACGCATTTGTGTATGGACAACTTGTTGCTAGAACGAAACGCCGCTTCAAAATCAAACGCAAATAGAAATCTTCCTACGATTACGTTGTTTCAACGTAAACGAAACGTTTATACAGATCGATATTTGTCGGATACTGTTTGAAATATGCAATAACGAGAGGCGAGAAGTTCCTCGTCATTTGTTCGGTGTGAAGGTAGCTTAATACGCGCAAGATGTATACCAAAATCTTGAGAGCCAACAAGCTAAAACACCGTAGCTCGTGCCAAAGAAGTTCGCGGACAAGCTCGTTTTTCTCGTGAAAATCAGGCAGTATATCTTCGCTGGTTGTTCGTTAATCGTCAGGGATGCCACGGGACGCGAAAATTCTCCGGAAACCAGGTTTCGCTATGTGGCACGAATTTCTTCGTTCGAGCGACGCAGCGCGAATTTGATTATCACTCTGAGAGAGAGAGAGATTTATGCCCCGAACCAGCGACGCACACCTGGACAAAGTCTCGCGTGCACACACAGTGGAAGCTGAGACGAAACTATGGGGCTGAAGATTGTTTTCGTTGGTTGTTGCTCACGCACGAGATGCAAGGAGTTTTTGGTTCGTCGAGGGAGAGAAGATCCTTCGCTGTTAAAGAAAGGAGACAAAGAGAAGGAAGAAAAAGAGAAAGAAGCCGAGAAGGCGGAGGAGGAGAAAACGACCGGGCCGAAGGGCTAGTTTCGGCCGCAGTCTGGCAGACAATCGTAAAAGCCGAACGATCCCTGCGCGAATTATAGGCCACGGTTCTCTTACGAGAATATGTCTATCCGCGAACGTGTGTGCGAACGCCGGTCGATCTCCCGCCACCTCTTCACCAAGGGTTTCCTTTTTGGTCTGGCTTCGATAGCGCGTCAAAATAAACAATATTTACGAATTACTCGGCTTTTTCGAAACTCGTCTTTCTACCGTCGAAGAAGTTGATTTCGTGTTGCGGTTTTCGAGTTATAGCTGGCTCTGTACCTTGTTACCTGTTTTATTGCTTCTATTTCGAATCGATTTTCTTCTATCTCTTCTTTCTCGTTTAATGTTAAAAATCGGAGATACGCGGATAACGCGTTATATATCGTCGAGATTTGGTTTTATTTTGGATTAATTCCTCGCTATTTCTCCTTTCTTATCGAATATAAAAGTTGAAAAAATCGAGTTCCAGTGAGAAACAGTTAGCGTCTATGAATCGTTGTTCCCTATTTCTCGTATCTTACTCGACGATAAATATTGGAAAGTCGAAGGAATATTGGCTTCCAATAAACAATAGCGCGTTGTTGTACGAGATTAGGCTACTGTATACGAGTACAGGCTATTTCTATGCTATAGTTTATCTCTTATTTCGGATCGTTTGTCTCCGATGTCTCTCTTCTTCGCAAATATAAATTGGCATCTAGAAGATTCAGCTTGTAATAAACAACAGTTTGCCCATTGTCTATGAAAAACGAAGCGTAACCAAGCCAGTATATTTTGAATTTATTGTCCCTTATTTTCCCTTGCTTGCTCGATAACAAAATTATAAAAAGCAGTCGCAATTGCAGCAGACAATTTGCGCGGTGTCTCTTTACGCCTTTGTTTTAGATCGATCGTTCTGCTATCTTTTTCTCTTTGCAAGATATATCGAGACATATCAAAATTAATGGAAACAGACATTAGCGAGCTGTCTGCGAATCACGACCCATCTCAAAGCTATTCGTTTGTCGCAAGCGTACAGGCAGTATCGTTCAGGTGCAATTAGAGCGGTCTGGTCGAACATTAAAGTCGAGCGGCACAGACACGAATGATACGAGACGCGAGATTAAATTAAGCGACGCATCATCGTACCACTCACGTCGTCCGGATCTGCCTTGCCAATTTCGCGTCCAGCGAACCGCGACGTCTTCCTCCGCCTCGATGGACAACGTTGCCTTCGTCCATGACGCGATTTCGATTAATACCTATCCCTCCTGTATTATTTTCTCGCGTTTTATGCCACTGTGCCTCGAGTTTGACTGCTTCGCTACGAAGGAACAGGATACAGTTTTTCAAAGATCGAGCGATCGATTAAAAAGTGGATGAAATTTTTACAAGGACACTAAAATTCACCGGAAGAAAGTGACGTATTTCATAGATTTTTTGTAGCGTAAATCTGCAATCTTACGTTTGTGCAACAGTTTCTGGAAGAAAAATTTCTTGTTTTCCGTTGTTATTGATAGGAAAATCACTGGTTGACTAGGGTCAGTTATTTGGTTGTGTCTCAATATTTGTACAACGTTTGAGAGAATTGATATTGTCAGTGTTATTAACTATTAATTGATAATAGTTAAAATGTCAGAAAGACGAGTAAAAATTGCCTGCTTATCTATCGGAGAAATTTTTACAAAAATTAATGCATCCAGTATGTAAAAATGTCGGAAAAGTACGGTAAAAACCATTATGCAGGTGGTAATACTAAATTAGCAAGATGGAATCGTAGGATCACGGATCATTCACGGATATTTAAAAAAATTGCTACTGGATGTATAAATGCCAGTGAAGTGACAAGTGACATGTTCAACAAATATTGCAACAAGATAGAAGATTAAAGTGTAAATAAAGAGTAAGATCGGAATCTGAAGGAAATCACATGCTCCGGCGTGAGAAGTGGAAGGACGTTGTGTTTTTCGATGATACGAGGTCCGGACTGATTTAATTATTACTTTAATTTAAATATCACTTTTTTAAATGCTTTTTTTTATATTGCTAAATGTTACGATGGTAGGATGTGTGAGATGCACTGAGTCATTTTTCAAAAACATCAACGTGTAACAGTTTTACACGACTACATTCGGAACAATACACGGACTTATTGAAAAATACAATTACATTTGCTGAAAAAGATCAAAAGATGCAGAAAAGAAAATCTGTTATCTGTCGACAAGATAACACGGCAGTTTATTGTTTAAAAAACGCGAGATGGTCCTTGTCCATCGATGGCAAACTTATGGAAAATCGATGGGAAACGGTAATTAACGTAACAATGGTAGTTAATTGCAGTCAAAATTGAATCTAGCAAAATCGATACCAAACTCGATATGCAGTACGAAGAACCGAATATTCAAAGTGATTGAGCGTAAACAAGTGCATGCTATTAATATTACAATTTTTACGTTTTTGGTAATAATGTAATACATTGTTCTTATACAAATTCCATTATTATTCTAATTAAATTATTAGATATAGTTTAGAAGAAAAAATGTAAAAAATATAACGGTTTCTCAATTCTTGCTATCTTTCCCTTAATTTATATCCTCCGTCGTTACATAGGAATTATTTCTTATTCCTAATTATCCGTTACCACGTCTTGGTCTAACATAAATGCCATTAATAAATTACTTGATATCTTTTATTAAAAAACGTGATCTTCTTACAGAAATCTCACGTTCCGCGAAAGCGTACTCGCACGTCTTCCGTGATATAAAATCAGTTTTGTTTTACATTTTACGTGTTATACTATAATTAATCTTTCCAGGATATATTCTAGCCAATTATTAACTAACTAAATGGTAAATGTATTTGCTCTCGACAAAGCTAATCCTAATTTTTTTTCTGCAAAGTCATAGGAAGATATATAAAGGTGATAAGAGAAAAGCTTGTTGAGATTCGTATAGGAGAAGATGCAAGAACCATATAGAAAGCTAGGATTAAATGACGACAAACATATTCAATTTAAAGACTGCTCTTTCGTAAAGAACGACAAATATAACTATATATCGTGTTCTTTCTCGATATTATTGATATATGTTTATTGTCATTAAACGAAGAAGTAACTTTTCTCGACTGCGTAAACTACATTCGTTCGTAAAACTTTTTAATACATGCGCGTTTAAACGCCGATCGAATTTCATTGAAACTTAAATGTCCACGCGCGTATCTTCTTCCCCATTTACTGATTTCGACCCTTATATTTAAAACTTGCTTTTCTCCCATACGAAAACGATGTTTTCACTAAGAACGAGGTTGAGAGCAACGAATTCCTCTGATAATACGTTAAAAAATTCTTCAGGAAGTAAGAAAAGTCGCGAGATTTTTCCCTTGCCTTACGATTTAAGCTCCAATAGCACGTACCATAAACAACAAGAAGGCCGATCACACGTCGAGCCATTTCACGGTTTGGCCGAACGTTCCAAGTTGTGCAAATCGCGCATGTCTTTTGACATGTAAATGCATGTGCAAGATATAACTAATTTTATTTTGCAAGATGTTTGATAAACGATTACTACCAATTGTTCATTGAACAGGAACGATTAATTGTCTTGAAATAAATAATAAATCAGTAAGATAGACGTACCACGTCTCTCATACGCGTTGTTAATGTTTGGTCCGATCAATGTACCACGTCTCTCGTACGATATTGTAGGTTAAGGGGTTAGTTTCGAATTTGACGGGGCAACACGAAGAGCACTTTATGTGGCTTAAAGCAATATTGTCTTAGAAAGCGAGCGATAACGGTCTCGCGAACGAAAAATCAACACGCGGTCTATCGGCTTTCTATGCACTTCTACACGGTTACTTTTCTCCCAGGTACATGAAATACCTGTATCCGTACGAGTGCGAGAAGAGACGCCTATCAACACCGGCGGAATTGCAAGCGGCGATCGACGGGAATCGTCGGGAGGGACGTCGAAGTAGTTACGGGACATACGCAACGAGCAGCAGCACGACGAACGAAAGTCTGGTGCAAAGGAACCCCCACACACCCAACTCGCTGGCGTTGCACGCGCAAATGTCACCGTTGTCGTTGGTGACAGCGGCAGCGGCTGGTGGTCAACACCATGGACCGCAATCGCTGGTGAATGGGAGTGCCGCTCACACACCCTTACCCCACCATCCACATCATCCACAACATTCTCAGGGAATAGCAGCCCAATCAAATGCAGGTCAGTAACTATACGCATAGGAATAAATTACGAATTCTTACGTACGCGTTATATAGCTATAAGGTATAATACTGTTTATAATATTTAGTAAATGAAACCATTTTTTAAATAATAATTTAAATAATATTTAAGCAATTTTTTGATTATACGTGTTCGTAAAGTTATGTATTTACATAAATATCCGCAGTTTATACCAACATGTGTATCGTTAACATGGTGACAGTGTGATATTGTGGCATACACTGATTGCGGAAAGCATTTTATTGATTTTATCGTAGGGTTTAGATACAATCGAGTAAATGAAATTCCATGTCACTAAATAGTATTATACCTTCATACAACTTTTGTACTACGATCGATTACGAACATTTGATACAGCGATAATAAGAAAATAATATGAAAAAGATAATATAAAATGAAATGTACGATCGGATAAAAGAAAAAAAGGCGAGATTCTATTTCTTCAATTCGTATTCATAAAAATAATTAAAGTGAAATAGTAACGTCTATAAGCTGTCGGTATAAAAGCGTTCTAATATTGAAATTTAGACTCGTCTGCATAAAATTCCGTTGGTCGTAAAGAGATCAGGAAATTCTCGGCACGATTCGAACTAAGATGAATGGAAAAGAAGTACCGGAAACGAGGGGATCTAGATGAAAAGTTAGCGGTACGCGAGGAGACAGATGCGAACGAAGGAAAGAGATAGGTCGGGAAGGGAGCAGAAGAGGAGCGGGTTTATTTTAAATCGGTAGTTAAGGTTCCGGGCCTCCCCAGAGATGATGATGCGAGAGCGAAGGAGGCGTAATTGATTGTACGATCCTCCGGGAGACAGGCGTTAACGGATGACTCTCGCTAACGAGCATTCCTACTTCCCTACCCCTTTCTTCCTCCTTCTCGCCCCTACCACAACCGTACTTCGCCCCTTTTCGCCCTGTTTCACCACCCTCTGACCTCGGTTCGGACCAATTTCGCTCCTACGACTCGCACCCCATTTGCTCGTTGTTTGCCCCGCCTCTCGAATTTCTGTATACTATACAACGTATCAAATTCTCTCTTAGAACAACAAATTTGTTAATAATAATCGTTCGAACAACACGTTCACCGCGAGAAGCAGATTTAAACTCTGCATGTGGTACGGACTTGAATGCAGGATGCGAACTAAAAAGCACAAACCTAGGGAAGAAATATTTCGCAATAATTTATATCAAACACATAGAGCAGACCTCACTGAAAAATGTCATCGTTTAATTCCTTTTTTTCTTTTCTCTTTTTTCTTGTTTTTAGACTTTCATGTCGCTTGGTAGTTAACAAAAGAAATATTTGAGTATGGAATATCTAGTTGAGAAAAAGATATAAACCTCTTGAAAGTAGGAAATAAATTCACGATATTTTGTAAGAAACGAATAATATTGGTTTATTAGCTGAGCTACTCCAACTTAATAACATTAATTTGCGTGACCCTCTTATCAATTCCTTTTTAACGTCCGAAAAGACAATACAAATCGTATACGCAATACCAATGAAAATTAGAAAAGTCCTAAGATTGATTGACGACATATTGAATGTAAAAGTTGCTTGTATTACAAAGAACGGGACATATGACTTATCATATTATTGCACTCGCAGACTAGTAATGAAAATCGAATCCGTATTAACCGCGTTAACCGAGGAAGAGCGGATATGCGGTTGAAACAGACAGTAGCAAAGCCGTACCGTTAGATAAGTCATTTGTCGGAATGTCGAAATGGGAGTTTGGTCCTGACACATTCTGACAGGACAGATCTTCTCGATTTCCTTCAACCGCTTTCCTGCTTTGCCTTTGCCGTGTCCGATGGAACCACGCCAATCACTATAGTCACTCTAATTTAGTATCCCACCAAACAACTATTCAAACACAGATGGCTTTTAAACGTGTAAATGATTGACGAGAATCTCCTTTCGACAGAACTGCAGTTTCTCTTGTCCTCGATAATATTTCCAGGACCTATTCCTGGGTTAGCACCATCCGAGTTCGAGGTACGCATGGTCGAGTACGTGAAGCTATTAAACAAAGAGCTTAGAAGTGCTGGTGGTGGTACACCGCCGCCCATAATTCATCGACAAGACAGCGCGTCACCTCCACCTTCGACACCACCGAGGGATGGCGCGTTCAGTGCTCTGGAAATGTCTCGACTGACCTTATGGAATATGTACAACAACAATACTCTATACCCAGGAATGGCTCATCAACCACCTATGTCACCACAGGCCTCCCACTCACCGGTACCTGCACCTCCCAGTCCTGAACCTCAAAGGGAGGCTCTTGACCTTGGACTCAGGTAAGAATTCAACTTTTAATTTCAAAGGAATGATAAAGATTAGTAATGAGAATGTTTTTAGGTCATCCCCCATATGCTTGTCACCAATGAGGCAAAGTTCACCCTCTTCGGGAGGTAGCATGCAAATAAAGAAGGATCAAGATTTAACTAATACACCTGGGCCTCCGCCGGCAAAAAGATTACTTTCCGAAGACGATAGTCCCGTAGAGAAGAGTGCAACGGTCGCTACGGGCACGCACATTAAAATTTCCAATCGAGGTAAAAAAAAAAAGAAAAAAAAAAGAAAAAAAAGAAAAAAAAAGAAAGAATATGGACGAATATGATTCCGCTTAAAAGGAAAGAAACAAATTTGACCTTCGCATAATATCAAAATATATCTCCATTTAAATCATCTATCTTCTATCTTTGGTATTTTTTGCTATTTTAATATTTTTAAATAATATTTCAGTCCATAGTATCACGTGTTTCATTCTATTGAATGTTTAATTGTAGGAGATGGAAGAAACGGTGATAATTCCTTAGTAGTCAGTATGGAGCTAAACGGAGTGATGTATCAAGGTGTTTTGTTCGCTCAAAGTGACAGTAGGACCACGAACAATACATCAACATGCAGCAACAGCAATTCGAAACCGTCTCGGAGTATGGTTTCGTGAATGCGCAACGATTAAGGAACCATCAGCCTATCACGTTAGACTTGATATTTAATGATTATCTACATATAACAAGATTAATAACCGTCTTGAACGAACGAAGCAGTCTGCCATGATCGTACTTGATTTTTTTTTGACTCTATAATTTACATTCACTAACTCGAATTGTCATTTACTTGTATCATGCGCGGATATCTGCTAGGTTCCTAGAAATTGTATAAATATATATGATATGTGAATTAATCGTGATGACGATAGGCTCTTTGGATGATGTTATTGTGAATGATTATTGTGTGAATAATGTATGTATGATTTGTGTGCAATGAAAAGATAATGTCTTTTTAATTATATATCTTTATATTTTGTGGTTTCTTTAATTAGATGGAAACCTTCTCGGCGTATCATTCGCCGCAGATCTCGCATTGTCTTTCCTTTCGTTCAACCTTAATAATATAATTAAAAAACGGAACAAAAAAATAGACAAAATAGTACATATTTGTAAGGGTGAACTAGAACGGAAAGTATTCGCGAGAAAGAATATGCGTTATTTCCTGGTGGAATTCTCTCTTTTTTCTTGTTAAGCAAAGAAGTTCTCTTTCTAAAACTTGTTTCTTAAAGCGATCGTTATATTTGGCTAGTTCTGCCAGTCAAGATCATTTGCAGAATGCTTTCTACTTCATAAACTCTACAAATATATATTATTTTTCATCGAAACTCCTACGGATATTTTATAGCATTTTAAATCAGCACGTATACATTTGTTTTTATCACGATTATCAATACGATATCATTGCAAATGTAGAATCTAGGTGTGTGTGTATGTGTATATGCAAATATACTATATATATACATACGAGTACATACATATATATGTACACCTACGTAAGTGCGTGTATAGACAGTTGTCCATCTTGTCGCCTGTTTGTTAAGTGTACATAATCATTCGAATATATTTTGCCTTCCGTAAGAGAGAACCAGAGCGAGAAAAAGGAACAGAGTTCTGTGCGACAGTTTACAATAGGATACGTCATTATAATTATTTTATTATTATAATTATTATAATTATTATAATTATTATTATTATTATTATTATTACTATTATTATTATTATTATTATTATTATTATTATTATTATTATTATTATCACCGTCACTATTAGATATAGAATTTTTATTTTCTTTCATTTTCTGTCATTCTTTTTTTTTTCTATTACAGCCAGACTCTTTGACAAAAAAGAATCGTACGGTGAAAATGCGTGATCGTTCGCTTTTCATTCAGATTCTTTTATATGATTCTTTCGTGAATAATCTTCACGAAATAGAATGAAAGGTAAAGTAGATTGTCGCTGCCCCGTTTCTTTATTTTTATTCTATACTTTTGCCTTATTTTCTTTATTTTATAGCAAGTGCGCAAAAGGTACGGGCGTTTACTATAAAAGCATTTAGCATCGTATCATTCGAATGTTTGATCCGTTCGCACCATTTCGCACCTTTGTCGTTGACTAGCGCGTCGTTAAATTTTCGAAATCTCTTTTTTCTTTTTAAACGATGGATAAGGATGTTTTTCGATGTCTACTAGGGCCAGTTCGATAACAATACCGCAGTCAAGTAACTATAAAACATTGAACACCCACGAATCGATCTATAAATATATAAATATAGCAATGTTTACTTTATATAATGCTTAGTACGTAACGCGCAGGATAAAAATCATACAGGATTGAAACGTATATCCTTTGTAGAAGACAAGTGTATTCGCAACGCAATCAGAACGAAATTAAAACCATCCGTAGTCATAGTTGTTAGGATAAAGACGTAGCGGAGATAAGATACTAGAGAATAATCCGCGTAACATAATACAAAGGACATAGGATAGATCAGGAAAGAGATTTTGCGAATGATTTATCGACGATCTCTAAAGCGATAGCAAAAAACGACATAATAATTGCTTGTTTGACGATCTGAAAATCTGTATATTAATAATGACGCAGGTGAGAAAATGAAATTGTTTTATTGTTTATAGTTTGAATATTAGCCAAAAAGACTGTTACATAGATTGAATATTACATAGGATAGAAATAATTTCTTATTACGATCATTAAGAACGATATTACTGTCATCGTCAATATTAATATTACGACTATATAGCTATTATTCCTACTACTACTATTAGTATTATTCAGATATTTACTACTATCATCTTGTTATGACGTGATAGCGAGTAACGGTTCTAATAAAAGGACGAAAAAAAAAAAAATGACAAAAAGAGCGGAATATTTGAATCAAAATTAAGAAAAGGAATCCTTGTTGCTCTTGCATGAAGGTAAAAGGCTGACTCCTTTTTTCTTTCTTTCTTTTTCATTTTTATTCGAGACATTTGATCTCAAATAAGAAAAATATTCCTGCGACGATCTTGAAATTAATGACGACATTTTGATTTTTGACCGTCTTTTTTATGTGATGCTAAATTCATTTTCCTTTTACTAGATTACACAAAACACTAAATTGCTAAAAAACATCGGATACAAAAATGAGCAACAAAAGAATAAATGTAAAATTACCAGTTTCGCCGCGCTTGATGATTTTCATAGTTTACAAGACAATTGTTAATGTTTATTGAACCGACTAGACTGACGCCGGTTTGTAAGTATTACTAATTTTTTCTTCGATATCGAAACAAAAATACAGCACATTTGCAGGCATAACATTGTAATAATTATTATATACGTTGTATATACTATATACAAGTAAAAAAAAAAAAAATGGAACATTGATGACATTAACTATTTTAATCACCGTAAGTAGCAACTTAGTTATCTGTAAATCCATGTAAACGAGCCCACAAATATCATAACAAATAAAATCGATATTACTTTTATTTCAATAATCTATGACCTCGTTACGCCTTTATACAACATGTATATACTTTGTCAATTCGATCGAATGTTTGTGTCTACCAAATTTTTATACATATATGTAGCGACATCAATTTTCGATCTCATTGACGATAATTCATTATAATTTCAATATGTAACGTTACATTCTTTGGCAAATTTTTCGATCTTACACAATATTGCTTGTTTCTCTTCTAATGTCGCAAAAGCATATTGTACAGATGATAGGCAAAGTTTTATGAGTTGTTCTCGTTCTAAACCAAACGTTGAACTAGCTATTTCGTATTCGTGAGACAAAGATGTACGAAAAACACCTTTGTCATCGGTCTAAAAAGAAATAAAATATTCTTTCCAAATAATTACTCAGATAAATGTTAATAACTCTACTCACACCAAGGCAAATAGGATGTCCAGCTTCAAACAAATATTTAAATTGATGAGATTCATAAGTAGGTACCGTTTTACATTGAACATTCGAAGTTAAACACAATTCTAAACAAAAGATAAAAAGCAAATGTTAAAACAATATTCAGTATATTTCTGTATAAAATAATTAACAAATTTTCATATGTTTACCACTCTTACCTACAGGAATTTTTGACTCAAGAAGCAAATTATATATTTTGTTTGATCCTTGTAGTGTGGGATGAATGCAAGTGCAATGCCCCAATCTATCTGGTTTAAATTCAAGGATATCTATTGTTTCAGTTTCATTTGAGATCTATATGAGACAAATGAGAAAACACTTCATGTGTTCAAAAATTCAACAAGATTAAGTTCAGTTTAAATGTTAACTGATCTCTACCTCTGCACAATGGATTGCAATTTTAAGTCCAGCCATTCTAGCTTTTTCCAATAACTCTAAAAATGTACTTCCTGTCATTGGATCTCCACTGAGATCAAGTCCGACAATATATTGTGGATATTTCTTAATAAAATCTATTGCTAATTCTATGTTTTCTTGTGCTGCTTTGTATCCTTGTTTACGATTAATAGATATTAATAACTTCAATAATATGCTTGGAAAATCAGTCTTGCACACCCTATAATTGTAAAATTCCAGTTAAGAGTAATTTGATGTTTAAAAACAAAAACATTTTAGCTAAATCTTACTCAAATGCTTTTATAATTGCTTCTACACATTCTTCTTTTGTCATTTTCCCTTGAATAACACGTGGTGTGCTTCTAAGCTCCAAATATACTACGTTATCATCTTTGAATTCCTTAATTGTATCGTAGGTAGAATGAAAAACTGCTTCTGGTGTTACTGCTAATGAATGTGCTATGTCAAATACTTTGAAACACCTACGAATCAATTATTGTACGTTTTCAATATAATAACACAATATATAATTTGAAGTTGAAAATTCATTCGTACTCGCCTAATGATGAAAAATCTTCTATACTCGTAAGTATTTTGTCAGAATCTTCTGAATTAGGGTTTTGCATTTTATACAATTTCTTCAAAGTATCCATGCTTAGGGATCCATTTAAATGAGCATGAAGTTCCTGTTAAGCACAGAAGAAAAGATATCTTTTAAACATTAACCTATACGTTTTATGTCGTATATGTTTCAGATTACATACCAATTTTGGAAGAGCTCGGCAGAAATTTCCTAAATTCATTATAAAAAATAGATCAAATTTTATTAAACATATAAAAAATTTCTGTCTTATTTTAATGTATCGTTTATTTCAAACTACTGTTTCTTAAGTCTGAAGAATTAATGCAGTAGCCGATTGCATTCGATAGGTGACCACATATGTACTTACATATACGTTCTTTATTTAGTTCCTCAGTTTATTGTATAACTTATTTTCACGCTTTGTTTTAGTCAAACAATGAATAAATAGGATGGTGAAAAATATACATATGTACACATAGATT